>CANIUD010000757.1:600000-937500 GCA_947470075.1 Closterium sp. Yama58-4 | reverse complement strand
ACTGGGTACCAGGAGGAAAAGACCCAGTGAAGCCAGGTGGGCGGCGCAGCCAGATCTCCTCGTGCAGGCTGCCCTGTAGGAAAGCTGTGCTGAAGTCAAGCGAGTGAAGCTCGTAGTCACGCTGAGCGGCAATGTGCAGCAGCACCCGAAGAGTGGTCATCTTCAGGGTGGGAGAGAAGGTCTGAAAGTAGTCAACTCCCTGCCGCTGACTGAAGCCTCGAGCCACGTAACGCGTCTTGAAGACAGGCGGAGAACCCGGCGGCCGCTTCACTCTGAAAATCCACATGCCACTGACGATGTTCGCCCCAGGTGGGGGAACCTCGTCAACGTAGGTGCCTGTGGACTTCCAGGAAGCCATCTCTGCATCCATGGCTGCCTGCCACTGAGAGGAGTAGGGACCCTCTATCGCCTCCGCGTAAGAGCGCGGAGTCGGGATGTCAAGTGCATCCGGGTCTCCCTCAGGGGCAAGCAGCATGGCCACGAGATGAGGTAAAGCAGCAGCAAGACACTGGAACTCCTCCTGCCTGTCCTCAAGGACGTCCGTGCTAAGAGCACACTCACCCCCGACGGACGGAGGACAGTCAGACTCAGACTCAGCAACAAGACTAGCGGTGTAGTCTAGACGACAGGCAGCAGCAAAGTCAACAAGCTCAGCGACCAAGGCAGACGCAGCAGTAGACTCAAACGACGGGTCAGTGACAACAGTGGCTAACAGACGCGTGACAGTAGGGTGCTCAGCCCGAAATCGGTAGGCAGAGAGGACGCAGGGGGAGACGGCAGAGGAACAGACTGCGGAGCAGAGGAAGGACGACGGACAACAAGGTGTGCGCTGGGGACAGCCTGCTGACGCGAACGAGGAACACGACGACCAGTACGACCAGGACGAACAGGCGAGACAGGACGCGACGCAGGCTCACGACGCTCAGCAAGACTACCTGTCTGCTCAGTGTAAGGAGAGGGAGCAGGCAGCGGTGAGCCAGGCTGTAACGGAAGACCAGTAGACGACGGGAGAGTAACAACCTGACGAAGAGCAGAGTCAGGCGGCGGCAGAGACGACGGAGACGGCGGAGCGAAGAACAGTCGTGTCGGCGCAGCTGCACCAGCACCAGCAGCTCCAGCAGCTCCAGCACCTCCAGCAGCTCCAGTGCCTCCAGCAGCTCCAGCACCTCCAGCAGCTCCAGTGCCTCCAGCAGCTCCAGCACCTCCAGCAGCTCCAGGAGCTCGAGCAGCGCCAGCAGCTCCAGCCGCAGAACCGGTACCTCCAGCGCCAGCACCACCAGAACCAGCGTCACCAGCAGCAGCACCCCCAGAACCGGCACCTGCAGTCCCAGGGTCTCCAACCGCAGGGTCTCCCGTAGCAGCACCCCCAGAACCGGCACCTCCAGTCCCAGGGTCTCCAGCCTCAGTGTCTCCAGCAACGGCACCTCCAGGCGCAGCACCCCCAGCCCCAGCAGCTCCAGTACCTCCAGCAGCAGAGCCCCGGGCTCCAGCAGCGCGACCCTGACAGCGACCGTACCAGTCGTGCAGCTGCTGAGTGGTGAGAGGCACACGCGGACGAAGGCGGCCACTCCAAGTAGGCCGTGCACCAGCAGTCCCAGTACCCTCAAGCGTCTCACCTCCAGACTCAGCACCCCCAGACTCCGTACACACAGGCTCAGTACCCCCAGACACAGCACCCCCAGGCGCAGGACCTCCAGTCTCCTCACGCGCAGGCTCAGCACCCCCAGACTCCGCACCCCCAGACGCAGCACCTCCAGGAGCACCACCCCCAACAGCACCAGAGTCAACAGTAACCGGCTGCAGAGGCGGTGAAGAAGGTCGCGGAGGGAACCCCGGAGGGGTCTCCAAGCGTGGTGCGCGGCGGTAGGCCGCCGGGGCGTCAGCAGCAACGTCACCCCCCTCAGGTGAGCCAGAGGTGTCGGAAGTGACCTCCAAAGGCTCAGCCAAGGGGGGGGGGTCTACCTGAGACACACCTGAAGGAGCAGGACCCTGAGGGGGGAGGGGGTCTACCGGGGGGGGACCTGGCGCAAGGAAGAGCGGCGGGGGAGGTGAGAAGGGGGGCAGCGCGGTAGGGGAAGAGACGGTAGTACGGAACCGACTCGTCAAACGTGACGTCCTGGGAGGACAGAACACGGCGCGAGGTGGGGTGGTAAAACTGCCAACCAGGCGCGTCAGGGGGGAAGTGAAGGAAGACGCAGGGAACAGCACGGGAGGACAGCTTGTCCGTAGACAAGTCTCGGACAAAAGCCCGAGATCCCCAGACACGAAACGCAGACGCATCGCCAACCTGCCCCGTCCACCTCAGAGTGGGGGAGGTGTCGGGCATGGAGACCCGGGGCTGAAGGTTGATCTGATGCGCCGCGTACTGAACCGCAAACGGCCACAGAAAATGGGGAGTAGCCGCATGGATCATGGACGTGCGAGCGACATCCATGACCATGCCAATGCGGCGCTCAACAATCTTATTTTGCTGCGGAGAGGCCGGAAGCGTGAACGTCTGGCGGATGCCCCTCGCACGACAGAAGGCTCGCAGAGGGCCGGAGGAGAACTCTCCGCCTCTGTCGGAGTGCAGACGCAGAACAGGAAAGTCCGAGCCGAAACTCTTCCTGAGCTGGAGACGAGCAGCGCGGATCCAGTCGATCAACACCTCAGTGACCTCATCCTTGCGGCGCAAGGGGAAGACTGTGGTGTAACGCGAGTAGTCGTCAACCACCAGCAGGAAGTAGCCCTCGTGACCCTGTCCACGGACGGGGGCTGGGCCCCACACGTCCATGTGAAGAGTCTGCAGCGGAGCTTCTGTCGGCGGAAACTCAGAGGAGTGAGGAGCGGCGCGCTGCCGCCCCTCGACACAGGGAACACAGGTAGAAGCAGGCCCCGGAGGGAGGGGAGGGAGAGGCCGGGGAAGACCAGAGACAAGGACACGGGAGGCCATGCCTTGGAGACGAGGCAGGGAGGGGTGACCAAGACGGTGGTGCCAGAGAAGAGTCTCGTGGGACAGGAGGCGACACGAGCAGGGGGCAGACTCAGGACCAGACCGAGACGCTGCAGCAAACACCTGACCTGACGCAGCTACCTGACCAGGCACAGCAACCGGAGGAGACTCGGTAGTCAGGGTGTACAAGCTCGACCCCGGCCGACGGGTAAACGTGGCCAAGTGTCGGCCCGTGTCTGCACACGTGCAGTGGGTCACCCGCTGACGCGCAGGGGTGAACTGGTCAACCCCCCCATCCTGTAGGTCGGCGCCCGCCACCAAGTTCGTAGAGAACGAGGGGAGGTAAAGACCCGACAGGGAGCCAGACGGGACCGCTGGACACGGTAGTACAGTGGAGTAGTGGGCAAGAACAGGACCCCCAGAGGGGTCTGCCAGGGAGACCGCAACCGGCCGACTGAGCGGCGTGAGAGTGGTGCGGTCTCGAAAGAAGGAGCGGGAAGCACCCGAGTCAAGGGTGAAAGTGTGCGACGCCTGAGCAGACGTGGTACCTGAGAGAGCAGACTCACCAGCACCTGGGGCAGCAGACTCACTAGCACCTGGAGCAGCAGACTCACTGGCACCTAGAGCAGCAGCTGCACCGCCCGGGTCGGGCGGAACACTCAGGTAACAGTCACCGTCATCACTAGTAGACATAACATACATGGCAGCAAGGATAGCATCATAGTCAAGATCAAAGATAGCAACTCCCGACCTAAGCAGATCATGCCAGCGAGGGAGCTCAGTGGCGTCAGGGAACCGGAGACGCCAGGCGTCTGTCAGACGGCCGAAGCAGCGCTGAGTGGTGTGCGGGCCGCCACACGGCTCCCCAGTGCGGTCACCAGTACGGAGGACGTACGTACAGGGACCAGCACCCCCAGGCCGCTGACGCCCAGCGTACCACTGGTGAAGCTGCTGGGGTGGCGGGGCCTCACGAGAGCGCTGCTGCTGCTGACGCTGGCCACCACCGAAGCCTCCTCGCTGCGCGGAGCCACCCCGACCAGCGCCACCGCCACTGCCGCCACCGCCGCCACCGCCGCCACCGCCGCCACCGCCGCCACCGCCGCCGCCGCTGCCACCGCCACCTCCGCTACTCCCACCGCCGCCGCCGCCGCTGCCTCCGCCTCCACCGCTGCCGCCAGAGCCCCCACCTCCGCCACCACTCCCACCTCCACCCCCCCCCCCCTCCGCCGCCTCCACCGCCACCACCACTACCCCCGCTAGCTCCTTTAGCTCCCTTGCCCCCCTTACCCTTGCTGTTGCGGCGCCTCCCGCTAGGGGCAGACGCAGCGCCGACCGACTCAGTGCCAAGGAGGTCGACAGCAGCAGCAGAGGCAACAGAGGGCAAAAGGGGAACGGGGGAGCACCCCTCAAAGATAGGGGTACGAGGGTCACCTCGAGAGGCTCCTACAGCGACTATGCTCTGCTCAGCTGCAAGGAGCTCCTTCTCGAGGAGGTCAACGGTGAGAGTGGTAGGGCAGACAGCAAGGAAGTGATCCCTGACCGAGCGAAGGGAGTCAGGGAGCCGGGTGACTAGGTAGTAGAGGGTGATGTACATGGGGGGGGGGTTCTTGGCGCAGAACTCAGCAGGAAGCGCAGCACGGTAGCGGGTGTCACTAGTGCGGAGGTGCGTAATGAGGTCAGCAACTGTAGCAAAGGCAGCGAGGTCAGGGAAAAGGTACGGCAGCATGAGGCGACTAAGGGCAGCAGAGGCAGGGGAGGAGTAGCGTGCAACGACAGCGTCGTATAGGGTCTTAGCAGTCTTATACTGAGTAAAGTGCGCACGCTCAGCAGACGGCAGGTGACTACGCACAGCAAGACGGGCAGCAGCATCGCGCGTTTTCCAACGCGAGCGAGTAGTACTATCAGCATCAGCAGCAGGGGCAGTAGAGGCACCAGACGTGAGATCGAACAGTGAGAGATCGTCTTTCACACTCTAGAAAAAGCTGCAGATCATCAGGCTAGCAGGAGCAGCAGCAGGGCAGTACTCACCAGTGGTGAGAAGGGCAGGCGTACGACGGCGGCAACGGGGAGGCCGCTACCACTGCGGAGCGAGGGCTCCAAGGCAGCTGCTCCAGGGGCGGCTGCTGCAGGGGCCAGGGGCGGCTGCTGCAGGGGCGGCTGCTCCAGGGGCCAGGGGCGGCTGCTCCAGAGGCCAGGGGCGGCTGGTGCAGTGGGGGCTGTTCCAGGGGCCAGGGGCGGCTGCTGCAGGGGCGGCTGCTCCAGGGGCAGGGGCGGCTGCTGCAGGGGCGGCTGCTCCAGAGGTCAGGGGCGGCTGCTGCAGGGGCGGCTGCTCCAGGGGCCAAGGGCGGCTGCTGCAGGGGCGGCTGCTCCAGAGTTCAGGGGCGGCTGCTCCAGAGGGTAGGGGCGGCCGCTGCAGGGGCGGCTGTTCCAGGGGCCAAGAAGGGGCCGCGAAGGGGGGGGGGGGACGCAAAGGGGGCCGCGAAGGACCTGGAAAGGGCGGCGAGGGGCCATGAGATGGCCGCGTGAGGCTGCGAAGGGGCCGTGGACGGGGCCGCGCAGGGCCGCGAAGGAGGCCGCGAGGGGCCGCGAAGGGCCGCGACAGGCTGGGAAGGGGCCGAAAAGGGCCGCGGAGGGGCCGCGACGGGTCGCGAAGGGGCCGTGACGGGCCGCGAAGGGGCCGCAAAGGGGCCGCGAAGGGCCGCGAAGGGGCCGCGAAGGGGCCGCAAAGGGCCGCGAAGGGGCCGCGACGAGCCGCGATAGGGAGCCGCGAAGGGGCCGTGAGAGGGAGGGCCGCGAGGGGCCGTTTAAGGGGTCGCGAAGGGGCCGTTTAAGGGGCCGCGAGGGGCCGTTTAAGGGGCCGCAAGGGGCTGTTTAAGGGGCCGCGAAGGGGCGGGGTAAGGCCACTAAGGGGCCGAAATTTGACGGGCAGGGCACAAAGGCGCTTCGGGCAGCTAAAACAACGTTGTTGTGGTGGGCCCTAAAAAAACGGTCCTTAGGAAGGACCTGCTCTGATTACCATGTGAAGAAAGATTACGGGAATTGATTGACTAGGAAACAAGGGGGTACGAGTACAAAACCTAGAAGTGTTGTACCCTATAGTGTCTACCCCACTATAGCCTACATAGACTATATCATATAAGTTTGACATGCTATTCTTCTTCGCCTCTTCATGCCCTTCCTCTTCCCTCATCTCCTTGCTTTCTCCACTGGCACTGACCTCACTACCCATACGCATTCACTTCACACTAGCTTCTGCGCTGCTTCCACCATGTCTACCTTGCTCAGCACACCATTGCCACATATCTCACCCTGCACCTCCTAGTGACCCACCTCCTTGACCGCCTTGTGCCTGCCCTCGACACCTTCCTGACGATGCGCCCAATGAGCCTCCTTATTGTTCTTTTCGCACCATCGCCTCCACCACAGGTGTGGTAACTCCTCCCCCATCCTTTTGGTGTGCTCCGCCCCAGTTCCCTACCCTAGTTGCATTTGCTGATGTTACTGAGCCTACTACTAGAGAGCAGGTCACAATCATCTCAGCCCGCTTTGGTGCGCAGGGACGGTGCAAGGGTGGTCGTGGTCATGGAGGAGGTGGAAGTATTGATACATCGGGTGGTGTTGACGCTGGGAGTGTCGTTTTTGGGCTGGTACTAGTGGTGCGACCAAGGCTCTGTAGTAGCAGCAGCAGCTACAGCCGACGTCGTAGTAGCAGCAGCAGTCACAACAGCTCTAGTCGTGGGTCGCCCAATGATAGTGGCGACCTGCGCGTGCTCGTATCTGTCGATCACTCACCCATCGCTCCTATGGCACCAACATTTAGGTCACCTTGCCCTCCCTCGTCTTCGTCACATGGCATAGCACGCTCTTGTTTCTGGTCACTCGTCATCGCTCCCCTCTCTCCCTCGCTCGTCTACGCCGTCGTGCACCCCTGGCGTCGAAAGGAGGCGGCGCGCCACCCCTTACCACTATGGCTCTTCAGACCTGCAGATGGATAATTGGGGCCATGCCCCCGTCCCTGGCCCATACCAGGAGCACTTTTTCTTGTCGTTCTGGACGACTACTCTCGATACACCACGGTGTTTCCCTTGAAGCGGAAAGACGATGTGCCTGACATTCTCCTTCGTTGGCCAGTAGTCGTCTGCACCCAGCATAACCAACATATGTTTTGTTTGCCCTCCGAACGTGGTGGTGAGTTCGTCTCCAGTCAACTTGGTCAATGTTGTCATGCGTAGGGTTCATCTGGACGTATTGCTTCCCTCGCAAAGGTATTGCGGTCCCCCCCTCTCCTCTCTTTCTCACTCCCATTGGCACTCTTGCCCCCACTCCACCACTGGCTCCTGCATCTGCATCCTACCCCGTCTGGTGTGTCGTACAGTCGTAATTGTGCATGAGAAGTAGAGATGAAAAGAGGTTCTTCCCCACCCAGGCAAGCTAAGTAGGGTGGATTAAACACGTCATCGGATTTGACCAAATGGACACAGACGAGTTGGTCCACCTCCACTTCTTTCCATCAACGACCCTTATCCTCCTTAGCAACCGCTGTTCATCCTTTAGAGCACTCTGAAGCTTTTTTCCCTACCAGGTCCTCTAATATTTGCTCCATTTCATGCCCATTGCCCTTGTTGTGTACATCCTGGTTTGTTGACGAAAAGCCACCCAGACTTTATTTCCCTAGGAAACGTCTTCATAGCGTCCCAGCCATAGCTAAAAAGGCGGATGGATGTAATTGCCACATCCTAAAATACTAAGCTGAAGCCCTCTCATCAAAAGAGCAGGTCACTTTTCAAGGTCACCAAACGAGATGGGTTCAGCATACGTAATGCACGCTTGAGCACCGAGGTGACAGCATGGATGCATAGGTAATTGAACGAACAACAATCCAATGTTTCCTCCCTTCCATGGTGCGGGCTATCCAATTTGCTGCTGAAAAAGACCAATCTGTTCACTAACCTCCAAGTTCAGATCGTGAACTTTGAGGAGCACATCACGGGGTTCGGTTAGGGTTCGGTCATCGTCCCTTCGCAGCTGAAGTGCCTGTTGTCAGAATGAACGGACTGGAATGATTGAACTAACAGTGAAATCAGTACAAGTACCTAACCCTAGAATTGTGTACCCCCTATAGGCTAACCCACTGTAGCCTAAACAACCACAACATATATATAATGTTTGACACACCCCCATAGGAAAAGTGGGGGAGAGCAAGGGGTCACAAGACCAGTCAAAGCAAAGCAAAACAAGCTCAGGGTGGATCTCAAGGATACCACACAAATTCTGAGCACAAGCAAGTGGTCACAAGACCAGTTCACATGCAGGTTGATAATATAGCAAGAGATACAGTGAACACAGCCTAGCAGGAGTAAACATGCAGGTATATATATACAGATCACAGTACAAGCAGAGTCAAGAGGTAAGTAAGTGAGGTCCAGCAGGCACAAGGCCCAGAAGAGTACAGAAACGCTGATGGTCACAAGGCTGAAGCGCCTTGGTGAACACATCAGCAAGGTTGGCCTCTGTGGCCACGTAACGCAGACGAAGCTGACCACGCTGCTGCAGCTCTCGAGCAAGGAAGTACCGCAGGGCGATGTGCTTCGTTCTGTGCTCCAGTCTGTGCTCCTCACACAAGGCAATGGCAGCCTGGTTGTCGACGTACAGCACTGGAGGAGAACGAGGCCGCTCTCCCAAGTCGGTCAGCAGGTAGGTCAGCCAGCGTAGCTCCTGGGCAGCCATGGCTGTGGCGTAGATCTCAGCCTCACAAATGGAGCTGAGAACAGAAGAAGAGCGTGTAGAACGCCAAGAAACTGAGCCGGAGCCAAGGCTAAAGGTGTAACCCTGAGACGACCGCTGAGTAGCCTGGTCGTCCGCCCAAGAAGCGTCTGAGTGTCCAGTAAGTACAACTCGGTCTCGTCCTCCAAGCACTAGCCCCATGCCCGACGTACTGCACAAGTAGCGCAACACCCTCTTAGCAGCATCCATGTGCTCCTTCCTGTGACGGCCAGGAGCGACATAGCGTGCAAGGATGCTAAGAGGGTATGCAAGGTCAGGTCGAGTGCAGGTCATCAGGTACATGAGGCAGCCCACAAGCTCTGGATACGGGCCACTCGGCTCTACGGACTCATCCGAAGGCAGAGCTGGGAGCGAGTGACCGGTAGGCAGAGGAGTGGACTGAGGCGAGGAGTACGTGAAGCGGAAGCGCTGAAGGATCTGCTGCACCATGTGTGACTGAGTCAAGGTGATGGTGCGCCGTGCTCTGTCCCGGGTGATCCGCAAGCCAAGATAGCTTGTCAGTTCACCCAGGTCTGTGCACGTGTGTCTCCTCTGCAGCTCCGACTTCACGTGGGCGAGTGCCGCGGTGTCAGCAGTGGCAAAGACCAAGTCGTCGATGTACACGAGGATGTAGAACGGCGGCAGTGAGGTGTCTGTGCGTAGAAACAGTGACGGGTCAGCAGTAGAGGGAGCAAACCCAAGAGCCGCAAGTGTCGTCCTCAGTGTGTCGTGCCACTCACGCGGTGCCTGGCGGAGACCGTAGACCGGCCGCTGGAGCCTCCACTGGGTACCAGGAGGAACCGGCCCAGTGAAGCCAGGAGGGCGGCGCAGCCAGATCTCCTCGTGCAGGCTGCCCTGCAAGAAAGCAGTGCTGAAGTCAAGTGAGTGAAGCTCGTAGTCGCGCTGAGCGGCTATGTGCAGCAGCACCCGAAGAGTGGTCATCTTCGGGGTGGGGGAGAAGGTCTGAAAGAAGTCAACTCCCTCTCACTGACTGAAGCCTCGAGCCACGTAGCGCGCCTTGAAGACAGGAGGAGAACCCGGTGGCCGCTTCACCCTGAAAATCCACATGCCACTGACGATGTTCGCCCCAGGTGGGGAAACCTCGTCGACGTAGGTGCCTGTGGACTTCCAGGAAGCCATCTCTGCGTCCATGGCTGTCTGCCACTGAGAGGAGTAGGGACCCGCCATCGCCTCAGCGTAAGTGCGCGGGGTCGGGATGTCTGGTGCATCCGGGTCTCCCTCAGGGGCAACTAGCATGGACACGAGATGAGGTAAAGCAGCAGCAAAGCACTGGAACTCCTCCTGTCTGTCCTCAAGGACGTCCGTGCCAAGAGCACACTCACCCCCGACGGACGGAGGACAGACAGACTCAGACTCAGACTCAGACTCAGCAACAAGGCTAGTGGCGTAGTCTAGACGACACCGGGCAGCAAAGTCTATCAACTCAGCGACCAGAGCAGACGCAGCAGAGGACTCAAAGGTAGGGTCAGTGACAACAGTAGCGAGGAGACGGGTGACAGTGGGACTGGCAGCACGACGGGAGTCAGACTCCGGATCAGGAAGAGTAGGCAGAGAGGACGCAGGAGGAGACGGCAGCGGGACATGCTGAGGAGCAGTGGAGGGACGCAGAGTCATGTAGTGAGTGCCAGGGACAGGAGGAGGACGCTCACGTGGGACACGACGACCAGCGCGAGCAGTACGAACAGGCGACGCAGGACGAGACGCAGGCTCACGACGCTCTGCAAGACCTCCTGTGGGACTAGTGTAAGGAGAGGGACCAGGGAGAGGCGAGGCAGGCGGGAACTGTGACTGCGACTGGACAGGCGGAGGACACTCTACGGAGGGAGGAGGACAAGGAGGAGGAGCCTGACCAAGAACCTGCTGAAGAAGTGGTACGAAGTACGGTCGCGGCCGCGCAGCGTCTCCAGAACCAGCAGAGACACCAGCGGCAGGGTCCTCAGCACCAGCAGCAGCTCCAACGTCCGGGTCCTCAGCACCAGCAGCAGCTCCACCGCTCGGGTCCTCAGCACCAGCAGCAGCTCCACCGTCCGGGTCCTCAGCTCCAGCAGTAGCTCCAACGCCCGGGTCCTCAGCACCAGCAGCAGCGCCACCGCTCGGGTCCGCAGCACCAGCAGCAGCTCCAACGCCCGGGTCCTCAGCACCAGCAGCAGCGCCACCGCTCGGGTCCTCAGCACCAGTAGCAGCGCCACCCCCAGGGTCCGCAGCACCAGGAGCACCACTCCGAAGACTGCAGCGCCGCGTGTACCACTCTCGGATCTGCTGAATGGGGGGGAGCTCCTGGGCAGGAGGGGAAGTACTGGTACGAGCTCCAGCAGCACCTCTCCGGAGGCGGCAGTACTGTAGGTACCTCTCCTGCAGCTGCCGGGAGGAGAGGGCTCCTCCAGGTGTAGCACGCTCAGGCTCAGCACCCCCAGACTCAGCACCCCCAGACTCAGCACCCCCAGGCTCAGCAACCCCAGGCTCAGCACCTCCAGGCTCAGCACCCCCAGACTCAGCACCCCCAGGCTCAGCACCCCCAGGCTCCGCACCTCCAGGCTCAGCACCCCCAGGCTCCGCACCTCCAGACTCAGCACTCCCAGGCTCAGCACCCCCAGACGCAGCACCCCCAGGCTCAGCACCCCCAGGCTCAGCACCCCTAGCAGGACGAGAGTCGACAGCCACCTCGACAGGCTCACCCGGGTCTACCTGGGACACACCTGAGGGAGCGGCACCCTGAGGGGGGAGGGGGTCTGGTACCTCAGCACCTGGAGCGAGGAAGAGAGGCGGGGGGGGGAGCGGAGCAGTGCGGTAGGGGAAGAGGCGGTAGTAGGGGACGGACTCGTCAAAAGTGACGTCCTGAGAGGCCAGGACACGACGCGAGGTGGCGTGGTAGAACTGCCAACCAGGCGCGTCCGGGACAAAGCCAAGGAAGACACAGGGGACAGCGCGACGGGAGAGCTTGTCCGCGGACGTGTCGCGAACAAAAGCTCGGGATCCCCAGACCCGAAAACGCGACGCATCGCCAGCCTCTCCCGTCCAACGCAGTGTCGGAGAAGTCTCCGGTAGGGAGACACGGGGCCAGAGGTTGAGCTGATGCGCAGCGTATCGGACCGCAAACGGCCACAGAAAGTGGGGGGCAGCCGCATGAACCAAGGAGGTACGAGCTACCTCCATGACCAAGCCAATGCGGCGCTCAGCAACCCCATTCTGCTGTGGAGAGGCCGGAAGCGTGAACGACTGCTCAATGCCCTCCTGCTGACAGAAGGTCTCCAAGAGGCCAGAGGAGAACTCACCATCTCTGTCAGAGTGCAGACGCAGGACAGGGAAGTCGGAGCGGAAACGCTCACTGAGCTGGAGACGAGATCTGCGGATCCAAGGGATCAAGACATCAGGGACGTCTTCCTTGGTGCGCAAGGGGAAGACCGTGGTGTAGCGCGAGAAGTCGTCAACAACAATCAGGAAGTACCTCTCCTGACCCTGACCACGGACGCGGGCTGGGCCCCACACGTCCATGTGGAGCGTCTGCAAAGGAGCAGTCGTCTGGGGAAAGGAGGAGGAGTGAGGAGCGGCGCGCTGCCGCCCCTCGACACAGGGAAGACAGGGAGGAGCAGGCGAGGGTGGGAGGGGAGGGAGAACCCTGGGAAGACCAGCAACAAGGTCCCGTTTGTGCATGGCCCGAAGGCGCTGCACAGACGGGTGACCAAGGCGGTGGTGCCAGAGGACAGTCTCATGCGCCAGAGAGCGACACGAGCAGGGGGCGGACAGCTGACCTGACGCAGACGCAGACGCGGACGCAGCTACCTGAGGGGACTCAGTGGTCAGTGTGTACAGGTCCGACCCCGGCTGCCGAGTGAAGGTAGCCAGGTGATGGCCCGTCCGAGCACACGTGCAGTGCGTCACGCGCTCGTATGCAGGGGTGAACTGGTGAACACCCCCGTCCTGGAGCGCACTACCTGCCACCAAGTTCGTAGAGAACGAGGGGAGGTAGAGACCTGACAGTGTGCCTGACGGGACCGCAGGACAAGGAAGGACAGTGGAGGAGGTCGCAATGACCGGACCCCCAGAGGGGTCAGCAAGGGAGACAGCAACTGGCCGAGCGAGTGGCTCAAGGACAGTGCGGTCACGAAAGAAACAGCGAGAAGCACCAGAGTCCAGTGTGAAGGTGTGAAGTGCGGCAGTCGACTCAGTACCAGGGGGGACGGACTCACGAGCACCTAGAGCAGCAGCCTCACCAGGACCTGGGGCAGCAGACTCACTAGCACCTAGAGCGGCAGCCGGACTGGTCAGAATGCCCGGGTCAGGCGGAACACGCAAGTACTGGGCACCCTCTCCACTAGTAAACATCGCATACATGGCAGTGAGAATAGCATCAAAGTCTAAAGCCCAGATATCAACTCCCTTCCTCTCCAGATCACCCCAGCGGGGAAGCTCAGTGCCGCCAGGGAACTGAGCGCGCCAAGCGTCGGTGAGGCGCGAGAAACAGCGGTGCGTGGGGTGCGGCCTCCCACACGTCTGGCCAGTGCGGTCTCCAGTGCGGATGACGTACGTGCAGGTAAAGCCACCCGCCCCCCCCCCGCTGCGAGTACCACTCACGTGCCTCCTGGAGCGACGGGGCGTGCTGCTGGCTCTGGCCACTGCCAGCGCCTCCACGACCACCACCGCCGCCGTCACCGCCTCGGCCACCTCCACCCCTGCCGCCGCCACGACCACCTCCGCCTCCGCTGCCGCCGCCGCTCCCGCCGCTGCTGTCACCACCCCCACTGCCGCCACTAGCCTCTCCAGTCCCACCTCCACCCCCACCGCCACCACCCCCGCCTCCCCCGCCACCACCTCCACCCTTGCCCCCCTTGCTCCTGCGGCGCCCGCTCGGAGCAGACGCGGTCCCGACCTTCTCAGCACCAAGGAGGTCGACAGCAGCAGCAGAGGCAACAGAGGGGAGAAGGGGGGAAGGGGAACACCCCTCAAAGAACGGGGTGCGGGGGTCGCCACGAGAGGTGCCTTCTCGAGGAGGGCAATGGTGAGCTCAGTGGGAGAGCGAGCGAGGAAGTGGTCCCTGACTGCGCGCAGAGAGTCAGGGAGGCGGGTGACGATGTGGTAGAGCGTGATCCAGAGCGGGGGGGGATTGCTAGCAAGGAACTCGTCAGACATAGAAGCGCGAAAGCGGGCCTCACTAGTCTTGAGGTGGGTGATGAGGTCAGCAACCGTCTGAAAGGAGGCCAGGTCGGGGAACAGGTAGGGGAGGGTGAGACGGCCTAGTGTGGCAGAGGCAGGTGAGGAGTAACGAGCAACTACAGCAGTGTACAGGTCCTTAGCAGTCTTGTGCTGGCCAAAGTGCTCGCGCTCATCTATCGGCAGGGAGTTGCGAATAGCGAAGCGAGCGTGGGCGTCACGAGTCTGCCACTGTGAGCGCTGAGTGCTGTCTGCAGTGGTAGGAGGGGCAGTAGCGTGACCGAGGGCATGATCGTACAGCGAAATATCCTCCTTGGCAGTGAGCTGTAGGAAGAGGTGCAGGTCATCTAGCCAGGTGTCAAACTTCACTGGGCGGCCCTCAGCATCGAAAGCAAGTACGGGAGGACTAGCCATAGTGGCAGCAGCAGTAGCAGTAGTAGCAGTAGCAGTAGTAGCAGTAGGAGCAGTAGTAGGAGCAGCAGTATCGACGGGGCTGCTAGTACGGGCGGCGCGGCTCGGTCGGGCGGCGCGGCTCGGGTCAGGTAGGGCGGCGCGGCTCGGTTCGGGCTGCGCGGCTGCGCGGAGCCGCTAAGCGGGGCGGTACGGGGCCGCGGGGGCCTCTAAGCGGGGCTCGACGGGGCCGCGGGGCCGCTAAGCGGGGCGCAACGGGGTCGCGGGGCCGTGAGGTGGGGCGCGACGGGGCCGCGGGGCCTTTAGGCGGGGCTCGACGGGGCCGCGGGGCCGCTAAGCGGGGCGCAACGGGGTCGCGGGGCCGTGAGGTGGGGCGCGACGGGGCCGCGGGGCCTCTAAGCGGGACGCGACGGGGCCGCGGGGCCTCTAGGCGGGGCGCGACGGGGCCGCGAGGCCGTTAGGTGGGGCGCGACGGGGCCGGGGGGCCTCTAAGCATAGCGCGACGGGGCCGCGGGGCCTTAGGCGAAGCGCGACGGGGCCGCGGGGCCTCTAAGCGGGGCGCGATCGACGGGGCCAGCGGGGCCGGAAAAAAAAGAAAAGCGCTCGAGGGCGCTAAGGGGGGAGGCGCTAAAGCGCGCTCCGATAGTAGGGCGCACGAGGGCGCTAGTAGGTAGTAGGTAGTGGTGGGCCCGAAGAGAACTTAGGTCCTAGCGAAGGACCTGCTCTGAAACCATGTCAGAATGAACGGACTGGAATGATTGAACTAACAGTGAAATCAGTACAAGTACCTAACCCTAGAATTGTGTACCCCCTATAGGCTAACCCACTGTAGCCTAAACAACCACAACATATATATAATGTTTGACACCTGTTCCATCTGCTGTCACTTCTACTGCTTGTACAAGGCCGAATTTTCCTCCGCCCATTCCTTCTTCATCCGCTTCAAGGAGACAATCTACCCATGCTTGAAAATGGGCAATCATGGCAGACTTTTCCGTAGGGCACCACAACCCATATCACAACAGCGGAGCCGGCCGAGCTAGAGGTAACCAAAGAGTTGAGTAGCACCAACTGCCAGATCTCCAATGCAGCTACAAATGCCTTTTACACTAGCTTCACCAGGTTGCTTCCCCGTATTTTCCTCAATAAAGCTTGTGTGCTTTTGAGCATGGTTTCGCATCCACTCCCATAATCACCATATTTTTAAAGCGCCACAACCTCTTCTCTTTTCACAATAGATCTTGATAGATGAGTAATACAAAATAATGGAAAACCATTCGCTCAATTTCCACCTCCTCTTTGACCGTTACCATGAGGCGAATTCCTTATGGGAACTTCATAGATTTCTCACATGTCAGCTTCTTACAATGGCTCCTCCCATCCCAATGTTTCAACCGATTTTTTTTTTTAATTTTTTTTTTTTGTACCGTGAAGTTGTCCACACTTCGAGTAACTCGGCAACTGCCTTCATGAGGCTGCGCTTCAGCTGATTGCTCTTTGATATTAATAGGCCATCTCTCCTTGTCAATATACAAGTGAGCACGATTCCAAATCATGCACTCCAGTCCCCTCAACAGACCCGCTCTAGAGTAGGAAACCCTTTGCCATAGAGAGGCTCTTCTCTCACTCTAGATTTCTATCGGTGGAGGGTAAACCTACGCCTAGAAAGCGATGATGGGCGTGATGTAGTATTTCACCACCGTTGCCCTAATGGTGACTATGATATATTTCTGTTGTCACCACTTCACCATATCCATTGCTGATTCCAAGGCTCTCACATGACCAAGACGATCAACAAACCTTGCTTCCTTTGCTCTAGCCGTTTGAAGCCACTCGTGCTATTGGGGCTCTGGTTGAGGTTCACACCAAGATATAAGACTGATTTCTCCTTTTTGTCGCCAGGCCTGACATGCACTCAAACTTGTGTAAAGACATTTGGAAATCTGACAATCTGCTTCGCTTGCAGGATGAGCATCGTATCATCTGCATGCTGGCCAATGTCCCACCTTGTTGCCCAAACCCAGCTACCTTCTCACAACCTCTTGTAGTGAATGCCAGAGCATGGAGGTAAAGGTACGACATAAGCGAGCAAGACGTCAGGCACATTGGACTTCCTTTCCAAGGGAAATATTATGGTGTAGCGTTAATATTCGCCAACAACGATCAGGGATCAGTGCTTCTGGCGCCGCCCAGGAAAAGGGGTAGGGCCCCAAACCTCCATGTGCAAGATCTTAAGAGGTGCAGTGGTAGGACGAAACGAGGAAGACGCGGCGCATTGGCTGCCCACGACGCAAGGGGTGGCGAGGAAGGGAGAGCAGGGAGCGACGACAGGGTGACCTAAGATATGACAATGCTGAGCTACGCTACGGAGACGCGGGAAGGCGCGGTGACCTAGACGACGCTTTTGAACAGTAATTGGGTTGCAACTATTGTACCAAGCGTAGCAGGTTTTAAATGGGAATATATCATACGCAAGAATCACAAAGAGCTGATTAGATGAGATGAGAGCAATCGAGAGAAGAGTAGGGGAGAAAGAGCAGGGAGAAGAAAGCAAGGTTGAGCATAGCAAGGTCATCGTTCCATAACAAGACTCACTTTGGGTGTCTGAATTACCTCCATTCCCTAGAAAAACTCCATCTTGCACCCCACTTTGCACCCTATCCAACACTTCGCCTTGTTGCAACCTGTTTCGCCTTCCACTCCTATCCTCCTCATTTTTCCTTCTTCATCCCCCCAATCTGCCTCCCCTCATTCGTTATGCTCCTTCTACACCTTTCTCTTAAGATCCCCTCGCTTGCCATTGTCGGTCTTGCGGTTGGTAGCAACACAAGGAGGGGACGTATAGGAGAAGGGGAGATCGCAGCAGTAGGAGGAGCACTAGCAGCAGCGGCAGCGATAGCGGAGAGCGTTATTCTGAAGTTGCTCAGAATCCGAGCTCAGGATAAGTGACCCTCGGAGGAGGAGGAGGAGGAGGAGGAGGAGGAGGAGGAGGAGGAGGAGGAGGAGGAGGAGGAGGAGGAGGAGGAGGAGGAGGAGGAGGAGGAGGAGGAGGAGGAGGAGGAGGAGGAGGAGGAGGAGTCCAATGAGGGGTAGCGACACTTGGAAGGCAGGTGTGCGTGCAGTAGCAGCATTATATGGAGGGGCTATAGGCCTAGAGGGGCACACAACAACACTAGTAGCAGAAAGCGGAGCGGTGCAAGCAGAAGCACTCAGCAGGACTATAGCATTAGATGATCATAAACCATATAAGCATGTGGAACGAAATGAGCCGCATAGTCGTTTGGCGTCAGTAGGGCGCACCCACCACACATGCACATGGCAAAGAAGATGATGGAGCGAGACACAGATCATGTGGAACTGAAGGGCACACGTCTCGTACCCCTGTGTTGCAACCATTTTTGAGGCGCCTCAATAGTTGTGCAGTGTGGGTCTGAAGGGCACGCCTCCTACCCCTGTGTTGCAACAACTTTGAGGCGCCTCAAAAGTCGTGCAGTGTGGGTCTGAAGGGCACACTCCTCGTACCCCTGTGTTGCAGCAGCAGACAAGGGAAGAGGGAATGGTGCAAGCACTGGCTCTCACAAAGGCTGAAGGATGTGTTGGCTAGGTGGAGGGAGGATGTGGTGCGATGGGGTGTGGTGAGAGGCGAAGGGGGTGGTGGGAACGGAAAGGATAAGTGTGTGTGGAAAGGGGGATGGGAGGAGGAAGAGGACAACGCAGAGCTCTCCATTGCTCTCACCATGCTCTCACCTACATCACCAACACCCCCTGTCATAATACCTCCTCCTCCTCCACCTCTACGGCGTGCTCCACTCTCCCTCCCCCATACCTCAACCCCTCCTTTTCCCCACCTACTCACTCCCCTCTCCTCACCCTGTCATCCCCTCCGTTGTTGCTACCCCGTCCTTTCTTGTCACTAGTCCTGACTCTTCTCATACACACGCCCCAGTTACTGCCACTAATAAGCGTGTGACTGCCACTAGCACGCGTATGAGTGCCACCAGCTGAGGCATCACGGGCGCCATAGTGCAACAGGGGCATGGACGGAAGCACAGGAGCGGCTTTGCCTCTTCCTCTCTTTTGTCCCGAGTAGTTTGTAACGCTGGTGCGGATATTTTGAATGTCCTGCACTTGTCTGCTGCGAGTCAGACTAAAGAGAGGATAGCCCGGGCCCAACATGTGGTGTGACGGTCGCTTTGGCAGGTCTGAAAAAGGCGGGAAAACATAACGAGAATGATTACATATGTTACCACACCACATCTTCGCTAAGAATCTCGTTAGGCATCAGACCAGTCTTGTCCAGTTGCGACGATTTGTATATCCCTCGCCAGAACTCGCCAACCCCCTGCGGCACCAACGAATGTGTAGTAGGGCAGTGTAGTCAGTCAGTTCTCATGATGAGACCACGACTTTTTCCTGCAACGGCTCTCTCGGTAGTTCATCGCTAGGGACATCAGGCCGACTCGTCGACGTGACTCGTCGACGTGATTCGTCGAATCCACCTTGTAAATAGTCGCCTCGCATTACCCATCTCGCTCCGTTACTTTGTCAATCGTGCGTTGTGGACTTCATTGCTCTGTTCGTCTTCTTCAAAATGCTTGGACGCACTCGGAATGCTCGGACGCATTAGCCTTGGGCTCATTCTTTTCGTCCGCATCGTGTCTGCCGGCCGGAAATTTTCAAATCGACCGTTCCACGCTTGAAGATCCGCGTGCGAATTTCCCCTCCTCCCTCCTCTTCCTTCTATTCCGCGATAACGGCTCCATCTCCCAGCATCCGCGTTAACAATGGCATCGCGAAAAGCAGCCGAGCCGAACCACCCAGCGTCAGACTCCCTAGCATTCACTCTTGATTCCAACGGCCTAAACTCTCTCGAATCTTCCGCTGCTCCTCCTTACTCCAGTCCCGCTGGTTCCGAGGGTTTCCCAGCAAGCCTTCTGTCGCCCGGATTCGGCGGCTCGAACGACGACGAGGAGTCGCTACTTAATCGCCTCGGCTTCTCCGCGTCGCCTCCTTCCCCTCCATACCCCGGCGCCGCTGCTAACGCCGCTGCGGGTGCCGCTGGTGGTGCCGATGCGGACGGTTTCGGAGAGGTAATGGGAGCAGCGCGGGGGGGGTAGGAGGAGGGAGGGAAAGAGGAGCCGCGGTGCCAGGAGCGGGGAACCGCGAAGGCTATGCAGGGGGAGGGGTGGGCGAAGGAGGCGCGGGAACATCGGGGGAAGCGTTGGGGGGAGCTTCCGTGCTGGGGGGCGCGGGGGCGAGGGCGGGCGCAGGAGGCGGCGGCGGCGGCGGGGGGGGAAGGGGGCGTCGTTCGCGGGGCTGCAGCGCGCGGGCATGCTGTCGCGCGAGCAGCTCATGGCGTTCTTCCGCGCATTCACCGCGCTGCTCGACTCCAAAGGTACTCCCACTCCCCCTCCCGCCCCCCATTCCCCCCACCCTTCCCGCTCCCGCCCCTCCTCCCCCTCCCTTCACACCTCACCGCTCCCCTTCCCTCAACCCCTCTCCTCTCCCTCCTAACCTTCCTCTCCCTCCTCCCCCCTTTCCCCTCTCGTCACCACGTTGCTCCATTCCAGGATTTCCCTTCCCCACTTGTTTTCTAAGCAACACCTTCCCCACGTCCCCCTTGCCGCATCCCAACTACCCCCACCGCCCCTCTCCCCACCGCTTTCTCTTCCCTTGCCTGATGATGTTCCTTGATGGCATGGTATGGCATGGCATGGCATGGTATGGCATGGCATGGCATGGCATGGCATGGCATGGCGTGGCGTGGCGTGGCGTGGCATGGCATGGCAGAGGCACGGGCACAGATCAAGAGCAGCGTGCAGGAGGGCAAGGTGAGGCGTGTGGTGTGGCGCACTTGCTGCTGCACAATCACTCTTGCGCTCATGTGCTTACACACGCACGCACGCACGCACGCACGCATGCGCACACACACACACACACACACACACACACACACACACACACACACGCTCACTCCCACTCCCACCCCTCCCCCTCTCCTCACTGCTCCTTCCTCTCCCTCCCTCCTCAACCTCCTCCGCATGCCCATCTGCTGTGCTTCCATCTCGTCCCCGCCACCCTCCAATCAAAAGTCTTCTTCCAATCGCCTACATCTCTAATATCAACCTCCTTCCATCTGCTCATCTCGTCCTCTCACTTCCCCTTTCCCCTCCTTTCCCCTCCCCCATCTCCCCTCTCTCCCCCCTCTCTCCCATTCCCTCTCTCAACCTCTCCCCCTCTCCCCCTCCCCCCTCTCCCCATCCCCCCTTCCCCTCTCACGACAGACAGCATCCTCAGTGACGCGTCTCTTGAAGGAGCAGGTTCTGCTCGACATGGGGATAGGTGCGCGCACACACTCATACACACTCTTGCAGGCATGGGCGCACAGGCAATTCCACAGGGATGGGCGCACAGGGATGGGCGCACAGGGATGGGCGCACAGGGATGGGCGCACAGGGATGGGGCAAGGGCACGGGCATGGGCATGGGCATGGGCATGGGCATGGGCATGGGCATGGGCATGGGCATGGGCATGGGCATGGGCATGGGCATGGGCATGGGCATGGGCATGGCATGGGCATGGGCATGGGCCTTAACCTTGAATCGTCAGTAGTTTTTTTTCGCTTCTGTGCCGTCAAACCCTTTTGTGGCTTTTGCTAGTTGCTGTCTTCCGTTGGTGCCCCTAGCGTTCTTCCCGTTCTTGCCGGCAGCCCCCATCCCATCCCCATTGCTCCCTCCCTTGCACTTCTCGCCGCTCACTCGCTTTTGCATGGCAGCGATTCGCCTTTGTTTCCCTTCTCCCCGTCGCTCCTCACGTGCACTCCCCCATCTCGTGCGTGTGTGCAGAGCCGCAGTTTGGCATGACGTGTCTGCTGGCCGTGCCACTGGACTACAGAGAGGACAGAGACATGGTGCTGCGCATCTGCCACATGCACGCCAGGTGGGGTGGGGGGAAGAAAAGGGGAGTGGGGGGAGTGGGGAGAGAGGGGGGAGTGGGGGGAGTGGGGGGAACGTGCTGCTAGACTATTGGGCGGACAGAGACATGGTGTTGCGCATATGCCACATGCACGCCAGGTGGGGGATGGGGGGGAAAGAAAAGGGGAGTGGGGGGAACGTGCCGCTGGACTACAGAGAGGACCGAGACATGGTGCTGCGCATCTGCCACATGCACGCCAGGTGGGGAAGGGGAACGCACATGTGTGGAGGAGATGAGTGGTGGGAATGGGAGGAAGGGGGGCGAGGGTGGTGTTGTGGGCCTGTTGGAGCAAAGTCGTTGGGTGATACTGGTGCAGCGACGAGGTGACTTTTGAGTCGACTCAAAAGTCGCCTCGTGGAGCAAAGCGAAGCCATTGGGTGATAGTGGTGCAGCGATGTGAGGATGGCGACGTGGTGCTGCGCATCTGCCACATGCACCCGCCCGGTGGGGAGGGGAGAGGATGGTGTGGTTTGGGTGCTGCTGGTGTGATGGGGTGTTGTTGGTGATGCTGTTGGTGCTTGTGTGATGGGAGTGGGTGTGGTGGTGGCATACCATCGCTGGTTCTCTCTTTCCCTCTCCCTCTCGTTCTCCTTCTCCCTCTCCCTCTCCCTCTCCCTCTCCCTCTCCCTCTCCCTCTTCCTCTCCCTCTCCTTGCGCACCTACCAGGGAGGAGGCAGCATGTGACGAGGCGGAGTTAACACCACTGGAGACGTGATGCTGGCATGCAATCAATGGTTCTGCTCTCCTTCTCTTATCCTCCTCGCCATCTCCATGTGGGCCTGGCAGGGAGGAGGCAGCATGTGACGAGGCGGAGTTGACACCGCTGGCCCTGGCACAGAAGAAGATGCAGATGCAGCTCATGCAGCAACACGTGAGTGCAGCGCCACAACCAACATCCTTGTGCCCGTGCCCGTGCCCGTGCCCATGCCCATGCCCATGCCCATGCCCATGCCCATGCCCATGCCCATGCCCATGCCCATACCCATGCCCATGCCCATGCCCATGCCCATGCCCATGCCTATACCCATGCCCATGCCCATTCCTGTAAGTTTTTATCTCAGTTGTTCAAGCCGCACACTGCCAGTAGACAAGCGTCTAGATGCATAAAAACACACAAATGCAAATCCCCGCACACATACACACACACACACACATACACACAACACACGCAGAATCTTCCCTTACTCTTCTTCCAAACCGCCCATCCCCGCACCCACACTCCCTTTCCCCCGTTTCCCCCCTTTCCTCAGCAACTGACTGTGCTGCAGCATGTGCGCACACTGCCAGTGGACGAGCAGAGGGCGTTCCTGCAGTCAGTGCAGAGCAATGTGCAGCAGGCGCAGGAGCAGACACGCACACGTGCGAACATGCACACATACACCCACATACGCACCTCCCCCCTTCCCCTCCTCCCTCTCTGTTTCTCTTCCCCTGCTCCTCCTCCCCCCCACCCCCCTTAACATTCATTCCTTTTACAACCTTTCCAACCCACTGTTCTCCCTTGTTCCTCTCCCCCTCTCCCCCCCACCAGCAACTGACTGTGCTGCAGCATGTGCGCACACTGCCAGTGGACGAGCAGAGGGCGTTCCTGCAGTCAGTGCAGAGCAATGTGCAGCAGGCGCAGGAGCAGACACGCACACGTGCGAACATGCACACATACACCCACATACGCACCTCCCCCCTTCCCCTCCTCCCTCTCTGTTTCTCTTCCCCTGCTCCTCCTCCCCCCCACCCCCCTTAACATTCATTCCTTTTACAACCTTTCCAACCCACTGTTCTCCCTTGTTCCTCTCCCCCTCTCCCCCCCACCAGCAACTGACTGTGCTGCAGCATGTGCGCACACTGCCAGTGGACGAGCAGAGGGCGTTCCTGCAGTCAGTGCAGAGCAATGTGCAGCAGGCGCAGGAGCAGACACGCACACGTGCGAACATGCACACATACACCCACATACGCACCTCCCCCCTTCCCCTCCTCCCTCTCTGTTTCTCTTCCCCTGCTCCTCCTCCCCCCCACCCCCCTTAACATTCATTCCTTTTACAACCTTTCCAACCCACTGTTCTCCCTTGTTCCTCTCCCCCTCTCCCCCCCACCAGCAACTGACTGTGCTGCAGCATGTGCGCACACTGCCAGTGGACGAGCAGAGGGCG
Source organism: Closterium sp. Yama58-4 (assembly GCA_947470075.1). NCBI lineage: Eukaryota > Viridiplantae > Streptophyta > Zygnematophyceae > Desmidiales > Closteriaceae > Closterium > Closterium sp. Yama58-4. Next base: position 914,103 of record CANIUD010000757.1, on the reverse strand, counting down.
TTCCTGCAGTCAGTGCAGAGCAATGTGCAGCAGGCGCAGGAGCAGACACGCACACGTGCGAACATGCACACATACACCCACATACGCACCTCCCCCCTTCCCCTCCTCCCTCTCTGTTTCTCTTCCCCTGCTCCTCCTCCCCCCCACCCCCCTTAACATTCATTCCTTTTACAACCTTTCCAACCCACTGTTCTCCCTTGTTCCTCTCCCCCTCTCCCCCCCACCAGCAACTGACTGTGCTGCAGCATGTGCGCACACTGCCAGTGGACGAGCAGAGGGCGTTCCTGCAGTCAGTGCAGAGCAATGTGCAGCAGGCGCAGGAGCAGACACGCACACGTGCGAACATGCACACATACACCCACATACGCACCTCCCCCCTTCCCCTCCTCCCTCTCTGTTTCTCTTCCCCTGCTCCTCCTCCCCCCCACCCCCCTTAACATTCATTCCTTTTACAACCTTTCCAACCCACTGTTCTCCCTTGTTCCTCTCCCCCTCTCCCCCCCACCAGCAACTGACTGTGCTGCAGCATGTGCGCACACTGCCAGTGGACGAGCAGAGGGCGTTCCTGCAGTCAGTGCAGAGCAATGTGCAGCAGGCGCAGGAGCAGACACGCACACGTGCGAACATGCACACATACACCCACATACGCACCTCCCCCCTTCCCCTCCTCCCTCTCTGTTTCTCTTCCCCTGCTCCTCCTCCCCCCCACCCCCCTTAACATTCATTCCTTTTACAACCTTTCCAACCCACTGTTCTCCCTTGTTCCTCTCCCCCTCTCCCCCCCACCAGCAACTGACTGTGCTGCAGCATGTGCGCACACTGCCAGTGGACGAGCAGAGGGCGTTCCTGCAGTCAGTGCAGAGCAATGTGCAGCAGGCGCAGGAGCAGACACGCACACGTGCGAACATGCACACATACACCCACATACGCACCTCCCCCCTTCCCCTCCTCCCTCTCTGTTTCTCTTCCCCTGCTCCTCCTCCCCCCCACCCCCCTTAACATTCATTCCTTTTACAACCTTTCCAACCCACTGTTCTCCCTTGTTCCTCTCCCCCTCTCCCCCCCACCAGCAACTGACTGTGCTGCAGCATGTGCGCACACTGCCAGTGGACGAGCAGAGGGCGTTCCTGCAGTCAGTGCAGAGCAATGTGCAGCAGGCGCAGGAGCAGCGCGCGCAGGGAAAGGAGAAGCCTCTGGTTCAGCGCGATGTGTGGGAGACATTGTTGCAGCAGTGGCAAAAGCAGTTCAACCAAACATGCTAACTGGCCGGCAGTCAGTGCAGAGCAATGTGCAGCAGGCGCAGGAGCAGCGCGCACAGGGGAAGGAGAAACCACTGGTTCAGCGCGATGTGTGGGAGACGCTGCTGCAGCAGTGGCAGAGGCAGTTCAACCAGACGTGCTGATTGGCCGGTTTGGTTCGGTGTTTAAGGGCTGGAGAGGAATGAGGATAGACATCGTCTTTTCTGTAAAAGAGTGTGTGTGGGGCCTGGTTTTCAGGTGCTGGAAAAAGTGGTGGTTTCTTCTGTGGGAAAATTGGAAAGCTATGAGCGTGTAGAGGAATGGAACTTCTAACGAGTTGAGTTTGATGTAAATTTGGCGAAAGGATTGTTGTCGAAACCAACAAACACCTTTCGTACATGCAAGGGCGCAATAATCGGCTAGCCCGCTGTTCAGGTTACCCTCAGCAGCATCCTCGCGATGACGATACGATCACGTTCGCGAAAAGTATGTTTAGGGGCGCTGGGTTTAGGGCATAGGGGCGTTGTCGATTGCATAGGGGCATTGGGTAGTCTGGTCCACTTGAAATTCGAATCTCTCACATTCCCGCTTGCGTTGCCATTTCGCAGAAAGGCGGAGAGAGAATGGGTGCGAAGTGATTTGGAGCTGCGTGGAGGTCGCATGTAGACTCCGCGGCTCTCCACGGGCCGTCTCTAGAATTTTATTGCTTCGCAAGCGACATGGAGGCATCTCTGCTCGCGACTGGGACCCGTTCGCCGCGTCTCGCGTCGCACGCTCCCTCCGGAACTTCTGGTGCAACCACTGCTGCTGCTGTTGCCAGCTGGCATCGCGCTGCGGCGCGGTACGGGGTCGCGGAGCGCGTTGGCGTAAGAAGGCATCACAGTAACGGTCATGATGGTAGCGGGGATAATGGTTACTACTGCCACGGTGGCGACAATAACAATCGGTATTCGCAATTCCGCATCACAAGCGCGGGAGCGCATGTCGGTTGCGCGCGGAGGAGAGCGTGCACGACCACGACCGCTTCGCCACTTGCGCACCCGCGGCCACGAGACTATTCCCGTCTGCTTCCTCCCTCCCGCGCCCACGGCGGCTCTCCCGCTTCGTCCTCTTCATCCGATCCCGCGCCGTCTGCCCCTCCTCTTCCTCCTCTTCCTCCTCCTCTCGCCGTATCCCGCTCCCCGCGCGCGTTCCTCCTCCCCCTCGCTCTCTCCGCATGGCTGTTCCTCCTTGCCATCTCCGCCTGGCTTCTCCCCCTACTCCCCCTCTTCTCCCCCTTCGCCCACCCCGCGCCTCCGCCACTCCTCCCCCCTGCGCCCTCCCACCACTCGCTCTCCTCTCTCCCCTCCCGCGCCTCCCTTCCCTCGCTCCCCTCCTACCCCCTTGCGCCCGTTCCCCCTTCCGCGTCCCCCGCCCCTAGCGCCCCCCTCCGCTCGCCGTTCCCGCGCTTCCCGCATCTCGTGGGCCTAGTAGACGACACGGAGCCGCTCTTCGCGGAGGCGGCGCGGCAGATGGCGGTCACGGGGGACTGGGTGACGCCGCAGTTCAACGCGCACCCGCGCTTCGACAAGCCGCCCCTCTCCTACTGGCTCATGGCCGCCGCGCTGAGGAGTTTTGGCGGCGGCGCGTTGCTGGACGGAACAGCTTTTGAGGCGCCTCACAAGCCGCCCCTCTCCTATTGGCTCATGGCCGCCGCGCTGCGGAGCCTGGGCGGCGGCGCGTTGCTGGGCGGAGCAGGGGGAGCAGCAGGCGGAGCAGCAGGAGGAGCGGTAGGGGCGGCAGGGGAAGCAGCAGGGGCAGGGGCGGGAGGGGGAGTGGCAGGAGCGGAAGCAGCAGCAGCGGCGGCGGCAGCGGCAGCGGGAGTAGCGGCGTTGCGTGTGCCTTCGGCTCTGTGCCTCTCCTTCACGCTCGCTCTCCTCTCCCTCACCGCCCTCCGCTTCGGCCTCTCCCAACCCCACACCCAATCCCAGCAGCAGCAGCAACAGCAGCAACAGCAGCAACAGCAACAGCAGCAACAACAGCAACAGCAGCAGCAGCAGCAGCAGCAGCCCCAGCAGCAGCAACAGGAGCAAGAATCACCTCCTCAAACGCCACCCTCTCCCCATCCCCTGCACTGGGCAGCAGCGGTAACCATCGCGCCCATATTCGCGCTGTCCCTGGGCCCCTTCCTGTGGGGCTCTGTGGCCGTCTCAGACGCGCCCTTCCTCGCCTCCACCGCCACTGCCATCCTCACCTTCTTCTGGGCCTATGCCTCTCACGGCCCCTCCCACAATGACCCCTCTCCCCGCTCCTCCCCCCGCTCCTCTTCCCTCTCCTCCCCCGCCTCCGCCCTTTACCTGCTCTCTGCCTTTTCCCTCGCAGCAGCCTGCCTCACCAAGGGTCCCTTGGGCGTGCTCCTTCCCTGCCTCGTCCTCTCCCTCTTCCTCACTCTCACCGGAACCCTCTCCCTCCGCTCCCCTCTCGCCTTCCTCTCCTCCCTCCGCTCTTTCCTCCTCTTCGACCTCCCCTTCCTCCCCTGCGCTCTCCTCTTTCTTCTCACCGCCCTTCCGTGGTTTGTCGCTATGGGAAAGCGGCATGGGAGCATGTATATAAGCACGTTCTTTGGGTATCACCACTGGGAGAGATTCGCTAAGGGGGTGAACCACCACGGGAACAGGCCGGTTCTGTACCCGTTATTAGCCTGCCTGCTGTTGTACTTCCCATGGTCCTTGCTCTTCCCCCCTGCGTTTCTACACACGGCCACCGCTGCTGCACGAGCGGTCATGGATCGATACGGATGGAGGAGAAAGGCAGATCAAGCGAAAGAGAATGGATTCGAGAAGAGGATGTGGACGGAGATAGTTGCTGGAGGGGATGGGGGGGATTCAGGAATTGGGGAAGCAGGGAAGGAGGAGGCAAGACGGGGGGATGATCTGGTTCTACTGGGACTGGCGTGGGTGGTGGCTGGTTTCGGCTTGCTCGCTCTCTCTCGCTCCCAGCTCCCCTCCTACTATCTTCCCATCGCGCCAGGTGTCGCAATCGTATTGGCCGCAGGGCTCCTGAGACCAAACTTGCCACAAAGCAACTCTCACGATTTGCAAACCGTCTCTCACTCTCCCCGTTCTCCTACCAGCCTGGAAACCACACAACCTTCCAGAACACCTACACTCTCCCTCCATCCCTCCCCTCCTCCTCTTCCCCTCTCCGGCACCCCTCTCTCTGCCTTTCTCTCGGCCTCTGTCTTCTCGCTCCTCTCTCTCTCCTTCGCACTCCTGCCGTTGCTGCTCCAGCAGCAAGCAGTAGGGGACCCCAAGGCAGCGGCTACAGTAGCAGCGATTGTCAGGGATGGGCTGCATCAGCGTGCTTCTGCGCTCTTTGCTGCAGCTGCTGTCTCCTGTGCTGCCGTTGCTGCTCTCGCCGCCGCTTCTGGCAAAGCCTCTTCCACTCCTGCCTCTCGCTCCTCCTCATCCCCTCCCTCCCCTTCCTCCCCCTCCTCCTCTCCCTCCCTCTCCTCCTCTTCCTCCTCTCCCCGCTCCCCCTCTCCCGACTTACCCCGCTTGCTCCGCCTCTCCCCCATCTCCCCTCTGCTGCTCATCCACTCAGCTTTGGTCCTCCTGCTGCTGCCGCTCTTCCTGCGCGCCTCGCTCCTCATAGCAGACTCAGTCCTGCAACGCCCCTCCAGGGAGCTTGCTCTCATTGCGGCCTCCCTGCCGCCCCCTCTGCACTCGCACTTGGGTAGAGCAGGGAAACCGAGAGCGGCAGCAGCAGTGGCAGAAGCAGCAGTGGGAAGAGGAGTAGCAGCAACAGCACCCGCAGCACCATCAACAGCAGCAGCAGCATCACCACCCCCAGCAGCAGCAACAGCAGTGGGGGAGGCGATGGTGATGGTGGGTGCGCGCATGCCGAGCGTGGTGTTCTACTCGCAACGACCCGTGGCCTTTGTGGAGTCACAGCAGCACGCACACAGCGTGCTCGAGGGGCTTGCTGCTAGGGTGAGATCACAGCGAGAGAGGATCGGGGCAAGGAATGGGGAGGCAATGAATGGGGAGATGAGTGGGGAGGGGAGTGATAAGGGAAGAGGGGAGAACAAGAGAGCGGAGGGGAGTGGGGGGGGCAGGGGAATGGAAGGGGGGGGAGTGGAGTCGGTATTAGTGCTGGCAGAAGAGGCACATGTGGAGGCGTTGCTCTCCCTACCATCCTACCACGGCACTGTCATTGCACGGCAACCTGGCTACGCCTTGCTTCGCCTCCACATGCGCTCTCGCAGTGATGTTTGAGTTGACTCAGAAGAGGCGCACACATGTGGATGCGTTGCTCTCCCTACCATCCTATCAAAGCACCATTCTTGCATGGCAACCCGGCTACGCCTTGCTTCGCCTCCGCATTCTCCCCCACAGTGACTTCTGAAGTTTTTACGCGACTAGAGTCAACTCATACGCGGATTACATGGGTGGGGTGGGGGGCTGCCGAGTGCATTGCTGTGCAACCAGGTGCCATTGTTGCACGGCGTCCCAGCTATGCCTTGCTCTCCTTGTGGTTCCCCACCCCACCTAGGCAAAGCACCATCATTGCACGGCAAGGCAACCCCGGTGTTACCATGACACCTTGCTTCGCCTCGGCTCTTACGGATAGCGAATGGTGCAACGCAAGCAAGCAAAAGACGTACGTAACGTACCTACTGTCTGGTGCTTGCTCAAAGGCTTCGATGCTCAGTGGTGTGGTGGACTGTGCACCTCGCTATTCATTCCATGCAGCACGGAACATACGGTAGTGCAAATCCGGGCAATCAATCCTTCGTGTAAATCAGAGCAATCAATCAAGGTGTTGAACATGGCCCTTGTGCCGCTCGAGCCATTGTAACCGGAATGGTACCAGAAGTAATCCCCCCTGCCAGGCCTCCAAAACCCTAGACCCTAAACCCTCAACCCCGGGAGGCCTGTGCGCAAGATGATGCACCCACTGTACCGTATGCGTCCCCTCAACCACTGCTCGTACTTAGGTTCCACAAAATATACGGTACACCATTATAGCAGATCCTAACGGGAGCACCATATCCCTTTCTAGTACTGTAACGACAGGTCACAGGAGCAAGTCCAGGAAATACATACCGCATCTTGATAGCTTCTTCTTAAGCTTGCCAGGCTTCAATAATCAGTCTATAGCCAGGTGTGGGTTCATAGTAATCTACGAGTAGTGAGAGTTAAGGCTAAACAGCTAGAGGCTGGAGGAGACACACTTGCAGGCAGGCAGAACAGCACAGGTAGACTTCAGATCAGATCTGCACAATCGGTATAAGAATGACACAGAGTATGGGGGCACACCGTACATGCATGAATGGACACATACAGTACCGGCAAGGCTGTGAAATGGGCATGACTAACTACCATCATCCACTCCACACGCCAACTCTTGAAGAGATTAGTATGGGATTGCGCGCAGCAGAATAGACATGCGCATTGGTATGTTGGTGTTGCTTCTCGAATTTCTCAACAGCAGCACCAGAGTACGACGGGCATTGGTACGCTCGAAAACAGCAGGATGAATGCCTCTTCTCGCAGCAAAAGGTGAGGCGGAAAAAGGCATGGATATTGCCTTGTTCTGTAGAGCAGAACATGCACGTAGCTATGTCGGCCCACAGGCTAGTACCACTCCACCCACCCACAGCTATTTTATATGCAGAGAAGAGGCAGACAGATGCAGCAGCAGTTTGTGGTTCTCAAGCTTGCAACGGCCCACAGGCTAGTACCACTCCACCCACCCACCAACCTTCCCCCCCCTTAACCGGTAATCTCCCCTCGGAGCATCAATAAGAAGGATGGGAGCGAAGGAGGGAGGGAGGGAGGGAGGGAGGGAGGGAGGGAGGGAGGGAGGGAGGGAGGGAGGGAGGGAGGGAGGGAGGGAGGGAGGGAGGGAGGGAGGGAGGGAGGGAAGGAGGGAGGGAGGGAGGGAGGGAGGGAGAGAGAGAGAGAGAGAGAGAGAGAGAGAGAGAGGGAGAGAGAGAAGAGAGAGAGAGAGAGAGAGAGAGAGAGAGAGAGAGAGAGAGAGAGAGAGAGAGAGAGAGAGAGAGGAGAGAGAGAGAGAGGAGGTGGGGAGTAAAGCGTGCAAGCCACCTCGCCTCACTTACACCTTCCTTCACACACATTCCCACTCACTTTCTCACTCACTCACAAAAGAACTCCATCAACCAACCAATCAAAAGCTCGCTCACTACAACACTCGCTCACTCAACCTTACAAAGTATATCGGCAAAGGCCATCACTCCAACTCACCTCTTAGCGAGCAGCACTCGTCCCCACCAACACCCCTTGCGACGCTCCCGCCGCTTTGCTCGACTCCGCTCCCCCCGCTCCGCCTCCCGCGCTTCCCCCCGCGCCTCCCCCCGCGCCCCCCTCCGCGCCAGCCCTCCCCCGCGACAGCTCATCCACGGGCCGCACGCGGATGTTAAACCGCGCTTCCAGCGCCGCCAGATCCTGCCGTTTCTTCGCTAGCGTCTCCGCGAGTCGGGTAACCACCGCTTCGAGCGCCGCCGCGTTGCGCGCGACCGCGGGAACCACCTCCCCGATGCGCCGCTCGACCAAAACTCCGCCGACCGCGCGGAAGCAGCGGCGGGAGGGGTCCATGCCCTCGATCGCGGCGGAAACTAGCCGGTGCTCCGCCAATTCCTGCTCGTGCTCCGCGATGCGGGAATAGAGCCGTTGGATTTCTGCGCGTAGCTCGTTCCATCTTCCGATGATCTCTTTTTCTGATGTGAATTTCTCCTCGGCGCCTCCGGAGGTGCCGGCGCCTGTGTCGGCGGGCTTTGCGGAGTCGTCGGTGGGTTTGGGTTGCGAATCCGACGGTTGCGATGGCGTGGTGTCCATGCTCGCAGGATCGGACGATGAATCCATTGCGGAGAAAGGTAAAAAAAAAAACAGAAGTGAGGAAAAAAAAACGTAGACGGATAAAGATGACGCTCGGGGGCAAGGAGATCTACCACAATTCCAACCACGCGTGCCACACCGAGGGGTTGATACAGCGTGAATCGCGCGATTCACGGGTGTAATACGATCCTACGATGACTCGTGCGAAGAGTGAATTGCGGTGAAGTGGCAGAACTGGATAGTCGTGAGGTGAGGAGAGGTGGTGAGGAGTGGCGATCGGAGGTAGGGAGGAAAGAGGGAGAGTTGTGGAAAATCAGAGAATCAGGGCGCGTCACCTGCCTCGATCGACCCTGCGTACAATCGATGTTTGGCATGCTACAGTAAAACTGTAGCGTCGCAGTTTACAGAGATACCCTATTTCGAGACAGTTAACGAATGTACAGTAACAGGTGCATCACGACCTTGTCACCTCCCCCCAACCGTGATGATTGCATCATCTTACACACACCGATTTTGCATGAGCTCCAAGCTCGCGCTCAAAGTGACAGGCAAGATCGATCGCCGTCGCACAGGTTGCAGGGTTACCGGAATCGTCTCATGTTTTTCTCGCAAATCATCCATACGACGGTGCTGCAAATTTTCGCCCAACCATGTCCCCTCGCGCAATACCGAACGCGTCACCCAGGGCTCGAAACCAAGCTGGGATAGATGTTCAGCTGTCACCTCCCCCCAATCGTGCCCCAAACCCACGATCGGTATGCCCGATCGGTTTTTCCTGGCTCCTACGATCGCTGTGAAAAACCAATCGAGAACACCGATCGCAGGATTGGGGCGGGACTGGTAGGAGGTGACAACAGCGGATCGATCTCGATCCCTGGGTGACAGGATCGAGAATACAAGGGGCAAATAAGGGCGTGTAACCATTTTGATTTTTTTTTTTCGTTTTTACTGACTGCTTGTACATTTTTTGAACGGACGGTCCAAAGTCGAGAAAAGAACCGTCCGTATTGACGTTTCGGAACTTTGGCCCGTCCGGATGGAAATGTGACAACTTTTTCGTGTTGTACAGTTTCGCGATTACTGTAGCTTCGTTCAAGACTCTGTATCTTTATAATTGTTTTCGTCACATCTTGCAGTCAAAGTTCACGAGCCTATCAGTCGAGGACCTCGGGCAAAGCGGAACAAGGGCACGCCGTAGCAGCCGGCCTTCCTCCCGCGGAAGTCGCCATCGTCGACCCGTACTGGGCAACTCGCGGCACCTGCTGGGGAGGTCCTCCTCTTCCAGATCAGTACGCCCCTGACACACCCGAACCAATGCCAGAAGAGTCAGAGGAAGAGGAGACCTACGAATTCACGGGGGAACCAGCAGAATTACCCGAACCTTCCGAGGAGCCAGAGCCGCCGGTACAAGGACCCCAAGAAATTGAAGTCATTGGTGCTGAATACAGTTACTACAGGATCCCCATGTCGGGACTCCCCGCTCGGGACTGGCCCGATCGATCCCTGCTTGTCACCGGAGACCACGTCGAAGCTGGCGATACCGACGACATCATCGGTATTCCCCGCGCACTTCTGGAGAGAAAGGCAATTCGCGCACTCGCCTCTGACACGAACAACGCCGCTGACGCAGGACCTGAAGGGGAGGCAAACGACGAGGCAGCACGGCAAAAATATTATCAGAAGACAGTCGGTTACCGTGCGGACCCAGCAACATGGCACCAGCGGCTCGGACATCCTTCTCACGCAACACTCAAAAATTCACTCAAGGCTGGAGTCTTCGACGACGACGCGCTTCTCCTCCCGCGAAACGGCTCCCTCAACGCAGACTCTCCCAATCAGCCATGCATCGTCTGCCCGACTGCATCCCTCAATCACAAGCCGTTCCCTGACTTACCACCGGGCTACGAACGCTACAAACCGCTGGATAAGGTCTACAGCGACTTCCTAGTGCTTAATCAACCGGGGCTTGACGGGGAGCAGTACACGCTTACCTTCATCGACGCTTCTACACGCTACGTTTGGGCCATCAACACCGACTGCAGGTCACTGGCCTTCGAGTGCTTTATTGTGTGGATGAAGCGAGTTGAGCGACAGTCTGGGCTCAAACTCAAGGCCTGGCAGACGGACGGAGGTCTGGAGTTCTTCTCAGACGAGTTCAAGGAACTCTTCAAGCAGAAGGGGATTGAGCACCTGGTGTCCCTGCCCTACGCTCACCAACAGCAAGGCGTAGCAGAACGGACAAACAGGAGCCTCGCCACGCGGATGAGGGCCCTGATGAAGCAGTCGGCCATCCCAACCAAATACTGGCCGTTTGCGATGAATCACGCTGTTCGGCTGCACAACTTGCTGTCCTCGCGAAGCCTCAAGGACAACAATTCTCCTTACCGGGCATGGACGGGCAGAAAGGCAGACACACGTCTGCTTCGGGTGTTCGGCTGCATGGTACAGTACAGACCCCACACTGCGAGGACGGGAAAATTTGCAAACCAGGCACGATGGGGCATCCACCTCGGAATCGAAAAGGAATACAAGGCGTGGATCGTGCTGGACTACGCGACACACGAGGTGACGAAATCACGTGACTGCATCTTCTACGAGAAGCTGACTCTGCTGCTTTTCAAGGAGCACCAGGAAGCCGACAAACTGCCAGAGAGGCACTTTGAGGGCCACCGCAGTTTCGCCACGTCACACGACGAAGCTGACCTGGCGGAAGATGCAGGCGCACCTGATGTCACCAAAAAGGACTCCGCTCCGAACATCCCCCTTACGAGCCAATTCGGAACTCCGATATTCGTGCCCGTACACCAACCCGATCCGGACGATATAACACGCGAAGCTCATGACTACAACAGCGAAGCGCGCCGATCACCTGATGTCGAGTTACCACAACCCAACCTGTCGCAAGACACCCTCCGCCTCGGCAACGACAGTGATGACGACGTGGTCGAAGTTACCAGCTTCCACGACTACGATCGCCTTCACTACGAAAAGACCAACGAAACTGGTCTTCGCGTTCTCGGCCTCGCCGTCGCTGTTCGCCACACCTCGCCAAAGGAACCAACCATCGTCCGTCAAGCACTGTCCGGTCTCGACAGTGACAAATGGAGAGCAGCCATGGCCGCCGAAATCGCGTCGCTGAAGAAGCGCGGCACCTGGAAGCTGGTCCCACGGTCATCGGCAAAGGGGAGAAAAATTCTCAGCGGGAAATGGGTTTTCCGCATCAAAACTCTCGCCGATGGCTCGATCGACAAGTACAAGGCGCGCTGGGTGGTGCGGGGATTCGAGCAAACTCACCTGGTGGACTTCACCCTCACCTACGCTCCAGTCGGCCGTCACACCTCGGTGCGCATTCTCATCTGCATCGCCGCCGTCAAACAGCGACCGCTCCGGCAAATCGACGTCGGAAGCGCCTTCCTGTACGCTCCCGTCGATGCCATCATCTTCGTCGAGCAGCCGCACGCATTCGAAGAAAGCGACGGTGCCGTGTGCCTCCTCCAAAAGTCTCTCTACGGAATCAAGCAAGCTCCTCGTCTGTGGCAGCAGTACCTGCATTCCGTCCTCCTTGAGCTCGGCTTCACTCAACTGCCGCACGATCTCGGAATGTACAGGCGGGAGTCGCGCGGAAAGTTCATCCTCCTCGTCGCCTACGTCGACGACCTTCTCTACACCGGGGACGACACGGAGCTGCTCGACCAATTCGAGGCTGACATCAAGGAGAAGCTGGAAGTGACCGTCAACCACAACGTCACTCAGTTCCTCGGCCTCAACGTCACTCAGTCCGCCTCCTCCATTCACCTCTCCGCCGCCAAATACGACGAGACACTCGCGAAGCGGTTCGCCATCGCACCCATCAACCTCACCACCCCTTACCGCACTCCTCCTCCTAACCACGAGCCCGACACCACCCCACTCTCTCCCGACGATCATCGTCTCTACCAGCAGTAGCTGGGCTGCCTCCTGTTCGCCGCCGTCACGTGCCGGCCCGATCTCTCCTATGTTGCTAGCCAGCTCGCACAGTACCTGAAGCGACCTGAAGGGGAGAATCTACTGGATCTACGCCAAGCACTTCAGTATTTCATCTCCACTCCCGACGTCGGCCTCACCTACGAAGCTAACCTCACCGCTACTCTGCAACTTCATGGCTACGTGGATGCTGATTATGCTGGAGATGTTGACAACAGACGCTCCCGCACAGGATTCATTTTCCAACTCCAACCTGCTGGACTCATCTCCTGGAACTCTCAGAAGCAGGAACTCATCGCTCTTTCGTCAGCTGAAGCAGAATTCATCGCAGCTAGCGCAGCTGTTCGCGAAGGACTGTACCTGATGGAGCTCCTGCAAGAGGCGAAAGTGACGATGAACGGGCACTTCACGTTACTCTGCGACAATCAGAGCGCGATAAAGATCGCAAACAAGCCCGGCTTCGTCAACCGCACCAAGCACATCGGCCTTCGTTACTTCTTCGTGAAGGACGAAATCGACAAGGGGAGAGTCAAGCTGACGTACTGCCCGACCGGTGACATGGCAGCCGATTTCCTGACGAAGAAACTGCCACGTCAGCAGTACCAGCACTGCGCCGACCTCTGCGGGATCACCAAGAAATCCCACGTGGCCCACCTTCAGGAATGAAGGGGAGTGTTGGAATAACCGAAAGGTTATTTAAGCATTCCCGGAGTTGTTCCACTGTACCAGTACCGCAATAGCTCATATAGAGCATGTCGAATATCGAGGGTCACCCGAAGGTCAACCGTCCAAGGAAGTCAACGGTCGTGACCCTTGACGATCCGGTAACCGCGCGACAGTTAACTGACTGCAACACGGTAACTGTCGAGGATAGCAATAGTCGCGGTTACTGTAGCTATGCAATACAGTTAATAAGGGAATGTACCCCTCAGAGTACATGGCTAGTTAGTTGCTATTTAATTCCTTGTACTCCTATCTTTTAATCATCTTGTTCTCTTTTATTATTATTCAACAAGGTCACTACAGAGACTTCACTGTCTCCTCTCAGGCTTAACACATTCTATCCTATCCACTAGATCCTTTGGTTGTATCAGCAGGGTGTACAGGGGGTGTTCAACCCAGGATTCCGCAAATAGGGTTCGCGGACCACGCAAGTAGCTCCTGTCGACGGGAATTGAACCAGCACGACGGGAGTCAGACTCCGGGTCAGGAAGAGTAGGTAGAGAGGACGCAGGAGGAGACGGCAGAGGAACACGCTGAGGAGCAGTGGAGGGACGCAGAGTCATGTAGTGAGTGCCAGGGACAGGAGGAGGACGCTGACGTAGGACCCGACGACCAGCGCGAGCAGTACGAACAGGCGACGCAGGACGAGACTCAGGCTCACGACGCTCCGTAAGACCTCCTGTGGGACCAGTGTAAGGAGAGGGACCAGGGAGAGGCGAGGCAGGCGGTAACTGTGACTGCGACTGGACAGGCGGAGGACACTCTACAGAGGGAGGAGGACAAGGAGGAGGAGCCTGCCCAAGAACCTGCTGAAGGAGCGGTACGAAGTACGGTCGCGGCCGCGCAGCGTCTCCAGAACCAGCAGAGACACCAGCGGCAGGGTCCTCAGCACCAGCAGCAGCTCCACCACCCGGGTCCTCAGTACGAGCAGTAGCTCCACCACTCGGGTCCTCAGCACCAGCAGCAGCTCCAACGCCCGGGTCCTCAGCACCAGCAGTGGCTCCAACGCCAGGGTCCACAGCACCAGCAGCAGCTCCACCGCGCGGGTCCTCAGCACCAGCAGCAGCTCCACCGCCCGGGTCCTTAGCACCAGCAGCAGCTCCACCGCTCGGGTCCTCAGCACCAGCAGTAGCTCCACCGCCCGGGTCCTCAGCACCAGCAGTAGCTCCAACTCCAGGGTCCGCAACACCAGGAGCGCCACTCCGAAGACTGCAGCGCCGCGTGTACCACTCTCGGATCTGCTGAAGGGAGGGGAGCTCCTGGGTAGGAGGGGAAGCACTGGTACCAGCAGCACCTCTCCGGAGGCGGCAGTACTGTAGGTACCTCTCCTGCAGCTGCTGTGAGGAGAGGGCTCCTCCAGGTGTAGCACTCTCAGGCTCAGCACCTCCAGACTCAGCACCCCCAGACTCAGCACCCCCAGACTCAGCACCCCCAGACTCAGCACCCCCAGACTCAGCACCTCCAGGCTCAGCATCCCCAGGCTCCGCACCCCCAGGCTCAGCACCGCTAGGCTCCTCATGCGCAGGCTCAGCTCCCCTAGCAGGACGAGACTCGACAGCTACCTCGACAGGCTCAACCGGGTCTACCTGGGACACACCTGAGGGAGCGGCACCCTGAGGGGGGAGGGGGTCTACCACAGCAGCACCTGGCGCGAGGAAGAGAGGCGGAGGGGGGAGCGGGGCAGTGCGGTAGGGGAAGAGGCGGTAGTAGGGGACATACTCGCCAAAAGTGACGTCCTGAGAAGGCAGAACCCGGCGCGAGGTGACGTGGTAAAACTGCCAACCAGGCGCGTCCGGGACAAAGCCAAGGAAGACACAGGGGACAGCGCGACGGGGGAGCTTGTCCGCGGACGTATCGCCAACAAAAGCTCGGGATCTCCAGATCCGAAAACGCGACGCATCGCCAACCTCTCCCGTCCAACGCAGTGTCGGAGAAGTCTCCGGCAAGGAGACACGGGGCCAGAGGTTGAGCTGGTGCGCAGCGTATCGGACCGCAAACGGCCACAGAAAGTGGGGAGCAGCCGCATGGATCAGGGAGGTACGAGCGACCTCCATGACCAAGCCAATGCGGCGCTCAGCAACCCCATTCTGCTGTGGAGAGGCCGGAAGCGTGAACGACTGCTCAATGCCGTGCTCGGCACAGTAGGCTGCCAAGAGGTCGGAGGAGAACTCATCACCTCTGTCAGAGTGCAAGCGCAGGACAGGAAAGTCCGAGCGAAAACGCTTGCCTAGCTGGAGACGAGCTCTGCTGATCCAAGGGATCAAAACATCAGGGACCTCACCCTTGGTGCGCAAGGGGAAGACCGTGGTGTAGCGCGAGTAGTCGTCAACAACTATCAGGAAGTACCTCTCCTGACCCTGACCACAGACGCGGGCTGGGCCCCACACGTCTATGTGGAGCGTCTGCAAGGGAGCAGTCGTCGGGGGAAAGGAGGAGGAGTGAGGAGCGGCGCGCTGCCGCCCCTCGACACAGGGAAGACAGGGAGGAGCAGGCGAGGGTGGGAGGGGAGGGAGAACCCTGGGAAGACCAGAGACAAGGTGCCGTTTGTGCATGGCACGAAGGCGCTGCACAGACGGGTGGCCAAGTCGGTGGTGCCAGAGAACGGTGTCGTGCGCCAGAGAGCGACACGAGCAGGGGGCCGACAGCTGACCTGACGCAGACGCGGACGCAGCTACCTGAGGGGACTCAGTGGTCAGTGTGTACAGGTCCGACCCCGGCTGCCGAGTGAAGGTAGCCAGGTGACGGCCCGTCCGAGCACACGTGCAGTGTGTCACGCGCTCGTAGGCAGGGGTGAACTGGTGAACACCCGCATACTGGAGAGCACAACCCGCCACCAAGTTCGTAGAGAACGAGGGGAGGTGGAGACCGGACAATGTGCCCGACGGGACCGCAGGACAGGGAAGAACAGTGGAGGAGGTCGCAATGACCGGACCCCCAGAGGGGTCAGCGAGGGAGACAGCAACTGGCCGAGCAAGTGGCTCAAGGGCAGTGCGGTCACGAAAGAAACAGCGAGAAGCACCTGAGTCCAGGGTGAAGGTGTGCAGTGCCTCAGTCGACTCAGTACCAGGGGGGGGCAGACTCACTAGTACCTAGAGCGGCAGCCGCACCATCACCTGAGGTGGCAGACACGCGAGCACCTGTAGTGGCAGTCTTACTAGCACCTAGAGCGGCAGCCTCACTGGTCAGAATGCCCGGGTCGGGTGGAACACGCAAGTACTGAGCACCCTCTCCACTAGTAAACATCGCATACATGGCAGTGAGAATAGCATCAAAGTCTAGAGCCCAGATATCAACTCCCTTCCTCTCCAGATCAGCCCAGCGGGGCAGCTCAGCGCCATCAGGGAACTGAGCGCGCCAAGCGTCGTCAAGGCGCGAGAAACAGCGCTGCGTGGGGTGCGGCCTCCCACACGTCTGACCAGTGCGGTCACCAGTGCGGATGACGTACGTGCAGCTAAAGCCACGCGCCCCCGGGCGCTGGGAATACCACTCACGGGCCTCCTGGAGCGACGGAGTGTGCTGCTGGCTCAGACCACCGCCAGCGCCTCCACGACCACCACCGCCGCCGCCACCTCCTCGACCACCTCCTCCCCTGCCGCTGCCACGACCACCTCCGCCCCCGCTGCCGCCCCCGCCCCTGCCACCGCCTCCGCCGCTGCCGTCACCACCCCCACTGCCGCCACTAGCCTCTCCAGCCCCTCCTCCACTCCCACCGCCTCCACCCCCGCCTCCTCCGCCGCCACCTCCACCCTTGCCCCCTTTGTTCCTGCGGCGCCCGCTCGGAGCAGACGCGGTCCCGACCTTCTCAGCACCAAGGAGGTCGACAGCAGAAGCAGAGGCGACAGAGGGGAGAAGGGGGGAAGGGGAACACCCCTCAAAGAAAGGGGTGCGGGGCTCGCCACGAGAGGCACCTACAGCGACGATGCTCGCCTCAGCTGCAAGTAGTTCCTTCTCGAGGAGGGCAATGGTGAGCTCAGTGGGGCAGCGAGCTAGAAAGTGATCCCTGACTGCGCGCAGAGAGTCAGGGAGGCGGGTGACGATGTGGTAGAGAGTGATCCAGAGCGGGGGGGGTTGCTAGCGAGGAACTCGTCAGGCATAGCAGCGCGGAAGCGGGCCTCACTAGTCTTGAGGTGGGTGATGAGGTCAGCAACTGTGTGAAAGGAGGCCAGGTCGGGGAACAGGTAGGGGAGTGAGAGGCGGCCTAGTGCGGCAGAAGCAGGTGAGGAGTAACGAGCAACAACAGCAGTGTACAGTTCCTTAGCAGTCTTGTGCTGGCCAAAGTGCTCGCGCTCATCTAGTGGCAGGGAGTTGCGAATAGCAAAGCGAGTGTGGGCGTCACGAGTCTGCCACTGTGAGCGCTGAGTGCTGTCAGCAGTGGTAGGAGGGGCAGTAGCATGGCCTAGGGCGTGATCGTACAGTGAAATGTCCTCCTTGGCAGTGAGCCGAACTTCACTGGGCGGCCCTCAGCATCGAAAGCGAGTACAGGAGGACTAGCCATAGTAGCAGCAGCAGTAGCAGTAGCAGCAGTAGCGGTAGCAGTAGTAGCAGTAGGAACGGGGCCGCTGGGAGGCTGTGCGCGGGGTTAACGGGGCCGGCGGGGCCTGCGGAGAATACTATTCTACGGGAGAGCTTAACTAGCGTGGGACACACGGTCAGAGTTCTGGCAGTGATTCTCAAGAGTGCTGAAAAATGACTTAGTAGAATTCAAGCAGAGTTTCACTAAGGAAATTGATAGAACAAGAATATGGTACAAGCAAGGAGAACCAAATAGCAAAGGCAACGAACCCTGTAGAAACGTTCCTCGACAAGCACCTGAATCTGTCGAGTCAGCAACGGCAGGTGAAACGACAAACGCATGCAGATTTCACCTGAGTTGGTAGTTTCTCAGGTTTACAACGTTCATAGTTGTGCACGTTTTTACTGTTAGTAAAAACGTTTTGCAGGTTCTGTTTCCTTACTGAATCGAATTCTCCTGGGGAGTACAATTTCCGAAATTACCTGATTGGTCGAAGTTTTACTGTTCAGAGATTGGGTGAATATCGCAAACATTGCAAATTTTGGATCTAAGTAATTCTGGTCGACCAGAATCGCTCTGCTCGACGAAACAATCGTCGAACTCGATTCTGTCGACCACCAATCCGTCGAAACACCAATTCTGCCAATTCCGTCCATCAGAACGGCGCGCCTTTGACGCCGTTTTACTCCTGTCGATGAGCTCTTCGTAGACGAAGACTTTGATTGAGCAGAGGAAACACTTCTACCTCGACCATTTAATCTTGTCGACAAACGACTCGTCGAACACAGATAAAAGTCCCCGAAGTCGTCGATGACCACGAAACGAGCACCATTCTGTTCTGAAATTCCTGGTCGACTTCGCCCAAGCGAGGGCGGGGCCTTTTCTCTTCGACACTCCCCTGCCCAGCTCAAGCTTGGGCACGCATACTAGAGGTCCACCCAGAACCCAGAGGGATAGAGTACAAGGAGAAAATCCGTCTGCATGCACTCATCACATAGCACGCATGTCACCGCACCAGCCGTGCAGAAGGGCACGGCACCTACTGCTGCACCTCGTCATCCCCGTCGCCCACGTCGGCCAGACGCACTTGGCCGATTGCGACGGAGCACCGGTTGAAAGCCGGAAAATGCAGCGCCTTCGTCAGAAAATCTGCCGGCTGCTCGGAGGTCGGGATGTACTGCAGCGCAAACTTCCCCTGCTTCACCATGTGCTGCAGCCAGGCGTAGCATCGCTCCATGTGCTTGAGGTTGCCCTTGAGCCCCAAGCCCTCTGCGACTTTGATTGCAGACTGGTTGTCCACGTGCAGAACAGTCGGCTTCCTTGGGTCGAGCAGGCGGAATTCTGCAAGGAGGAAGCGCAGACGGCGAGCCTCCTTGCCGGCTTCGGTGGCCGCGACGTACTCTGATTCGGTCGACGAAAGCGTTGCGCACTTGATGCGCTGGCTCGACCACGAAACTGCGGCTCCTCCGAAGATGAAAATGTAGCCGCCCGTGCTCGTCCGATTCTGCTTGTCGCCAGCGTCGTCGGCGTCTGCATAGCCGACCAGAACCAGCGACTCTGGTCCGCCGCCGAACTCCAGAGCGGCGTCACGAGTTTCAGCGAGGTAGTGCAGACAGCGATCGACCTCACGCCAGTGGTTGTCGCTCCGCACCGTCAGGCCTGGTCTGAGCTTGCTGCAGGTGAAGGCAATGTCGGGCCTCGTCGTGGTGGCCGCGAACTGCAGCGAGCCGACCTTCTGCCGATACTCTGCTTCCTCGCGCGACTGAAACTCCTCGTCGTCGAACATCAGCTCTGCGTAGGCGTCGACGGAGACCGGCGTCTTCGGCACTCGCCCAGTCTGCTCCTCGTCGATGAAGCGCCGACGCAGCTTGTCGACGTACGACTGCTGGTGCAGCCACAGCTTCCTCGCAGGACGGTCGCGCACGATTTCCAGCCCGAGATACTTCTCGACCGGGCTGATCTCGCGTAGCTCGAAGGCGGCCTCCAGCAGCTCCTTCAGCATCGCAGTGCTGCTGCTTGCGGCGAGCAGATCGTCGACGTAGACGAGCACCCAGCACGCCACTCCGTCGTCGCCGATCTTGAAGTAGAGTGCCTCGTCGACCTGGCTCTTCTGCCAGCCAGCGCCCGTCAGCACCGCGTCGAGCGCCGAGTACCACAGCAGCGGACTCTGCTTCAGCCCGTACAAGCTCTTCAGCAGCTTGCAGACGCGACCGGTTCCGTCGTTGTAGTAGTCGGGCTGATACATGTAGAGGACGCGATCCAGCTTGCTCTGCAGAAACGCGTTTTTCATGTCCAGCTGCATCAGGTGCAGATCGAGAACTGCTACAATGCTGAGGAAGATCCGCAGAGTTACGTAGCTCCCCACCGGCGCGTACGTTTCCTCGTAATCTGCGCCGTAGACCTGCGTGAAGCCTTTCACCACCAGACGCGCTTTCTCGCGGGCGACCGTGTCGTCGACGTGGTACTTCGTCGTGAGCACCCAGCGGTTCCTCATAATGTTGACACCGCGCGGACGCTCGACCAGCTCCCACGTTCCGTTGGAGATGAGACTCTTGATCTCCTCGTCCATGGCCGCCTTCACAGCTGCGCCCTTCCAGCTCGCTAACGCCTCCTTCACCGTCATGTTGGCGATGTCCCAGCGATGGTCCGGATCGGCGTGCATGTCGGGGTCGAGCTCGGGCAGAACAACGTCGTCCTGCGCGTCGTCGAGCAGAGTGCTGTAGGAGGTTGGTGGCAGACAAGCGTGGTAGCTCAGCTTCTCCGGCGGCTTGCCAATGTTGGAGCGGGCAGACCGTCGCAGTTTCACCTCGTCGACCGCGACCTCTACCACGTCGCTGTCGTCGGACTGCTCCCCTGTCGACAGCTCCTCTTCACCGCCACCGTCCGCACCGACGACTTCCACAACGTCGTCGCTCGACGAGTCGTCGTCGAACTGCTCCCCTGGCGGCAGCTCCTCTACCAGCTGCTCCCCCAGAATCGGCTTCTCTGCCAACGGCTCCCCTGAGGCTGGCGCCTCTGCTGATGGCTCCAATGCAGTCTGTGTCAGAATATTATGCTCTAGCCTGTAGTGGGGTGCTCTGTAGCGAGTACAACCCTTCTAGGGTTTGCTATTTGTATCCCCATTCTTGCTAGTTCAGCCCTCTCTTTTGCCTTCATTCTCTCTTGCCTAGCTAGGTCAACCCTAGCTATGGCTCCTCAGTATACCTACTATCACGACATGGTATCAGAGCTTAACGTTCCTGGCCTGTGGGCCCACTTCACTGCTTCCGCTGCTACTGCTACTCCCTGTCCGCCGCGCGCCCCGTGGTGCGCGGCGTCGAAACTAGGGTTTTCAGCCCGCCGTGCGCCCCGAGGCGCGCGGCGGTTTTCTGCCCGCCGTGCGCCCCGAGGCGCGCGGCGGTTCTCTGCCCGCCGTGTGCCCCGAGGCGCGCGACGGGTTCCTGCCCCGTCACTCGGCACGTCGCCCCCGGGAGGCGCTGCGACGGGCGACGGGGACCCGCGCGTCGCCCCCCGTCGCCCGTCGTGGCCTGCACGCGGCCCGTACACCCGGCACGCGGCCCGTACGGGCTGCGCCAGGCCTGCGCGCGGCCCGTACGGGCTGCGCCAGGCCCGCGCGCGGCCCGTACGGGCTGCGCCAGGCCCGCGCGCGGCCCGTACGGGCTGCGCCAGGCCCGCGCGCGGCCCGTACGGGCTGCGCCAGGCCCGCGCGCGGCTCGGACCGCCTGCGCGCGGTTCGGGAGGCGGTGCCAGGCCCGTGGGCGGCCCGTTCTTCGCTTCCCCTGTCCTCCCCGCTGTCCCCCGTGCTTCTGAAGGCGCCCCACCCCTCCTTCTGCCCGTTCTCCTGGATTAGGGTTTGGGGTGGGGGGTATGGGGGTGCAGCTTCAGTGTGCCGTTCCCTGCTCCTCCTCCTCCCTCGTCTCCCTCTGCTACAGCTGCCGCTGAGGGGGGTGGTGTGTGGGAGCCTAGGGTTTGGGGTTTAAGGGGGGTGCCGTGGGAGTGGAGCTAGGGTTCAGCAGGGGGTGTGTGTCGAGGGGTGTGTGGGGCAGTTGGAGGAGGTTGAGCGGAGGTTGCCGTCGTGTCGTCCGCAGCACCTGTATTCCGGGGCCTTTCTCCTCCCGGTAGCTCAGAGAGCCGGTTGCACCTGTCGCCCGTGGGTCCGTTGCTACTGTCGCTGGCTGATCAGTTGCAGAGCCTGTTACTCCTGTATTCCGGGGCCTTTCTCCTCCCGGTAGCCACCAGCGTTGCACCAGAGCCGTCTGTTGCCCGAGTGTCTGCAGCTTCAGTCGTCGCCTCCACTCTTCTCTCATCTCACCAGCCCTCCTCCTCCTCGCTTGCCCTCTGTGACAGCTTTAGCTTTACCCATAATTGTGAACCTTAAACTATTGCTTCTTGCTTGTGCTCAGAATGAGTGGTGACATCGTGATCCACCCTGAGCTTGTACTGCTTTGTTTCCTCTGCTGATTACACCCCACTTTGGCTATGGGGGTGTGTCAGAATATTATGCTCTAGCCTGTAGTGGGGTGCTCTGTAGCGAGTACAACCCTTCTAGGGTTTGCTATTTGTATCCCCATTCTTGCTAGTTCAGCCCTCTCTTTTGCCTTCATTCTCTCTTGCCTAGCTAGGTCAACCCTAGCTATGGCTCCTCAGTATACCTACTATCACGACAGTCTGCTTCGGCGCCTCTGCCAGCTGCTTCTCTGAAGTTGGCTTCGACGCCGACAGCTCCCCTGTCGTCTGCCGCTTCCCGTTGCCGACCTTCTCGTCACGTCGGCCACCGGCGATGCAACCGGTCGGCACCGCAGGCGACGAGCCAAGTCTCCCCTCATCGCCGGCGGCCGACGAGGGCACAACAGGAGGGGGGAGCGGGACTTCTTCTACGTCCTCGTCATCAGGCTCGTCGACGTCGGCGAGCAACGGAGGAACCGTCGAAGAGAAATCGGGCGGTGGCGGCGGGGCAGAGGCCGTCCTCGTTGACGCCGGCCCGTACTCCGCCTTCCACTTCTCCATCGACAGGTTTTCGTAGAAGATCGCTTCGACCGTCGTGACGACTTTGTTGGCAGTCAGATCGAGCACCTCCCAACCCTTGCTCTCGAGCGACACTCCAAGGTGAAGACCCCAACGAGCCTTCGGCGCCAGCTTCCCGCCGCGCTGCTGCTCGGGGACCATGAACTGCACCATACAGCCCCACACGCGCGCCAGAGTCAGATCCGGCTTCTCCTCGAACAGCAGCTCATGGGGCGTCGTCCCCTTCGGCAGAGAAGCCCGCTCGAGGCAGTTGCGCACCCAGACAGCCTGCCGCAGAGCGAGGTGCCACCAGTGATGCTTCACGCCCATGTGCAGAAGCATCGTTCGCACGGCCTCGACCACCATGCGCATCTCCCGCTCGGCCATCCCGTTCTGCTGCGGAGTGTAGGGGCACGTCAGATTGTGGAGGATTCCCTTGTCCTCAACGAGAGCGGTGAAGGCGCGACCGAGGAACTCCCCGCCATGGTCAGAACGCAGCTTCTTCACCGTCTTCGACGTCTGCCGCTCCACCTCCTTCAGCCACTTGTCGAAGACGACCAGCACGTCGCTCTTCTTCGCGATCGGCCGAACCCACATGTAGCGCGTCTTCCTATCCTTCAGCAGCAGGAAGTAGAGGCTGCCATCAGCGGTGGCTACGCGAAACGGTCCGCAGAGGTCGATGTGGACCACGTCGAGCGCGTTCTTGGCGTATGATCCTTGGTCGGGGAAGGTGTGCCGTGCAAGCTTGCCGCCAACGCAGGAGGTACATGGCAGATCATCGGCGGTCGACTTCTTAATGTCGAGACCAGCGGCGACTTCATGCTTCGCCGAGCTCTTGATCGTGTCGATGCCGACGTGCGCAAGGCGAGCGTGCAGCTGGCCCGGGGTAGACTTCGTCGCCGACACAATCGTCCGCAGAGCCACAACCTCCGTCGAAGTCGCCGTCGACTTCGTCGAGCAGGGGCGCAGGTCCGTGCAGAGCACTCTGCCAGAGTAGCGGGCGCGACCAAGGACATCGCCGGCAAAAGACACCAGCACCAGCTCCGCGCCATCGTCCTGGAATTTCACGCCGTGCTCCTTGAGCTGGCCGGAAGACAACAAGTTCACATGGACGCCTGGAACGTAGAGCACATCAGGAACGAGAATCTGCTTCCCCGTCTCCTCTCGCAGAGCGACGGTGCCACGGCCTTCGACGTTCTGCAGCGCCCCGTTGAAGCCACGCACATGCTTGACATCGCCGCGAGGCTTCATCTCGACGAACGCCTCCTTCGTCCCCATCAGATGGTGGGAACAGCCGCTGTCGAGCAGCACGACCGTCGGGTTCGCCTCCACAGCAGCAGCGACCGCCTTGAAGTCCTCGCCAGCCTCCAGCGCCAGCGAAATCGCCGGCTCCACCACGCTGACCATCGAGCACGAAGCCTCCTTACCACGAGCATCGCCGTAAGAGGAGTCAGCATCCTTCGTCGAAGCCGTCTTCGACGCCTGCTTCTCCTTGCGCGGCTGGTTTTCTCGACGACGACGGCCACCTTCGCCCTTCTTGCGGTTGGCGTCCCGGTCGTCATCAGACTCATCTCGGTCGGGGCAATCATATGAGAGGTGGTCGGGAGCATCGCAGATGTAGCACCGCCGTCCTTCTCGACGCGAGCCACTGCTGCCGCGATCTCCTCCTTTCGCCGATTTTCCGCGATCGGCGCCCTCCGTCGATTTCGCGTTCGACGACTTCCCGCCACTGCCTCCACTTCCGCCCGACTTTCCGCGCTGCCCCGTCTGACGTCCCTGCTTCGTCGGAGCAACGTAGTTGGCCTGCGGAAGGAGCTCTGAAGACCGCTTAGACTCCTGCATGAATTCGTCGTTGATGATCTGGCTCGACAGCGTGTCCTCGTTGAGCGACTCACGCGCGCCAGGCATCGTCAGCATCCGGCGCATCAGATTGTAGCTCGAGGGGAGGCCATTGATGACATGCGTGACATACGACGCCACCGAGTACTCGAAGCCAGCCATCCGCATGTCGGCCAAAATTCGTCGCGCTCGATTGCAGTACTCGGTCGCCGATTCCTGCTCGCCCATCCGAAGGTTGGCCAATTTCCTCTCCAGCTGGCTGATGTAGAGGTCGTCCGTCGCTTTGTAGGTGCGCATAATGTACTGCCACGCTTGGTAGCCAGCATCCACCTGTTGTCTGCACGACGTCAATGCGACCTGCACCAGAGGCGAACAACACCTCGAAATGACCATGAAGGTTAGTAGATGAGCAGCGCGAAATTCCGCCCAGAGTTCAGAGTCGTCTGCGTCCGGCGTCGCAACATTGCCGTCGACGAACTTCTTCAATCCGGCGATCTCCAGCTGCGGCTCGATGGACTCAATCCATGTGATCAAGTCGTGTCGTCCTTCGAGCGGCTTCGGCACAGCGATCTTGTCCGGCGAAAATTTGAAGTAGCCATACGCCGGCGCGATGCCTCCGTCTCGACCAGCCGAGGCATGAGTTGCCGAAGTCGGCCTGACTCCACTCCGCAGAGGAGATTGACGTCGACCATCGATGTTGCCGTTCGAGCTGCCTCCAGTCGCAGACGATCGCAGCACTTGCGCTTGCACTCCGCCAATGCTTACTTCGACGGGCCGAATCACTCCGCGAACCCTCGTGCTTCCACCGCCGACAACATTTCCGCCATCACCTTCGTTGTGCACGGGTCGGGTAGAGGCGGACGCACCGTCCGCTTCTGCACGGGGAGGGGGATGCTCACGCGCCCACTGCGCACGAGTTCCAAGGAGCATAATCTCCAAGTCCGCCTCGCCGTACCCGCCAGCCTCGTGGCGTGCCCGAACACCATCGAACCGCGCCTGCAGAGTTTCTCCTACTCCTGCTGCGACCTCCTGGTCATCCATGGCCGTTTAGATGGCTTCCGGCCTACAACTTAGGTAATGGACGCTGAAGTCGGCTATTCTGAAGGTTCTAACACGGGGCCGTCCACGCTCACCGCACCATGCGGAGAATACTATTCTACTGGAGAGCTTAACTAGCGTGGGACACACGGTCAGAGTTCTGGCAGTGATTCTCAAGAGTGCTGAAAAATGACTTAGTAGAATTCAAGCAGAGTTTCACTAAGGAAATTGATAGAACAAGAATATGGTACAAGCAAGGAGAACCAAATAGCAAAGGCAACGAACCCTGTAGAAACGTTCCTCGACAAGCACCTGAATCTGTCGAGTCAGCAACGGCAGGTGAAACGACAAACGCATGCAGATTTCACCTGAGTTGGTAGTT
Organism: Closterium sp. Yama58-4; assembly: GCA_947470075.1. Classification (NCBI taxonomy): domain Eukaryota; kingdom Viridiplantae; phylum Streptophyta; class Zygnematophyceae; order Desmidiales; family Closteriaceae; genus Closterium; species Closterium sp. Yama58-4. Next base: position 888,564 of record CANIUD010000757.1, on the reverse strand, counting down.
TCTCAGGTTTACAACGTTCATAGTTGTGCACGTTTTTACTGTTAGTAAAAACGTTTTGCAGGTTCTGTTTCCTTACTGAATCGAATTCTCCTGGGGAGTACAATTTCCGAAATTACCTGATTGGTCGAAATTTTGCTGTTCCGTGATTGGGCGAAATTTGCGCACATTGCGAATTTTGGATCTAAGGGCGTGGAACATTTTTACGAACACGTCGAATGGTCGAATTGATGGTTGCTTCTAGCGATTGCGAAGGATTTAGGGAAACCCCATCGTGTGAGATGCCCAGTATTCACCCTCATTCGACCGAATTTCAATGGTAGTTTCCATAGGATTTTTGTCGCCTACCTACACTGTCCAGAGAAGTGGGACAACGTTTAACTTCGATTGTTCCACTGAAAGTGTTTTCCAGCCCCGCTCTACTTGCAAAACATACAATTTTCCGCCCCCCGACGTTCCACACCCTATTCGAATGCTTAAACTAGGATCAGATGTTTTTTTCTTAGTTTGGGTAGTATTTCGTAGGTGCCCCACGTTCTGGCGAACAGATTAGCTCGAAAATCTCGCATTCTTCGCATCTCTGTTACACCTTTCGCTATCGCTAGATCCAACCATACGGGCGACCATTTGGCATGGTCGGAAAAATGTTCCACGCCCTAAGTAATTCTGGTCGACCAGAATCGCTCTGCTCGACGAAACACTCGTCGAACTCAATTCTGTCGACCACCAATCCGTCGAAACACCAATTCTGCCAATTCCGTCCATCAGAACGGCGCGTCTTCGACGCCGTTTTACTCCCGTCGATGAGCTCTTCATAGACGAAGACTTTGATTGAGCAGAGGAAACACTTCTACCTCGACCATTTAATCTTGTCGACAAACGACTCGTCGAACACAGATAAAAGTCCCCGAAGTCGCCGATGACCACGAAACGAACACCGTTCTGTTCTAAAATTCCTGGTCGACTTCGCCCAAGCGAGGGCGGGGTCTTTTCTCTTCGACAGGGCCTCTATGCGGAGCGCAGGCGGGGTCGACGGGTCCGGCGGGGCGTCTAGGTGGAACGCGGGCAGGATCGACGGGCCGGCGGGGCCGTTAGGAGGGGCGCGGACGGGGTCGACGGTCCGGCGGGGGGGCCTGCGCAAGGGCGGCAGCGGCGCGTAGGCTGCGGTTGCGCGCGGGCGGCAGCTGCGCGGAGGCGGCCGGCGTGCGAGCAGCTGCGGCGTGCGGGCTGCAGTTGCGCGTGGGTGGCAGCTGCGCAGAGGCGGCCGGCGTGCGAGTAGCTGCGGCGCGGGGGCTGCGGCCTGCGTACGGGCGGCGGGTGCGCGGGGCTGCGGCCTGCGTGCGAGCGACGGCAGCGCGAGGCGGCGAGCAGCTCGCGGGCTGCGCGCGGGGCCGCACAGGGCCGCGGCGGGCCGCGCGTTAGCGGCGCTGGCCACGCGGGGAGCTGGCGGGCCGCGCGCGGGCGGCTAGCGGGTCGCGCGCACAAAAAAGGAGCCGCGCGCGGGCGGCTAGCGGGTCGCGAGGACAAAAACGAGCCGCGCGCGGGTGGCTAGCGGGCTGCGCGCGCGCGGTAGGGAGAGGCGCACGAGGGCGCGAGGGCGCACGAGGGGGCGCGGTAGTGAGAGGCGCACGAGGGCGCGAGGGCGCACGAGGGCGCACGAGAAGAGAGAGGCGCACGAGGGCGCTTCTAACGGAACGGTGGGCCCGTAGTAGGAGGCGGTCCTAGGTGCCTAACCTAGGCTCGTAATACCATGTTAGAATGAACAAGAGTGGTTGGACTAGAAAGGAGAGAGAGTACAAATAGGAAACCCTAGAGTTGTGACCCCCTTATGGACTAACCCACTACAGCCTACACAAATATAGCATGTATAATGTTTGACAACTACAACACAGAACCCAAACAACTGCGCCAGTAGCATCGTTGCACCTTTAACTGTCAAACTATATGTGCTGCATATTGTTTAGGCTGTAGTGGGGTAGCCCATATGGGGTACAACCCAATTAGGGTTTACTACTTGTACTCCTGCATCCTGTTAGTTCATTCATTCCTGCTGCTAGATTCTGACATGGTTTCAGAGCACTAAGGTCCGTAGGACCGTTTTTTTTTTTCGGGCCCACCTACCGCTGCGGTTACCGCGCTACCCCACGTACCTGCCTGCCTTGCCTTGCCTTGTGACGTGCTGCACTATGCGCGCCGTCCAGCAGCCCTAGCGCTGCCTCCTGCTGCCTTAGGCCAGCGCGCTGCCCCTAGAGGCCCGTAAGGCCCACGCGCCGCCCCTAGAGGCCCGTAAGGCCCGCGCGCCGCCCCTAGAGGCCCGTAAGGCCCGCGCGCCCCCTCTACACGCCCGTCAGGCCCGCGCAGCCCGCTGCAGCCGCGCGCAGCCCGCACAGAGCCCACGCAGCCCGCGCCGAGCCGCGCGCAGCCCGCTGCAGCCGCGCGCAGCCCGCACCGAGCCGCGCGCAGCCCGCTGCAGCCGCGCGCAGCCCGCAGCTGCCGCGCGCAGCCCGCGCCGAGCCCACGCAGCCCGCGTCGAGCCGCGCGCGGCCTGCTACGGCCTCGCGAGGCCCGCGCGCGGCCCGCAGCAGCCCGCGCCGAGCCGCGCGCGGCCTGCTACTGCCTCGCGCGGCCCGCGCGCGGCCCGCAACAGCCCGCGCCGAGCCGCGCGCGGCCCGCTACTGCCTAGCGCGGCCGCGCGCGGCCTGCAGCAGCTCAGCGCGCTGTCAGCGCAGCCCGCGCCGAGCCGCGCGCGGCCCTCTGCCTCGGCCACGACCTGCCGCTGATGCGGACCCGCCCTGCAGCTACCACGGCCCCGACCTGCCGCTGATGCGGCCCCGCCCTGCAGCTGCCACGGCCCCGACCTGCCGCTGACGCGGCCCCGCCCTGCAGCTGCTTCGGCCCTGCTCTGCAGCCGGTTTTGCGGCCCCGACGCCGCCGCTGTCGTGCGCCTACTCGGCCGCCGCCCGTCGAGCGCCGGCCCTGCTCGCCCGGTGAGCGCCTGCTCTTCCAGCCTTTGGTGAGCGCCTGCCTGCCTGCCTGACGGCCTGCCTGTCTGCCTGCCTGCCTGCCGGCCTGGCTGCCTGCCTGCCTGCCGGCCTACCTGCCTGCCTGCCTGCCTGCCTGCGCGACTGCCTGCCTGCCTGCCGGCCTGCCTGCCTGCCTGCCGGCCTGCCTGTCTGTCTGCTTGCCTGCCTGCCTGCCTGCCTGTCTGCCTGCCTGCCTGCCTGCCTGCCTGCCTGCCTGCCTGCCTGCCTGCCGGCCTGCCTGCCTGCCTGCTTGCCTGCCTGCCTGCCGCGCCTGCCTTGCCCGCGCTACTGCTGCTGCTACTGCTACTGGCAGGTGGCCAGATGCAGCTCCAGCGACGTTCACGCGAGCCTCTGACGCCCCAGCAGCTGGTGGCGCTGGAGCTGGAGGTTCTGGAGCTGCTGAGGGTGCTCGTGCTGGAGGTTCTGGAGCCGCTGGAGGTACTGGTGCTGAGGGTACTGACACCGGAGGTTCTGGAGCCGTTGGGGATGCGGGCGCTGAGGGTTCTGAGTCTGCTGTTGCGCGGTCTCCTTGGAGTGGCCGCCTTCGTCCACGTGTGCCTCTCACACCACAGCAGCTGCAGGACTGGTACGGTCGCCGTCAGCGTCGCGCTGCTGGAGCTAGGAGTGGTGCTGGTCCTTTGTCTACTGGAGGTGCTGGAGTCGCTGGTTCTGGAGGTGCTCGTGCTGGAGACACTGAGGCTGGAGACCCTGGGACTGGAGGTGCTGGTTCTGGGGGTGCTGCTACTGGAGACACTGAGGCTGGAGACCCTGGGACTGGAGGTGCTGGGTCTGGGGGTGCTGCTGCTGGAGACACAGAGGTTGGAGACCCTGGGACTGGGGGTGTCGACTCTGGGACTGGAGCTTCTGGAGCTGCTGGAGGTACGGGAGCTGCTGGAGGTACTGGAGCTGCTGGAGGCACTGGAGCTGCTGGAGCTGCCGGTACTGGTGCAGCTGCGCCGACACGACTGTTCTTCGCTCCGCCGTCTCCGTCGTCTCTGCCGCCGCCTGACTCTGCTCTTCGTCAGGTTGTTACTCTCCCGTCGTCTACTGGTCTTCCGTTACAGACTGGCTCACCGCTACCTGCTCCCTCTCCTTACACTGAGCAGACAGGCAGTCCTGCTACGCGTCGTGAGCCTGCGTCGCGTCCAGTCTCGCCTGTTCGTTCTGGTCGTACTGGTCGTCGTGTTTCTCGTTTGCGTCAGCCGACTGTCCCCAGTGCACACCTTGTTGTCCGTCGTCCTTCCTCTGTTCCGCAGTCTGTTCCTCTGCCGTCTCCCCCTGCGTCCTCTCTGCCTGCCGTTCCGGACCCTGAGTCTGACCGGTTTCGTACTGAGCACCCTACTGTCACGCGTCTTCTAGCCACTGTTGTCACTGACCCGTCGTTTGAGTCTGCTGCTGCGTCTGCCTTGGTCGCTGAGCTTGTTGACTTTGCTGCTGCCTGTCGTCTAGACTACGCCGCTAGTCTTGTTGCTGAGTCTGAGTCTGTCTGTCCTCCGTCCGTCGGGGGTGAGTGTGCTCTTAGCACGGACGTCCTTGAGGACAGGCAGGAGGAGTTCCAGTGTCTTGCTGCTGCTTTACCTCATCTTGTGTCCTCGCTACTTGCCCCTAAGGGAGACCCGGATGCACCAGACATCCCGACTCCGCGCTCTTACGCAGAGGCGATAGAGGGTCCCTACTCCTCTCAGTGGCAGGCAGCCATGGACGCAGAGATGGCTTCCTGGAAGTCCACAGGCACCTACGTTGACGAGGTTCCCCCACCTTGGGCGAACATCGTCAGTGGCATGTGGATTTTCAGGGTGAAGCGGCCGCCGGGTTCTCCGCCTGTCTTCAAGGCGCGTTACGTGGCTCGAGGCTTCAGTCAGCGAGAGGGAGTTGACTTCTTCCAGACCTTCTCCCCCACCCCGAAGATGACCACTCTTCGGGTGCTGCTGCACGTTGCTGCTCACCGTGACTACGAGCTTCACTCTCTTGACTTCAGCACAGCTTTCTTGCAGGGTAGCCTGCACGAGGAGATCTGGCTGCGTCGCCCCCCGGGATTCACTGGGTCGTTCCCTCCTGGTACCTAGTGGAGCCTCCGGCGGCCGGTCTACGGTCTCCGCCAGGCGCCACGTGAGTGGCACGACACACTGAGGACTACGCTTGCGGCTCTTGGGTTTGCGCCTTCTACTGCTGACCCGTCGCTGTTTCTGCGCACCGACACTTCGCTGCCGTCGTTCTACATCCTCGTGTACGTCGACGACTTGGTTTTTGCCACTGCTGACACTGAGGCTCTCGCCCACGTGAAGTCGGAGCTGCAGAAGAGACACACGTGCACAGACTTGGGTGAGCTGCGCAGCTACCTTGGCTTGCAGATCACCCGAGACAGAGCACGTCGCACCATCACCTTGACTCAGTCACACATGGTGCAGCAGGTCCTTCAGCGCTTCGGCTTCACCTGGTCTTCAGCACAGGCCACTCCTCTGGCTACAGGTCACACGCTCTCTGCTCCACCTTCGGACGAGTCCGTAGAGCCGAGTGGTCCTTACCCAGAGCTAGTCGGCTGCCTCATGTACCTGATGACTTGCACTCGACCTGACCTCGCGTACCCTCTTGGTCTTCTGGCTCGCTACGTGGCTCCTGGTCGGCACCGACCTGAGCACATGGCTGCTGCTAAGATGGTACTGCGCTACTTGTGCAGCACATCAGGCATGGGGCTAGTGCTTGGAGGGACGAGCCCAGTTGTCCTCACTGGACACTCAGACGCTTCTTGGGTTGACGACCAGGCTACTCAGTGGTCGTCACAGGGTTACACCTTCAGCCTTGGCTCTGGTTCAGTTTCGTGGCGTTCTACACGTTCGTCTTCAGTTCTCAGCTCCAGTTGTGAGGCTGAGATCTACGCCACAGCCATGGCTGCACAGGAGTTACGCTGGCTCACCTACCTGCTGACTGACTTAGGAGAGAAGCCTAGTTCTCCTCCAGTGCTGTACGTCGATAACAAGGCCGCCATTGCCTTGTGTGAGGAGCACAGACTGGAGCACAGAACGAAGCACATTGCTCTGCGTTACTTCCTGGCTCGAGAGTTGCAGCAGCGAGGCCAGCTTCGTCTTCGCCACGTGGCCACTCGGGCCAACACTGCTGATATATTCACCAAGGCACTTCCGTCTGGTGATCATCAGCGCTTTTGTACTCTGTTGGGCCTTGTGCCTACGTTTCCACACTTGCTGTAGTCTCTGCTTGTACTGTGATCTATATATATACCTGCATGCTGGCTCTTGCTAGGTAGCCATCACTGTACTGTTATTGCTGCATATATATCTCTGCATGTGAACTGGCCCTGTGGCCTTTTGCTTGTGCTCGGAATGCGTGGTGACGTTGTGATCCACCCTGAGCTTGTTTTGCTTCTCTTGACTGGTCGTGTGACCCCTTGTTCTCCCCCACTTTGCCTATGGAGGTGTGTCAAACTATATGTGCTGCATATTGTTTAGGCTGTAGTGGGGTAGCCCATATGGGGTACAACCCAATTAGGGTTTACTACTTGTACTCCTGCATCCTGTTAGTTCATTCATTCCTGCTGCTAGATTCTGATATTAACGTTAATATTTTAGTTTGGCTTGAAGTTTCACACTGAAAAATTCAGCATAAATTTAACCACCAACGCTGATTTGGACACCAATTTGGACACAGCACACTGATCGATCAGCATACCCCCAAACCAATCTGAGGGCCTGGTCGAGGTAGTGTAAATAATATTTCGTCCGCCAATCAATGGTCAAGATTATTGGACCGCCCGTTTGAGTTTCGGACGGTCCACGGTTCGCATTTCGAAGTGTCGCGACGGTTCGATTTGTTAACGACGTCGCACAAGCTTTCACGAAATTATTGACGACCTTGTGCGAAAAAGGTATCCCTTCGCCGGCCCGGACGGTCCACGGTTCGAACCGTCCGGGACAAAATGGTTACACGCCCTAACCCTCGATCCTACTAAAGCCGAGATCGGTGTGGCCACGAGGGCACGTCGATCTCATCAGCGTAGGTGACAAGATCGTTGGGCACCCATTACTGTAGATTCGCAAGCCTTCTCGAAATTTAATTTCCTTGTAAATTGCAAAAATGTAGCTGTCCCTCGATCGATCGAGGCCAGGATAGATCGAGGGAAGGGACGCGCCCTGAGATAGGTTTCGCTTGCAGGTGGGTTGGGGTAAACGAAGAACGACGAACAAATGGCTTCAATTTCGCGGGGGTGTCTCGTAACGTCCCGGAGCTTTCGGGTGTTTAGCAATTTCCTCATATCTCTAATACATTGTCAAGTCTTAAATATGACAGTTACAACTGCCTATGTTTTTGTGCACTTTTTTAGTGTATTTTTCACTAAAAAAATGCAACTGAACCAATACCCCAGATTTTATTGAATTCTAAAATCGCAGCAAAGCACCTTCCATCATTAGCAACCTACAAAACCAAATATTAATAGAACCAACCCTGTCGACCTCCGTTCAGTTGGCTCAGCAAAGCCCCAACATGTTCCTACTATCCTCCAAAACAGCAAAACAGGGAGCCCCCTCCCTGGCCCACTGCATCATCCTTCTCGCTATCCTCATCCCATTTCTTCTCAAACCATGCATGCTTCAACAGGTCTTGGCTCTGAATTCTCTCCTCCGGATTAATCTGCAGCATCGCAAGGTACAAGTCCTTCCCTTCCTCCGTCACTGCAGTCCATTTCTTCTTGCTCGGCGGCGGCACGCCGTACTTTGCCACATCCTGGGGCTGCTTATAACGAGGCAACTCCCCAAACAGCAGCGCGTGCAGCACCACTCCAAGGCTCCACACATCCGCAGAATAGGTGTACTTCTGCCCGGTAACCAGTTCCGGTGCCATGTAACCCTCTGTGCCACACTTCCCCTGCAGCTTCTGCCCTTCCTTAACCATCACTGCAAGCCCAAAGTCTGCGAGCTTGATAGTGAAAGGGAGCTCTGAGAACAGGGAAGATGTGACGGGAATCCCTTCAGGTGGAGGGCCAGCAATTTTCACCTTACCGCATGTGCACTTGCTCTGCCTAGGCCTTGGGACCTCTTCCTCAGTGGAGCTTCTCGGAAGAGATTCCGCCGCTGCTGCTGGCGTCTCCTTCCCTGCGTCTGACGCCCCTCCCTCGGTCCTGATGCTCTCATCTCCCACCCTTGCGCTCTCTCCTGCAGCCATCTCCTCAGCATCTCCAACTGAATCGATTGTGAAGAGCCGAGGCACCTCATCTTTCTGCTCTATATCCTGCAAGTCGCAGTCCAGGCAGAACCTCTGGTTCAGCGCCAGCAGCACATTCTCAAGCTTTATATCCCGGTGTACCACGCTCTTGGCGTGACAGTACTGCACTGCTTCCACTAGCTGCCGAAACACGTCGACCGCGTCCTTTTCGGGCAACCCGCCTGCATACCCGAGCTTGAGCTTTTTCCGGGCTGCGGTGCTGGCCTCCATCTGCTTTACAAGGTGATCCTTTAGAGTGCCGCCATCGCAGAGCTCCATTACCACACGGAACCTGTCTTTAGTGTTGTAAACTTTCTTCACCTGCACAGAGAATCGGAAAAAGAGAGAGGGAATGGGAGGGCCAAGCGAACGGGGCGGGTGGGGGGTGGGGTTGGGGGGATGTGGAGGAAAGGTGGGATGGGGATGGGGGGATGGGTGAGTACGCCATAGCTGCCTGACACCAATAAGTGCCCCAGCTAGCCAATCTCACTATGCACCTTTCGTTCCCCCGTTATCCTGCATTTGGTGATTCCTGCACTAGGAAAAAATACGAATACTTTTCTAGGGTTAAAACGTAAGTATCCGTCCTTTTGCTAATAACGAGGTTGTCCGTCCCTTTCCCTTTTTTCCCTTGCCCCGCCCATCATACTCCGCGCTACCTTCCCCAGCCATCGCAAAACTGCCGTGTCGTTTCCAGCGTCGCCACCAACTAACGCGAGGGCAGGTGTAGAAACGGGCAACGGGAAACCGAAACTCACAGGGAAACCTAGGCATAAAAAGGGAACCTGAAACCCTAATTTGATAACGGGATTTGTACGCGGCATCCACGGTGCCTCCCGAAGCGCATGCCCTCCAAACTGGTTTTATTCCTTCCAGCACCCCCAGTAGACATCCCGTCGGGCTCTCGGGCGGAAAAGGTAGCTTGCTGAAAATATTTTTGGTCCTTCCCGTCCTTTTCCCCCTTCTGAACTCAGCATGAACCCACCCGCACCCCACACCACCCTTTCCACTTTTCGCTCTCTCCCCTCCCCCTCTTCCTTTATTCTGCCCACTCCTCAGCTCACACCCTCCCCGCGCCTCGGCCCCTCCCACCTCACCTGCACAATATTCGGGTGGTCGCGCAGCAGACCTAGAATCTTCACCTCGCGCTCCAACGCGCGGTGCCGCTCCATCAGCTGCCCCGCGTTCTCGCACTCCTCGTACATCGCGACTTTATCGATCGTTTTCACCGCGAGCGGCTGCGACCCCATCTCGCCGGTCAGATCGCTGCACTTGTGCACCAGCCCGAACCCGCCTTTGCCCAGCTCCGCGCCGACCTGGAACCGTCGCGTGAACTGCATCGAAAACGGCGTCGAGCCCCACGACGCCAAGCGACGCATGCGACGCGCGACGGTAACCACTCTGCCTCCTCCTCCTCCGCCTCCGCCGCCGCCGCCGGCTCCGCCTCCTCCGCCGATGCGCTTTTTGAACGCCTCGAGCGCGGCCACGCTTTGAGGAACCATTCTCCCGCTAGGAGATTTCGCAAGACCGTCGCGCTCGTCTGCCTTTTCCCCCGCTCCTGCAATATTACCGTCGGCGGCGGTGGCGGCGGTAGAAGCGCCGGGCGCAGCGGCACCGGCTTCGGGAGCATCTGGCTCCGCGAAAGCGACGCGCCGAGCGCTTCCGCTTCCGTCCTTTTGAATACCCTGCCCTTCCGCCGCCGCCGCTGCTGCCGAGGCTGTCGTTGTTGCTGCCGCTGCTGCTGCGCCTGTTTCTTCACCTCCTGCCGCTGTTAAAGCGGGAGCGTCAGTCGATGTTTCCGCCTCCGTACTCTTTGTTGCAGTATTTTCCGGGGCTTCTCCCTCTAACTGGACTGTATTAGCCTTCTCCGCGCCCGCTGTTTGCGCCGCTTCCGTAGGTTCCGCCATCCCGAGGGCGCTTCAAACGGGGACTTTTTAAGCGGAGCTGAAGCAGACTCACAATATCATACCAGGTAGAAGCAGGCTCACTGCCTGCCACTGGGTGCTGGGTCGGCGAAAAAAACTGAAAGAATAGCCTCAAGAATGTCTCAAGGAACGAGATTGCCCCGACTAAGTGCGGTTCGAGGGGTTGATCTGACGCTTGGTATGAACGATATTTTGCGGTCGCGATAAGTTAAGAGGGGATTGCTGACGGTCCGCGATGTCAGTCTGAGCCTTGTCAATCTCGAAAGTCCCATGCGCTTAGAGATTCAGAAAGGAGGAACCAAAGCAAGTTGCGCAAAGTGGTGTTACAGTAATAAAAAAGCTGTCGAGATTCCACCTGGGACACTCTTTATGGCACTCCGACCTAATGCTGGAGTTCTCTTCAATGATAGAAAGGCGGAGGAAACGATGAAGTCAGTCACTAGTCGCGGTTTGCTCTTATATGATGCACGTCAGGGGTCTCCGGCGAGTCTTGTGACGTTGATGAAACGGAGCGTTTTGGTTCAGGCTGTTGTGCATAGTGCATTTTGCTTCGGAGAGGGGCACAGTACAGCAGTGTGCATAAAGCTACATCCCTAGGTTTGGGTCTCCCTTCTTCGATCAGAGCACCAAACATGGGGGGAACACCCAAAACGGTACACCAAAATGAAGCTCAGCAAAACATTTGGATGTGCACCAAACATGAGCTACCAATATGCCCTCCACCGCCCAGATGACGGGAATGGTGTGATGAAACGGTGCGCTCAGTGCACAAAGTGCAACGATGAGCCAACATCGTGTCAGCTCTGGTTGATTCCAGGTCCGGCACGAGTTCCTGAAAACTCTGTACAATAGAAACGTGCAGTCTAGTCATTTGACGATCCACTGTAAAGTCGGTGCGTGCCGAAAGTGGAACAACCGCCCGAGAAAAAAGTTTGACCTGCGATGCGCACCGTGTACAGTAGATACACTTGTACACCCGCATCTGTGCGTTTCAGCTTGCCCATCGTAAATTCTGAACCTTCATATCATTCCAAACCTTCAGCTGTGCTTTCATCCATCCAGGCTCGGTGAATCCCCAGCTTGCCTGGGGCAGCGCCAGATGAAAGCCGTGCTGCAGAAGGTGAGAGGAAGGAGGTCGGAGGACGGACAAGTGGGGGTCTTGGGGGAAAAGCTCGGCTCGGGTTATTCGTGCACAGTGCACACGGCAGCACTGTCTCGTGCTGTGTGGGGGGAATGGAATCAAAAAGGGACTCGAGGGGACATGGATAGTGGGGGTGTATGGGGGAGGAGGGGCCGCGCTGCCGCGCAGCGGAAAAAAAAATATCAGACCGGCCGCAGGCCACCTTCGCGGTTGGTCAGGTCACCTGCACAGTACACGCAGCTACTGCGAAGAGCGGATTTAGCGGCAGGGGAAAAGTGGTCCGCATTTGACGGACTCCGTTTGCAGTGTATTTACTGTAAGGAATTATCGCCCTAAAAATTGCATCCTCAGAGAACTAGTTTTTCCCACTAGTGATCTTGAAAACCATTTCATACCCATGAGGCATATACATATCAGAGCACGTTTATGCGCATCCGTTCTCATACGTTTCCCCCAACGTAGGGTTATTCAAAGTGGGGGAAGGATACCATGCTTCATGATGTCTTATATAGTATCAGTGTTTTTTATTCCTAGTTGAGCTTTTGAAGAGAACCACTATATGCATCTGTGTTAGAATAGTAGCCTAAGTAGACTAGGGTTTTGGGGTATGAGAGTAGCGAGGGAAACGGAAGAAGAGGGCTTACACTAATGAGCAAGATACATGATATAGTTCAAGGGAAGGTGAGCACAGTGGTGCACCACCAAATAGTTAAGAACAATAACTGCAGTAACTACAGCACGCAGGATATATATTAAACATAACTTTGACACACCCCCTTAGCCTGCGTGCAGTAGAAACTGGTGCAGCCAGCACCCCCTGAACGAGCAAACCAAGCGCTGTGGAAGAAGGCAGAGAAGTGAGGAAGGTGAGAGGAGAGGAGAGAAGAGGAGAGGAGAGGAGAGGAGAGGAGAGGAGGTGGGGGGCCAGGACCGGCGGACCCGCTTACGAACCTCCTTTTACAAAGGGGAGGTGAGAGAGGGAAGGGAGAGGAGGTGGGCTAGGCGGGCTTGAGCGCGAAAGCTCATAGCGATCCCCCCCCGTTAAGAACCCCCAAGTCCCGATGAGGAGAGGAGGTGGGCTAGGCGGGCATGAGCGCGCACGCTCAATGCGATCCCCCCCCGTTAAGAACCCCCTAGACCTCACCCCCCTCGTCACTCAACCCCGTCAACCTCACACCTTCCGCACCTGTCTTCTCTCCCGCCACCCCCTCACCCTTCTGCACTTCTCTCCCCCCCCCCCCCCCTACAGCAACAAGTGCTGCAGGGAGAGAGGAAGAGGGAAGGGAGGGAGGAGTGGCAGGCTCCTCACACCCGCCCCCCCTCCCCACAACCCCTTCCCCCTCCCTCCCCCCTCCCCACGACGGAAGCCGCGGAAGGGAGGGCGGGGGGGGGGGGGGGGGGGGTGGCGGTAGCTGCTGCTGGCGCTGGCGGCTGGCCGCGGCGCTGGCCTCCGCGCTGGCGGATTGCGGGGTGACGGGGGCGACGAAACGGGGGCCGCGTGGCGACGAAATGGGGGCCACGTGGCGACGAAACGGGGGGGCAGCGGGGCGACGAATCGGGGGGCCGCGGGGCGACGAAATGGGGGGCCGCGGGGCGACGAATCAGGGGCCGCGGGGCGACGAAATGGGGGGCCGCGGGGCGACGAATCAGACGGGCGCAGGGCGCGACGGGACGAAGAAAATAGCGCATTTCGCGCTGCATTAAGGGCGGGCCCATGTTTCTGAAAAAAAAATGAAGGTTCTAGGAAAGAACCAGCTCTGATACCATGTTAGAATAGTAGCCTAAGTAGACTAGGGTTTTGGGGTATGAGAGTAGCGAGGGAAACGGAAGAAGAGGGCTTACACTAATGAGCAAGATACATGATATAGTTCAAGGGAAGGTGAGCACAGTGGTGCACCACCAAATAGTTAAGAACAATAACTGCAGTAACTACAGCACGCAGGATATATATTAAACATAACTTTGACAATCTGCAACATAGGGGCCGTACACTAGGATATACACTAGCAAATTCTGTGACATCACACAAATGCCATTTTTTACCTACTGTACAGTACCAGGCTTAATGCCTCCACAAGCTCTACATACACCCCGTAATCAGGGCTTACCGTATTAGGCTAACAAATCCAACAGTACCGAGCCAGGCCTGGTTCAAGACGACGATCCGCTCCCCTCACTGCCTCTAAAGCCCCGCTCCTTGGAGGACGCAGAGTTGCGAATATCAGCAAGCGAGAGACACTTAGAGGACCCGTTGCGACCAGCAGGCACCACTACCCCCCCTCCTTTCCCTCCGTGCACCACCTGCTGCTGCTGTTGCTGCTGAGAGAAACGGTACGGCTGGTGTTGGTACGGGTGCTGCTGCTGCTGCAGCTGTTGTGCAGCAACACCCCCCCCTCTGCTCTGGGCATATCCCCGGGGCTGGAATCAACCAACAGGTCCACATGCAGGTTGCTCTGCCTCACCCGCTGCCGATGCAAAGCAGCCAAACCAGAAACAGCTCCTGCCGCTCCTGCTGCCCCTGCCACTCCTGCTACTCCTGGTGATCCAGATAAACCTGGTGCTATCTCCTGCTTGGCTAATGCTGGCCGAGGGGACGGGTATGCTCTTTCTCGTCGTCGTCCTCCTCCTCCTCCTCCTCCTCCTCCTCCTCCTCCTCCTCCTCCTCCTCCTCCTCCTCCTCCTCCTCCTCCTCCTCCTCCTCCTCCTCCTCCTCCTCCTCCTCCTCCTCCTCCCCCTCCTCCTCCTCCTCCTCCTCCTCCTCCTCCTCCTCCTCCTCCTCCTCCCCCTCCTCCTCCTCCTCCTCCTCCTCCTCCTCCTCCTCCTCCTCCTCCTCCTCCTCCTCCTCCTCCTCCTCCTCCTCCTCCTCCTGCTCCTCCTGCTGCTCCCGATACTTCCAGTGCTTCCGCTGTAGCATGATCATCTTGATCAGCAGCAGCAGCAGCATCAGGAGCAGGAGGGAAGAGCATCCAGCTTTTCAGGCTACCAATGCCTCCCATGCTGCTGGCTCTACTGATACCACCCGTTCCTGGGATCCTGACGGACGCACCTTGCTTTCTCTCCAGCACAACACCACTCACACCACTGCCGCTACCACTGCCACTGCTTCTGATGCTGCCCCTGGCACTAGGTCTGGTTGCAGAATGAGGCGAGGCATTAGCAGCAGCAGCTGCAGCAGAAGTGGGAGTGGGAGATGGAAGTGGTCGCCTGCTCATGGGGCTGTCCTCTCCAAAGCCACAGCCGCTACTGATAGAGGCTGAACCCCTGTGTCGCCCCTGCCACCGCTGCTGCTGCTGCTGCTGCTGCTGCTGCTGCTGCTGCTGCTGCTGCTGCTGCTGCTGCTGAGGAGGAGGATACTCAAAGCCATTGACGACCATAGGAGAGACGCTGGGAGCAGCAGCGGCAGCGGCGGCAACGGCGGTAGCAGAAGCACTGCTTCCCTTGCTCGGCCCCATGGCCCCCCCTCTACCAGCACTCATTCCCACAGCACCAACAGCACCACCGTACCCCCCTGTTGCCTGCCCTCCACTTCTCTCCCCTCCCACAGTGATGCTAGAGGGGAAGGAACTCCAAGAGGAGACCCTATGGTGCCCAGAACGCCTACCTGTTGATCCCCCTACTCCTCTTCCTCCCCTCCCCTCCTCCTCCTCCTCCTCCTCCTCCTCCTCCTCCTCCTCCTCCTCCTCCTCCTCCTCCTCCTCCTCCTCCTCCTCCTCCTCCTCCTCCTCCTCATCCTCCTATTCCTCTCCCCTCTCCTCCTAAGCCTGCACCGGAACCCAAACCTGTCCCTGAACCTGAACCCCAACCTGACCCCGAACCTGACCCCAAACCTGACCCCAAACCGGATCCTGAACCTGATCCCGAGCCTGACCTCACGCGCCTCCTCTCCCACAACCCCAGTTTCGCCATCCCCCCTTCGGAAGAGCTACTTGCGGAATGCTCCAAGGGGTACTCCGCAGAATGCCCTCGTTTTACCTTCTCCCTTCCAGAACTATACCCTTCTGCAAGATACCCTGGGAAAACCATCTCTCCTGCTCTCAACTCCCCACGTTCCCCTTGCCTCCCTGCAACAGCCGTCTCGCTCCTTGCATCAGCCTCTCCCCTTATCCTATCCCCACACATCTCCAACCCCTCCCGGCTCCATACCTCCTCTCCACCTGCCTCCATCCCCCTGGAAGCCTCTGCACCTGGACTCTCATCCTCCTCGGAGGGTTCTGGGTAGTAGGGAGTGGGCAGACGGGGCGGGGAGGCTCGAGAGAAAGCCTCATCGCAAAAACCATCATCTTCGAAATTGGATTCATCTCTTTGCCCTTCCCCATAGGCAAGAGCAGCAGGAGGAGGGGGAGGATGAGCAAGAGGAGGAGGAGTGGGCGGGGTTTGAGGGGACGGGGCAGGCATAAAGCTTCCCCTGGCGTTTGTTGTTGCTACTGTTGATGCTGACGCTCCATCATGCATCGGAGCACGGTCTGGTTGCTGCACATGCATTTCCACCATACACTCTTGCTGCTGCTGCTGCTGCCGCTCTAAGCTATTGGCTCGACTGTTGCTGTCACTGTTGCTCCTATCCATACGTTCTGACGGATGTTTAAGGATCCCTTTTCGAAGGGGAGAGTAGACTATAGAGCCACTCCCATTATTGTCTGTGCTGCTGCCGCCACTGCTGATGCTACTGATGCTGCTGCACGCACCAGCACCGTAGCCACTACTGCCACTGCCGCTGCCGCTGCCGCTGCCGCTGCCACTGTTACTGCTAACGAGCTTTCCTCCACCCGACAATCCTTCCAGCTGCTGCTGCTGCTGCTGCTGTCGTGGCGGTGGGGACAAAGAGCTGCTGTGCACATAATGCATACGCACTGGCTCCTTCCAACTGCTACTGCCGCCACCACGCCCCCCCTCCATACTTCCACTCCCGGATCCACCCCTACCCCCACTCCCAACCCCAAACACACTCCTGTTCTTGCCTTGCATTTCTATCTGCTGCAGCCATACCTCCTCAGCCTCCTCCTCCCCTGCTTCCTCCTCCTCCTCTCTACTTCTCCTCTCCTCCTCCTCCTCCATTCCTCTTCTGCCTCCTCGGGGACTGCACTCTGCCACGCTGGCAGCTGCTGCTGCCAGCTCAGCATCCACGTCAGCATCATCTGTGGTAAGAGTGTACGGCGTGGGCGATCGTAGCGCCATGCCTCGTTTCATCAGCGCATGAGTCTCGTGAGATGTAACCATGCTGTTGCGAGGAATGCTGCTGTTGGTGTTGCCACCACCACCATTATCACTGCCACTGCCACCGCCACTCCCACTCCCACTCCCACTCCCACTGCCATTGCCACTGCCATTGCCATCACCACTTACATCCCCACTGCCCCCCAGACTCCCAGCACTATCCCTTCTCCTTCCAAGGCCAACCACACCACCAGCACTACTACTCCCACTACCACCCACACTGCCACTGCCAGTGGTGGTGCTGCTGCTAACATGACTCAAAGAACTCTTGCCTCGAGAGGGAAAAGGAGCCAGCAGTCCCACATGTGGGGGTGAACCCACACCACCCACACCACCCACACCGCTTCCACTTCCAGCAATCCCTCTCCCTCCTCCCACCCCTCCTGTGAAACCCCCTCCTGTGATCCCCCATTCTCGTGCCCCTCCCCCTGCAACTGCTCCTGCCGCTCCTCCTGCCCCTGCGCCTGTTCCCGCTCCCGCTCCTGCTGCTGCTCCTAGCGCCAGGGCAGTTGCGAATCCGGGCAGAGTCGCAGCACCCACAGGCAGGGAGTTTTGGCGCAGGTGAAAGGCTCGTGATGCTGCAGAGAATGCCGCAAAACCAGCACCACTGCCACCCGCGACACCAGCTCCAGCAGTGCCAGCAGTGAAAGCAGCGCTGATGCCACCACCACCACCACCACCACCACCACCACTGCTGGTGCTGACGCTGCTGGGACTTACCAGGCCAAATCCGGCCATTCCCAAACCAAGCCTGCTGCTGCTGCTGCTGCTGCTGCTGCAGCCGATACTGCTGCTGATGCTGTTGCTGCTGCGGTGCCTGCCACTTACAGTGTTGCTGGCTGCTCGCCTGACTAGCGGTGGAGCAGATGGGCTGTTGGGTACCCACACATTACTGCTGCTGCCCTGCCAATTGCTGCCAGCACCAGCAACAATTCCAGCAGCACCAACAGCAGCGACATCAGAAGCAGGGGGAACAGCTGTTGCAGGCAGAGCTGCAGCAGGGGCAACAGCAGCGTCGCCAGTGCAATCGGCATATTCGCTCTCCTCGTCGCTATCAGCAACCGGGTAGTAGGGCGTGGGTTGCCTCTCCGAGACCTTCCCCCCCACAATTTCCTCCAGATGCCCTCTCTGCTCATCGCTCGCCCCTGCTTCTGCCACTGCTGCTGCTGCTGCCAGATTCTGCTGTTGCTGCAGGGTAAACAGCATATCACTCCGACCGTGCTGCCCGTGCCACTCCTGCTGCTCCTGCTCCTGCTCCTGCCCTTGCAATTTCTGTTGCTGATGATGCAGCAGTTGCAGATGCTGCTGCTCCTGGTGCCACTGTTTCGAACCCTGGAAGCTTGCGGCAGCCGAAGCTGCTGCTGCCGCTGCTGCTGCTGCTGATGCTGCTGGTAGTGGGGAGGCTTGCAGAGGACCGTGGGGAGAGCGACAGTTAAACTGGTGCTGATTGGGGGCCAAGTTTAGCATATAGTTGTGATGATACTGCTGCTGCTGTTGCTGAAGCTGTTGCTGCTGCTGCTGCTGCTGCTGCTGCTGCTGCTGCTGCTGCTGCTGAGATGTGTCCATACCTGTCACAATCCCAGCTCCGTACAGAGAATTAGGAAGAGAACCGAGAGCAAATCTAGCCGAATCAGCAAGGATATTGCTCCAGCTGCCACTGCCGCTACCACCGCTACTGCTACCGCTGCTGCTGCTGCTACTGCCACTACTACTACTGCTGCTGCTGCTGCTACTACCACCACTACAGTCACCACTTTCGAATTTACCCAATAAGCTGTGGTCACTCCGACAGCCATGCATCCCCTCAGCAGCAGCAGCAGCCCCACCTTTCCGACCCACTCTCCCGCTCGCTCCAGCGGCCTGCTCGTGCCTCTGCTGCTCGTCAGCGCGCTCCTGCCTTCTCCGCTGCAGCAGCAGCTGGTGCGAGGCAGCACACGTGCTTCGAGGCTCTTCGGTAGGTGCCAGCTGCGGGTGGGAGGCGTCGGCAGGTGGAGCGACGGCATGTGCTGCTGCACCAACAGGAGCAACAGCAAGCGCAGCAGCAAGCGCAGGAGGAGCAACGCCATCGCAATCGCCATCGCCATCGCCAGTGAGCGTATTGGCTCCTGCGACAGTCTGCACGTGCAGTGGCGAGGCGACAAGTGCGCGATCGCTGGCGCAGCAAGGGGGATAAGGGCTCGTGGAGGATAATGGACCAGGAATCCAAGCCGAGGAGGAGAAGTAAGGAGACCCGTACAGCGAAGCAGGAGTGAAGGGGAAAGGAGGTGGAAGAAGGGGCAGAGGAGGGGGTGCGAGAGGAGGAGACGATGGTGCGAGCTGGTATAAGACAAACGGATGCGACAGCAGCTGCTGCGCTGTAGGCCGCGCGGTGGGGTCTCTAACGAAGCACCTCTTAAGGAAGTCTTTTCCGTCGTGGGATAACCCCGGGGGGGGCTTGGGGCGCTTGAGTGTGGTGCGGGCGAGAGGGAGGAGGAGAGGGGACGGAGGGTGGGGGCCCACTGCAGGGGTGGTTGAGGATTGGCCTGTAGCTAGCTCTATCACAGTGCAACCAAGGGACCATATGTCTGCTGCCCGTGCTGCTGCTGCCTGCGCTGCCGTCGCTGCTGCTGCTGCTGCTGCTGCGTCGGCTCCCGCAGCAGCAGCAGCAGAGCCAGCAGCAGCGGACGACGGCTCTTCCACCCCCGCAGTCTGCAGCCATGCCAGCATCTGCGTAGCAACACCCGCCCCATGCTCTTGCCGCTGCCCCTGCTGCTGCTGCTGGTGCTGCTGGTGCTGCTGCTGCTGGTCTCCTCCCTCCACAACAGCTGATCCGAACCCGCACAGTTTCAGCAGCGGATAGCTTACGGAAAAAATTGCGGGGTAACTATAGCCCAGGGAATAATTTACAGGATAGGCTGCAGAATAACCCCCGCCGTGTGCGCTCAGCGGGTCCACGAGCACATGCGCGGCGCGCAAGTCGCCATGCGCGACGCCTCGAGCGTGAATCGCGGCGAGGCTCTCCACTAGGGAGCGAGCGAAGCGACGAATCAGAGCCTCGTCAAGTCCGCCGGGAAACGCGGAGAGCAGGGAGTCTAAACTGCTTCCGGAGACGTGCTCCATGAGCAACGTGACGAAAATTACCTGTTCCTGCCGCGTCTTATTATCCGCAAGTATTGAATGCTCCTGCAGCTGCTGCTGGTGCTGCTGCTGGAGACGAGCTTGCTCGAGATTTTGCGAATCCTGCTCGGACGGAACGCGTTGCTCCGCCGCGGCCCCGCCAGTGGCTTCCGCTCCGCCGATTGGTTCCGCCGACCAATCCCAGCCCAGCAGCTGCACCGCGTGCGGGCATCCGCGGAGCCGTTCAAGCGCGCGGACCTCGTTCGTTAGCACGCGCAAGCCGCCGCGAGCCGTCGTTTCCGCAGCATTATTCCCCGCTGCGTCAGTCGAGTTTCCCCTGTCACTGCTAGTTGGCTCATTGTGTGGTTCACCCTGCGTCTTTAAGCGTATACGCTTCCCAACCATTAGTCGAGCCGTGGAGTTATCGATCGCTAGATGCGCCTTGCTGGCCGGGAAGAGCGGGCGACCGAGACGCCAGCTCCTGTTTCTAAGCGGAGGCGGCGGGGGAGGCGCGTGGGGGGGACGTGCCGCGACGGCGGCAGCTGTGAAGTGTGACCGTTGATCGCTATGCGCTGCGGATGATGGTGACGGATGGATGGCGATTGCTGTGTCAGCAAGAGGTGGAGAGTTGAGGGAGGTGGAGGAGGAAAAAGCGGCGGGTTTTGCCGGTGACCGAAGGGGGAAGGTGGCGCAACGCGGGTTTGAGCGAGGAGGTGGTGAGTCGTCACTGCGAAAGTCGTCGAGCCCTCTGCGAAGCTCGTCATCAAATTCGCGATCATCTTCCAGGAGAAGCATGAGCTCCTTTTGGAGAAGCGGCTGGTGAATAACTACCGACGCCATTCTTCCGCAGCAACTAAGAGTTCTGAGAGTTCTGAGTTAAATATGCATCTTTGATTTAAAAATCCGTCAAAATATTCATAATCAAAGGCAACAGAGACCAAAGCAGGAACACAATATCACTGGCAAACAAAAATGTTGCGTGCGGCGAGAGGACAATGGTGGGGCTTCGGACGAAAGGTGCAGTGGATTGCTGCTGCCTGCTGGAACTGCGAATGGTAGGAAAATGAATGTAGAACGCTCCAACCCTTTGGCAACGTCGCTGTTGCAAGAAATCACAAGTCTCACTCCATCCATCGCTCTTGTTTTTCTTGACAGAACGGCAAGGACGATCAACCGCCACCACCGCCATGGAAGTTGGATTTGCTCACTGCAGCAAAACACAATCAACAGAAAGAGGAGCCACGACGACTCACGAACAACTCGCGAATGTTCACGAAGCTCGTCAGCCGAAAGTTGGAAAGTCTACGACAAGCCCAAGGAGCCAGAATCT
This sequence comes from Closterium sp. Yama58-4, assembly GCA_947470075.1. Taxonomy (NCBI): domain Eukaryota; kingdom Viridiplantae; phylum Streptophyta; class Zygnematophyceae; order Desmidiales; family Closteriaceae; genus Closterium; species Closterium sp. Yama58-4. The sequence goes on along the minus strand of CANIUD010000757.1, from coordinate 867,624 downwards.
GAGGCATTGGTTGGGACAAACTCAAGGGATCCAAAAAAGAGCTGGCGTAACAATGAAGTTTGACTGCATTCCTGACATATCTCGTTCAGATGTTTCAGCTCGGTTTGCTGAGTTTCCAATCGTTTTATTGTTATTAGGAACGATTGGATCTGGTGCTTCAGTTGCTTGACCAAGTTCCGCGGTTGTGGTGTAGTGACCCGTTGCCTCAGCGTGGTCGTCAGGCGAAAAGGGAGCAGCATTGGGATTTGCTGTCGGACTGCAAATTGCAACTTTTTCCACACAGCGTCAGGTGAGGGCGTGAGGTAGGGGGGCATGCCCTCACCGCGCCACAGGCCAGAGATCCCATGCGATTCGATAAGTTGGGAGCTGCTGGGCGGCAGTTTGAAAATTCCTCAGGCCACAAAAATCGGGGCCCATTCTCTCCGTGTGTGTGGGACAACTCTTTGTTGCATATCCCGATTTACAGACTGGTGTTTGAACTCTCTTTATAACAATCACGCTCCCTTGTTATCATTGTCCGGAAGTGCTAATCTGTGTTTTTTGCATTGTGTAGTGCACCAATAAATTGACTTTTTTAACGAAAAAAACTCCGGTGCCTAAAAATCTTCATCTAGCTAAAAAATGGCCCTGACCTGTCTGGTGTGCTGATAATTTATATTCTCATATTTTGCAAAACAAACTTCTATTCATACCACATACTTTCTTCATTCTCATTAATGGACGACTTCCGTTACAATTTTAGCAGCAGTACCTATTTAATTTCATCTGTGCTGCTTTTAGGAATCCAGTATTTGCGTTTTCCATTTCCCTTTTTACACTCTAGCATCGTCTAACCTGCCAACCCTTCAAGCCTACAGCGGGAAAATCCAGCAGCCGTTCCCCATTCACGGCAGCGCGGCGCGCTCGCGGCGTCTCGTAACGCGACGCGTCTACCGCAAAAATTCTCCGTGCTGTACCAAATTTGCCTCGGCGGGCTTCGCCACATTTCGCGCTCCCCCGAAATCACTTCTCGTCACACACACAACCGTTTGATGGGGCGCGCTCCCAGTCATGTCACACGAGCTTCAGCCAGTTCAGGTCAGAGTCAGGAGGGTAAATTCTGGGTTCGGTTTGGGGAAGAATTGATGTGGGAGTGTACAAACATCCATCCGACCGCGCATCGCGCATCGTTTGACCATGCACCATCGGTCTTCCCTTTCGTTCGACTCAGCCTTCCGGTTTGTTATCGGAAGAACAAAACGTTCAAATCGGTGTGCACACCCTAGGAAATTGACTCTTTCTGCTTAGACCAGCCACTGTGAGGTTGACACTCTGTGCACTACGTGAGGTCGAATCGGCACTCCGTGCAGTCACTGTGAGGTTGACTTCTTAACGTGGAGTTTTGATCAGCAGAAGAGGTGACATTAGTTATAAGATCACGAACATCGATCCCGCACGCCGCGGTTTAGGTTCTCACCGTCTGCCCCAATAGTAGATTAATCTCCGATATGGCCGACACGGCGTGGCGACTGGCGGCGCAAGAGGACGGAGAGCGAGTGCGCAAGCTGCAGGCATCGATGGCGTCGCTGACTGCAGAAATCGACGGCGCAGCAGCACAGGTGAGTGCGATCGGACAATTTCGAAGAAGCCCCACGGACTTATCGATTGAACTACTCGACTCGCCAACTGTCCCATTGGCGGACAATAACGAGGCTTTTTTTCTTTCAATCTGTAACGTCACCGCATCGGCTCGTTTTTCTCCGTCAATTGCTCGATATTTTTAGCAGGCTCTTCCTCGCCTCCAGCTGTCGCATCGCGCTGCGCCTCCATAGCCCTTTTCTGTCATCTCCCAAACACTCTCCGCGTCTTCCCCTCATCTTGATGTTGCCCGGCCCTATCGTGTAACCCTCCGTGTCCTCATGTCTTTCGTTCCCTTTTCGTGTCATTTCCGTGCCTCCCCCACCCTCTCCGCGTCTCCCGCTTGCGGCGGGCGTCACACAGGTGGACGCATTGCGCGGAACGCACGGCGGGAGGCCGGCGGACAGCACGGCGTGCATTGCGGCGAGCGAGGGGCTGATGCGGCTGCTGCTGCGACTCGACGCGCTGACAGACCTCCCGCCGTGGCTGTCGGCGGAGCGAAAGGCGCAGGTAAGGCGCAACCGAAAGGCGCAGGTAATGCGCAACACAAGGCGCGGGTAAGGCGCAACCGTAACGTCGGGCGCAAGCCTTCGGCGGAAAAACGCACTTCACGGAGAAACGCGAGGTTTGTGGTTCCGACTATTCGCCCGTTCCATTCTTCAGATATTCTCCTCGATTGTCTCTCTCTCAATCTCGCTTCTCCCGTCTCCTGTCCCTTTCCTTCTCCGTGTTCTCCCTCGCTCCTCCTTCCCCGCTCTCCCCTCCCCCTTCTACCCTTCCCTCTTCTCCCTCCCCCCCTCTTTCTCTCCATACCCAGGTGGACCGCATTCAACACCTCCTGAGGCAGGTGGATGCTACCTCAAAGTCCCTCGCCCCCGCCGCCAACCCCGCTATAAGCACCTTCGGCAACAGCCCATCCGCCGTGGGGGAGCCGTTTCCTCTTGCGCCCAACAACCCGTTCGCCCCCGAGCCTTCCGCGCTCTCGCAGTCGTTCTCGTCCTTCTCCTTCTCCCACTCTTCCGCGGGTGAGATTGACTTGGAGGAAGCTCTAGGCCTGAAGCCTAAGCCCTCTCCTGCTGCTGCTGCCGCTCCTGCTCCTGCTGGTTCTGCTGGTGGTGCGGCATATGGTGGTATCGACTTGGCACTATCCCCCTCGATCCACGATGAACCCTCCGCACTCTTTCCTTCCTCCCACAACACGACCCCGCTGCCTCCTCCTCCTGGTGCCAAGGCAGCAGCGGCAGCAGCAGCAGCAGCAGCGGCGGCGGCGGCGGCGACGGAAGCAGAGCGAAAAGCAGAGGAGAGTAAGAGGAAGGGGTCAGAGGCAGGGAAGGAAGAGAGGGAGAAGAGGCAGCAGCAGAAGGAGCAGGAGGAGCAGCAAGAGCAGGAACTGGGACCTCGCAAGGTGCGGTTTGAGAATGGAGTGAAGGCCGAGGACGGAGGCAGGGAGGCGGGCAGAGGGAGAACCGGCAGCAGCGGCAGCAGCGGAAGGCGAGAAGGAGGAGGAGGAGGAGGAGGAGGAAGAGGAGGAGGAGGAGGAGGAGGAGGAGGAGGAGGAGGAGGAGGAGGAGGGGGCGCGAGGGGGACGCGCTTGGTGCCGCAGATGCACGTGCCTAGCCCTGACTCAGAGATCGTTCAGTTCAGCACGTTTGCTTCTTTTGCAGGCCAGCGGCCGCTGCTGCATGTCACACCCAAGTCGGTTCCGAGGCAGGGGAGGAGGGAGGGCGCGCAGCAGCAGGCGCCGGCGCAAGCGCAGGAGAGTGGGAGTGCGGGGAAAGGGAGCAGGAAGGAGCAGGGGAAGGGGGCAGAGGGTTCCGGACAAGGGGAGAGCAGTCGTGTGAGTGCGAATACCCATTCAGCAGCCCATGGGTTGAAATCAGGGTCAGCACCAGAGGCAGCAGTAGCGACCGTTGCACCAGGCAGTAGCGCCAGCAGGAGTGGCAGCAGCAGTGGCGGTGGGAGCAGCGGTGGGAGCAGCGGCGGTGGGGGGAAAAGCAGGAAGCCTGCTTGGATGAAGGCCCCTGCTGCGTCCACTGAGCTCAGCACCTTCCCCTTGTCTGCTGTGTTCCGGAATCCGCCCCCCGTCGTGTCCACGCCTCCTGAAACTGCCGCCGCTGCTGCCGCTGCTGCTGCCGCCGCCGCCACGGCTGCTGCTAAAGCTGCTGCTGCTGCTGCTCTCTTATAAACTGATGGCAGGACCATCGGTCGCTTTTCGGCTGACCGTGTTGGGAGGAGAGGAAGGACGCATGCCGAACAAATTGTTTGCAAAGAACGGGTGCTTCAATGCATTTCCTCAGGGTTTCTTTCTAAGCTTGCACTTTCCACAACCTTTTTGTTCCAGCATGTGTTAGCCCCTCTTGTAGATTAGGCAGGGTATACACTCCCAACCAACAGGATTTGACTAGATATCAGCTCGGGGATGTTCAAGTTATTAACATCTACCATCTCTTGTGTGAACCTAGTTGTGTTGCGTCTACCTTTACAGCACATTAGGAATGTTATGCAGGATGTTTGAGTCCATCTACATGACGCAACTCCATTAAATTCTGAAAGTTGGACCATTATAAGGTGGTGCCAGCCTTCCATTCTAAGCAGTTAGCAACTGTTATGATATACCATGTTGTTTCATCTTGCAATAACCCTGTTTGTAAATCCTTGGCTTGCCTTGCCTCGCTAGAAGCTTATAATCTTGTCAAATCTGATTACAATCACATTTCAAATATTTTTTACTTCTTATACAGAACGCAGTTATCAATACTAAATGTCCAATCAGACGAAATCTAGACACATTCAGAAGATGCTAATTGTATCACGAAGTGCTGACCTTGTTACACATCGATGTATCTACATCACCAAAACACATTACAGATGAGATGTTAACAGCGCGAATGTTCTTCTCATGCCCGTTGTCAAGGCCATGACTGCTCTGGTGAGGGGAGGGAGCGAGGCTCGGAGGGTATGGCAAGCCGACGTTGGCAGAGGCTTCATGCACAGCTGGACGTTTTTTTGGGGGGGAACACACATGACTGGTTGACACATTGTTCTTGATCAAAAGTGCTTTGTATTTTCCCTACCAAGAGTCCGAGACGCGCAACCGAACTGACGTTCGAGACGCATGGCTGGCACTTTCCATCCCGAGACGCGAAATGTCAACCTGTGACTGCAGGGCAGGGGGAATGTTTCAAATTGGTTTCAAACAGTATGGCCGGTTCGATTTCAAATTCTCTCAATTTGCCGCGGGTGACGTTGGGCACCCTGAAACCGAGGCATGAATTCGGCTTTTGACACCTGACGCGGGAACCCAAGGTAGCGCGTGCTGGTTGGCTGTGGGACCAGGTTACTGGCCAACGTGTTCCGGTAATCTGGAAGGGAGTGGAATAGCGGAGGGAGAAACAGATACTGGTGTGAATGGGAACCTAGCTCCAGGGTTTCTGGCATAATCTTTTAATCAACTGTAACCCCCAAAATTAGTATACGATTTTCCATCGCCCAGAATAAAAATAAATGATATCCATTAATACCTCGTGATGTAAAGAATTTCCGAACTTACGAAGTTTCAGCGGGTCAGGAAATTTGGCTGACCCAGAGGGAAACATTTCTTCGTTGAAGAAATTCAGCAAGACTATTGATCCCGTCATTGCCCTTGTCGTCCCACCTCCCTCGACTCCCCCCGACACTGCGACGCCACACGACGGCCCCTGTCGACCCCTAATTTTTTACTGCACTAATTGCGCCAGCGCCTTTGGCTGCTTCAAGGATTCCGCAAGCCAGTTCGGCGCTCTGTGACTGATGAGCTAACGCGTTGGATCCAAAGTCACCGCAGCATTCGGCTAGCTCAGACTGGAGCTTTTGACTCAGTCCGGTGCATTGTAGGTTTCTTCTAGCTTCCTAAACCCCGCAACTACCTTGCAAGTTACCAGCACCCATGAGGTGCCTGCCATTGCACATTGCTGTTGCACCTACACATAGAGATACTTTTCCTTCTCAGGTTTGCCGAGAAATATTTCAGTAGATCAAAGCAGCCGCTTGCTGCTGGAGAAACATCACATACAACTGACCACTACTAAACTAGACGGCTGAATCTAGCGCTTACAGCTATCATACTAACTTCCACCTCGAACCAGGGGTCATTAGAACCGCGCAACCACTGCACAATCCCAATCAAAAACCCGTTGCTGCTGCGGCAGCCGCTACCGAATCCCATTGCGCGTGGCCTGAATACTGTTAACTGTTGTCGTGATACCGAATCCCATAGCTCAAACTCTCACTAACCATTGCCGAGATGGCGGTCGAGGTTCTGCAACCTCCCGCCGGTTACGGCGGCGGCTGCAGCGGCGTGGGAGGAGGCGGCTCGTGCGTCGGGTTACCCGTCACGGGCCGCGATATAACCAAGGACTACGATCTAGGCACGCGCTTGGGAAAAGGCTCTTTCGGAGCCGTGCACGAATGTCGCAACCGACACACGGGGTTCCGATACGCGTGTAAGGTGATCGACAAGGAGCAACTACGAGACGACGCTGACGTGGAAGACGTTCGCCGGGAAGTGCGGCTGCTGAAGCAAATGGCGGGGCACCCGAACATCGTGGAACTACAGGACGTGTTCGAGGACGAGTCGCGCGTGTATCTGGTCATGGAGCTGTGCGAAGGGGGGGATTTATTCGACGAGATCAAGGGACGCGGTCCGTTCGAGGAGCGAGACGCGTGCGCCGTTTTCCGTCAGCTCGCGACGGCCGTGGCTTACTGCCACGCGCAAGGGGTCATGCACCGCGACTTAAAGCCCGAAAACGTCCTCTTTCTCACGCCGGCGCCAGCACTGGATTCCACTACTGATGGGTGCAGCACCAGCAGCGGCAGCAGCAGCGACGGAATCACAACCAACCACGGAAGCAGCCGCGGAAGCGGGAGCAGCGCCAGCAGCGGCAGCGGGCGCAGCAGCAGCCCCGGCGGGCGCCCACGGAGCAGCGGCGGCCGCAGCAGCGGGGAAGACGGCAGCGGCCGCGGTGGGGATCTGGCCAAGCGGCAACTGCGGCCAGTTTCTACTAAGCTTGCGGATTTCGGGCTTGCGATCGAGCTTGGGTCGGGGGAGACGGCGACGGGACTTACGGGGAGTCGATACTACACCGCTCCGGAGATGGTTCGGGGGAAGCGTTACGGCAAACGCGCAGACGTCTGGTCTCTCGGTGTGGTTCTCTGCACGATACTTACCGGCCGTCTGCCGTTCGCCGGTAAAACTCACGGCGACGACGAGGGACTGAAGCGGTCGATCTTACGTGGAAACATCAACTTCGACGCCGCGGTCTGGCGACACGTGTCATCAATGGCGAAGGATCTCGTTCGTCAGATGCTGACGGTGGATCCACGTAAGCGTCCCAAAGCGCGCAACGTGCTGGAGCACCCATGGTTGAAGACCCAATGCTGCGGCGCGCCGACGTGCGCGCTTAACAGCCGCGCGTCGTCTCTTAACGGCAGCGCCGCGGGCTCCGCCGGCGGCAGCGACGGCAGCGGCGGCGTCGCGGGCTGCGCGACGGCCGCGGCGGGCCCGGGGAGCGGGGCGGACGCCGCCGCCGCCGCTCTAGAGGAAGCGTGGCCCGTGGCGAGCCGGCGGAGCCTCACGCAATTCTTGGATGCTCTGGAGGAATGGAAGGAGCGGGAGAAGGAGGAGCAGCTGGAGCAGCTGCAGCGGCAGCAGGCGCTGCAGGAGATGCGGCGGGAGCAGCAGCGGATACGGCAGCAGCAGCGCGCGCAGGAGCAGCAGGCGCTGCAGCAACTGAACCCATACCTGAAGCAGCAGCAGCAGCAGCAGCAGCAGCAGCAGCCGCCGTCGTCGCCGCAACAGCAGGGGAAGCAGCATTCGGCCCCGTTGTCGGCTCCGCAATCCCCCGCGCCATCCCCGCGGTCGTCGTCGCAGGCGCAAGGCCATCCGATTTCCGCGCAAAATCTGCCTCCGCAGCTGCAGCAGCAGCAGCAGCGGAAAGGAAAGCTCGTCCCTCTGAGCGTTGTCCTGCCAGAGCTGCTGGATTGCCCCTCCGCGGAACACCTTCCGCGCACGCCCATATCCCCCGCGCTCACCCCCGCCGGCACCCCCACCCCTACGAGTTTCAACCTCCCCGGAACTCTCTCTCCACCGCCCGAGCCTCTCCCCATGCCCTCCCGCCCGCAGTCTCCCGCCGGGCCTTTCTCCCGCTCCGCGCACGCACGCCCTGCGGGGGCGGCGGTCGCGGCCGCCGCCTTAGCTGCTGCGGCGGCGGAAGGCTGTCGGCGCGCTCTATTCTCGTCCGCGCATGGCGGAACCACCCCGTCGAGGGGGGAGCGAGTGCACGGGGGAAGTGCGCATGGCGGGCAGAAGAAGCAGGGCGCGCAGGCGCACCAGGCGGAAGGAGTTGCGCATAGGCGCGCGCACGGGCAGGGATACGGCGAGGGGAATGGATCTTACCGCCGGCAGGGCAGCGACCAAGGCAACAGGCACGGAAACGGGCAGGGAAACGGGCAGGGCAGCGGGCATGTGCACGGGCACGGGCATTTGTCTGTGCTGAGTCACAACGTGGGTGCGGCCCTGGCTCCGTTCTCTCTAATTGCTCGGCGCGCAGCAGGCTCTCACAGGAGACATGGTGCCTCTAGTAACCATGCTGCTTGTAGTAACCACCACGCCGCCTCCTCTGCCGCCAATGCTTCTACCCACCTGCATTCCTCCAGCGGTTCACTGCTTCTGCTGCTGCTGCTGCTGCTGATGCTGCTGGTGTCTCCTCCACTGTTGCTGCTTCTGGCGCTGCCGCTGGCGCTTCTGCTGCTTCTGCTACTGGTGGCGCTGCTGCTGCTGCTGGTTGTTCGAGCGTGTCAGCGAAACCGTCTGCTTCTGCTGCCCCGTGCACCTTACCGTCGGCTTTCCAAGCACCTGGCGTTAACGGGCAGAGTAACGGGCAGAACAACGGGCAGAACAAGGAAAACAATGGCGGAAACGGGCCTACTGCATTGGAAGCGTCAGCACCAGCACCAATTCCAGTGCTAGGGACTCATGGGGAAAGAAACAGGGGGGGTGGAGGAGGAGGAGGAAGCCGAGGAGGAGGAGGCGGCGGCGGCGGAGGAGGAGGAGGGGGAGGAGGTTGGGAGGGAGGAAGGAGCAGCGTCTTTGCAGTGGCGTTTTCTCGCGGTGGGAGCCGGGGGAAGGGCAGTGGTGGCGGCAGCAGCAAGGCTGTTGGCGGTGGTAGGGTGCGGCATCCTTCCAGCCCGAGATCGAGTTTCAACGGTGCAGTGTTTGCATATACAGGTAGTGCGGGTGGTGGTGCTGGTGCTGGTGCTGGTGCTGGTGCTGCTGGTGCTGCTGCTGGTGCTGGTGGCACTGGTGCTGAAGCAGGAGGACCAGCTGCTGCTGCTGCTGCTGCTGCTGCTGCTACCATGTCTGCGAAACATGCACGGAGCATGGATGGGAGTGTTTCACGAGCATCCAAGATACCCTTTTGGCCGGCTGGAGGCTCTGCTGCTATCAACCGCTAAGAGGAAAAGGGGATTTTGGTGGGTCGGGCAAGGAGCATCTTGCCAGACAATGCTCTGGTCCTCCTCTCCCTCTCCGTCTCCGTCTCCCTCTCCCTCTCCGTCTCCGTCTCCCTCTCCCTCTCCCTTCCATGCCCCATCTATCCAGTCTTCTTTCCCTGCTTCTTGTCTCCCTCCCTCCCTTCCCTTTAACCCCTCTTGCATTTTGCCGCTCTCCTCCTCCCTCGCCTCCCATACAGCACTTGCCCTAGTGCAGTGCTCACCCTCTCCCTCTCCCTCTCCCTCTTTCCCTGCTTCTTGTCTCCCTCCCTCCCTTCCCTTTAACCCCTCTTGCATTTTGCCGCTCTCCTCCTCCCTCGCCTCCCATACAGCACTTGCCCTAGTGCAGTGCTCGCCCTCTCCCTCTCCCTCTCCCTTCCATGCCCCATCTATCCAGTCTTCTTTCCCTGCTTCTTGTCTCCCTCCCTCCCTTCCCTTTAACCCCTCTTGCATTTTGCCGCTCTCCTCCTCCCTCGCCTCCCATACAGCACTTGCCCTAGTGCAGTGCTCACCTGACCTGCGAAGGTCCATAGAGTTCCAACACAGGTTCTTCATACTTCTCTTACCTAGCCTGCAATGGCTTGGCTCCAGGACAGCACCACATGTTCAGTACTCCTTGATCTCTGCCATTTCCTATCTCCAAACTCGATATCTACTTGCCGTTTCCTTCAATATACCGTACTCGCAAGTGTTACTTGTTTTGATTTGGGATTAACAGTAATACGGTAGGCCTTTGCAAGTGTGATAGGGCAATGGTTGATTTGCCCCATTAGTCAGCCTCACTACATGCCTCCCCACATTGCTGTTGCACAGGGATAGTGGACATGGATTGATTTGTCATGCAATAAAAATGCACAGTAGTTTGCTAATACATGGTTGTCGAATGTAATGTAATCGATTTTCTTGCTTTGCATTACAAAACCAGAGAACCAAATAATAGAGCAGAGTATTTGACCAACACTGCCCAAGCATGTGAGTGAAGGCCTTTCAAATTGTTTTGAGATTTTGCTTAGTGCATAGCTCACAGTCTTGGTTTGGACCCATTCACTATCTTATGTTACTTGCGTGTCCACTGAATATCCATCAGCTTTTATCACATAGTGCCAAAAACAAGCAGTTCCCATCACCAACGCACGTTCCCCCCACTGGCGCACTTTCTCGCCAACCACCTCGTGAGTCACACCAGTCCCCTGTATCGTCCGTAGTGCCTGTTCCCCTCAGCTTCACGAAATGTTGACGGCTCGCGATCGTCGCAGTCCGTCCAGTTTGCCTTACATCGTCAGCTTTCAGAAATATCAGCTGCAGCAATGTTCAATCAAACGCGGCAGTGGAAACACTGTGCAAAAACGTTTTTTGGAAAAACAAATCAGAAGAACCGAGAAAGTGAAAAACTGTGTACTGTATTTGCTACTTCAACTATCCTCGAGATTGATTGGGCAGGCGGCATGCAACATTTTTTTGTGCCTCTGTTGTTTAAATATTTATTTTCCTCCGACGTTCCGCGACTCCCGCGCTGGGCGGCATCACTTGCAGTTCCTCTGCCTCTTCCTTTCCTTCCCTCTCCTTCCCATTCCCTCCCAACTCCTCTCCCAAGTTTCTGATTCCCAAGTTTCCACCGTGTGTTTTGCTTTTCGTTACTTCACCAGTAATTCTAGGGTTCCGTTCTTAGGGGTGTAGTTTCTTGACCGCAGTTTGGCAATTTCGCCAGTTAAGACGGAAAGGTTCACAGGCTGACAGTTTATTTATTTAAATTTTGTCAGAAAACGCTCGCACCATCACCATTTGCGCAAAATTCGGTGTGCGACTCGTCGTCTTTAGACCCGATTTTTCAAACGCACACCTTTTCCTATGTATATTTCTTCCCTTATTCGTTGTCGCGAGCACATGCCGAGAAGCGCCACGATGTACTTTGGGCAAAGCACGACCCTCACAGTTAACGGAGCGCCATGGTTTGGGTGGAGCGTTCGCCTGGCTTGGACTTTCCCGTTCTAAGGGAGTCGACTTAGGTATGAGCTAATGTGAATAGCTTGTGCATTGCCAGCTTGCGCGACTATAACGCCATAATCAATATCTGAATTCTGAATCGTGGGCATCGTGTCTTGAAGCGAGTGTCTCATGTCCTGATTGGGATTGAAATAGGTACTAGCTAGCGTCGAACCATGCCAAGAAAGTAATTCTTCATGGACCTTTTCCGTGCTAGCTAACGTCTCACCATGTTTCCGTCTTGAAGCCTCCTTCGTGCTGTATATGGTCACAACCCATTGCACCACGTTGCACCGCATCTTACCACCTTAAAAAGCCCGTTCAGCGCTTTTTACCACACTGAACGGACCTTTCTAAATCAGACCGCCTCATTTGTGTGTAACCGCTTTCGTTTCGTCAGGACACCAGTATTCGTATCGCTTCACACGCCCTAATGCCGTTAGGATATCAGCAGTATTTGTGTTCTTACTTTCTTCCCCCTAACTCCCCCCCCTTCTTCCCCCTTCCCCAAAACTCCCTTCCGCTTCCACCCTCCGCTCCTGTCTTTCACTCACAGCTTCCGCTCACACATTTGACGCTTAGCTAGCTCACCTTTCGTTGTCATTTCGCATTCATAATCCATCCTTTTCCGCTTCCTTCGTCCCCTCTTCCTCCCTCCCCTCTCCCGCCACCCATTTCCTTCCCCCGCGTTCCCTTCTCCCGCGCACCCTTTCCCCCCGCACCCTTCCGCGCTCCCCAGTGCGTCTTCCGCCTCCCCCAGCATGAGCCGCCATTATACCGCCACGCGCACCTCGAGCGGGGGAGCCGTCCGCGAGCGCTCTTCTCCGCCACTGCGCCCTTCCGCCTCTCCCCCTTCCGCGCACGCGCTAGACTTCAGACTCCCCCCCGCAGCAGGGGAGAATGGCGCAGTGTGGGACGGCGGGAGCAGTGGCGGAGAAGCAAGAAGCGCGCCAAGCAGGAGGGGGGCTTTGTCAGGCATGGGGGAGCCCCCCCCTCCGCCCGTAGGCTCTTTCTCCTCCGCCTCCCGCGCCTCCCCCTCTTCCGCCCGCCATCCCCGCTCCGCTAACCTGCACCCCCCCAAAGGCGCAAACTCCGCCAGTCAGCGCATGCCCCGTTCCGCCTCCGACGCCCAATCCCCCACGCGCGCCGCTTCCGCCGCGGGCGGCGGCGCGAGGAGAGGGGTGCGGTCTCCTAGATCCTCGTTAGGGGCGGATGAAGAGGTAGCTGTTCTTATGGCGGGGGATTCCCCCTCCGGTGCTTCTGACGCGCCTCTCCCGTTGTCCGCTGCGCGGACGCATAGTGGGGGAGTTATGGCGGCGGGGGCGAGAGCGCCTGGGGTTTATTTGCGCACTGGCTCGTTCGCGCTGATTGCGGGAGGCGCGGAGAGAGTCGCGGCGGAGAGAATCGCGGAGAGACGAGCCGCAGCAGCAGCAGCAGCAGCCGCCGCCGCCGCCGCAGAATTGAGCAATGGTGGTGGTGGTGGTGGTGTTGGTAAAGGTGGTGGAGTAGGGGGGATACATCCTACGGTTTCGCGCTCTGGAAGTAGAGGGGGAGGGAGTAGTGAGGGGGAGGGGACGCGTATAATGAAGAGAGCGAAGGGGGTGGGAGTGATTTCGGAGGCTTAGGGAGGAGGGGAAACCAGCAACAGCACCAGCAGCAGCAGCTGGGGTTGGGGCTGGCAGGTATAAACAGAAGCAGCAGCGCTGGTAGGAGCTATCACAGCCGTAGATTGTCTCGTGGAGAGGGAGAAGGAGGAGGAGGAGGAGGAGGAGGGGGATCAGACGATCAGTTGCATCGCCCATCCAGAACCACTCCCTCCTTCCGGCCCCACTCCCTCCTCTCGCACTCTGACCTCTCAGACGCGTCTCTTGCTCACTCCGACTCCAATCTCCCCCGCTCCGCCCCGCGCGCAGGCTCAGGATCCGTCCCCGTTATAAGGTCCGGTAGCTTCTCCCGCCGCCCGCCCTCTGGTGCGTCTAACTCTTCAGCAGGCTCTTATGGGTCGTTTGGGTCGGCGGGAGAGGGAGGGGGCGAGGAGAGGAGGCAAGGCAGGAGGAGGTCGTTTGAGGAAGGAGGGGGGAGAGGAGGTGTGGGCGGAGTGGGGGGAATGGTAGGGGAAGGACGGGCGGAGGAGGAAGTGAGGGTGGTGGCGGGAGCAGCAGCGGTGGCGGAGGGACGGAGTAGCGAAAGCAGGGGCGCGTTTAGGAGAGGAGAGCCGTTGGATCAAGCTGTGCCTGATGTTGCCTCGAGCAGGAATGGGCATGGGCATGGGCGCGGGAGAGGGGGAAGGGGAGGGAATGGGCGGGGAGGGCGAGGTGGGGACTTGGATGGAAGGAACCAGGTGCATGATCAACGGTCGTTCCTGTATGGACGAGAAGGGGAGGAGGAAGAAGGGGAAGAAGAGGAAGAGGAAGAGGAGGAAGAGGAGGAGGAGGAGGAAGAGGAGGAAGAGGAGGAGGAAGAGGAGGAGGGGAGGAGAAAGAGTCGAGAGGAAGAAAACAGGGCCGATTTTCGTTCCAGACACAGCAGCAGGGGGAGCGGAAACCTGCCCATCCCCACTCCGCCAACACACCCCTCCCCTCCGCCCCACACAAACCCCAGAGCCCCCCCAAACCGACCTCTCACCCCGGAACCCCCCCAAGACGCGCCATAAGGCCCGATGCTCCTGAATCCGGATCGTTTTCTCCTGACTCGGGTTTGGTAGGGGTATATGGTAGGGGCGAGAACAAGAGGGGTAGTTGGAGACTTGCGGCTTTGAGAAGACCGGCTGCAGGGGGGTATAGTGGGAGCGGTGGTGGGAGTAGTGGCGGTGGGGGGAGAGAGACGGATACGGAGAGCGCAGGGAGTTTGCAGAGCGACCGGGAGAGAGAGGAGGAGAGTTGGGAGGAGGGGGGGAAGAGGCGGGGTTACGGAGAAGAGGAGAAGGGGTTGGATGGGGTGGTGAGGGATTGGAAGGGTGACAGAGGCAGTCAGTCAATGAGAGAGAGTGGGGTTGTGGTGGGGGTGGGCGTGGGTATGGGCGTGGGGAAAGGTGCGGGGAGTGCAGGGGCAGGGAATGGAAAGTTTGGCGTTCGATCGGTTTCGGATGGAGATCAACGGACAGGGTTAGAGAGAGGGCAAGGGAGCCGGTTGAGTAGAGGAGGGAGTGGGGCTGGAGAGAGGGAGGGGAGTGGGTTATCACACGCTCGGTCTCCTGCTGCTGCTGGCGGTTCGACCGACCTTCATTCTAATGATGCTGCTGCTGGTGGTGGTACTGCCGCTGCTCATGTGATCAGACGAACAGGGTCCGGGGCAAGAAGTGTGCTTACTGCTGCTGCTGCTGCTGCTGCTGTTCTTGAGGTAGCGAATTCTAGTCTGGCGCAGGGAGGGCTAGGAGGGAGGGAACGGCTAGGGTCAAGAGGGAAGGAGATGCTAGGGTCAGGGCGGATCGAACGGTTGGGATCAGGGGGAAAGGATGTGTTAGGGTCAGGGCGGGTTAGGATTGGTCCTGGTGATGTGTTGGTGATTGAGGAAGGCGAGGGTAAGAGTGAGAAGCGAGAGCGGCGAGAGAGGGAGAAGAGGGATGGGAGAGAGGATAGAGGGACGGGGGAGAGGCGAGAGAAGAAGGATGCACGCGGAGGGGAGATGGGAGAGAGGGGAGAGAGGAGAGAGAAAGGGAGGGGAGATGGGGTTGGGTGGAAAGGGGATGGGGATGGGGATGGGGAAGGGGGAAAGGCTGGGAGGGATGGTGGTGAGGAGAGGAGGGTGCTTAGAACACTTACGAGATATGATGGGCATGTGAGGGAACATGAGAGGAATCTGGCCTCCTGTGGACGAACGCTGACTAGGTATGGAGGGGGGAAGGAGGAGAGAGAGGGGATGGGTGCAGCGGATGGGGTAGATAGAAGAGCAAGAAGGACACTTACCACGTATGGGGGAGGGTTGGTGAAGAGTGGGAGTGGGGAGGAGGGGCGCAGGGGGAAGGAGAGTGGGAGTGAGAAGGAGAGGGCGAGGAGTGGGAGTGAGAAAGAGAGGGGTAGAGATGGAGGCAGTGGAAGAGAGAGGAAGAGTGGGAAGGAGGGGAGAAGTGAGATGGAGGGAGGGAGTGGTAAGGAGCGAGGGAGCGGGAAGGAAAGGAGTAGTTCTTTAGGGAGACGCAGCAGTGGGAAGGATGAGAGATTGGTGTCTGAAGAATCGGAGATGGGAGAGATTGGAGAGTCGAGTGTTAAACTGTCTCAAAGATTGTCTCTCGGGAGGCGCAGCAGTGGGAAGGATGGGGTGGTGGTGGCAGAAGGAGCGGAGGTTGGTGAAGGTGAGAGGGAGAGGACGAAGGAGAAGGAGAAGGAAAGGCAGAAGGAGAGAGAAGGGGGGAGGGAGAGCAAGGAGCGGGAACGGGAGAAGAGAAAAGAGAGAGAAGGGAGAGGCGAGCGGTCTGGAGAGAAGAGAGTGAGCCGGCAATCAAGCAGTACAAGTGCGATTGAGATAAGTGATGGTGTGCTGCGAGATAAGGAGAAGAGTGGAGAGAGGGAGACGAGGGAGAGGGACAAGGAGAGGGAGAAGGAGAAGGAGAGGGAGAGGGAGAAACGGAAAGACAAGGACAGGGAGAGAAGGAAAGAGAAGGAGAGAGAGAAGGAACGGGATAAAGAACTACCAAGAGAGAACTCTAGAGGATCTAGAGAAGGAAAGAAGGCGGGGGAGGGGGAGGGGTCGAAGCGTGGTAGAAGTATGGAGAAGCACAAGAGTGCGGATCCCGAGAGAGAGGAGAGGAAGCGAGAGAGGAATGGGCTGGGTCGAGTTGATGAGGGGTGTGAGGCAGGGCTGGATCACACGTGGCCTAGGAAAGGGAGGAGTGCGGAGGGAGAGAGAGGGGTTGAGGAGAGTAGTAGAGTGACGGATGGAGGGAGTTGGGGGGGCTTGGGTATTGCAGAAGAGATTGCGGCAGCTGTTTTGCTGGTTGATCAAGGGGAAGGGGAGGGGGCGGAGAGGGTGGAGGGGAGGGAGGGAGAGGAAAAGGGGAGTGAAGTGGAAGGTAGGGAGGAGAAAGAGGGAGATAAGAGGAGAGAGAGGAGTAAGGAGAAGGAGCGGGAGAAGGATAGAGATAAGGAGGAGAAGGAGAAAGAGAAGGAAGGTAGAGACAAGGACCGGCATAGGCACAAGCACAGGCACAGGGAAAAGGGTAGAGTTGGAGAGAGAGAAGAGGAGAAGGGCAGAGGGAAGGATGAAGTTGCAGAGCATAGGACGAGGCATAGGGATGGAGAGAGGGAGAGAGGGAAAGACAGGGAGAAGGAGAAGGAGAAGGATAGGGAGAAGGAGAAGGAGAGCGAGAGGGATGGGGAGGGGGAGAAGGAGGAGAAGCAACGGAGTAAGGAGAAGGAGAGAGAGCGGAGGAAGGAAGGTGAGAGGAGCAGGCACAGGGACAAGGAGAAAGGAAGAAAGAGGGAGGAGAGGCACCGAAGCCATAAGGACAGAGAGAGGGGGAGTGAGAGAGGGAGTCAGAGGGGGAGTGGGAGAGGAGATGAGGGTCTGGCAGGTGGAGGATTAGGTGAGATTTCAGGTGAATTTTCAGGTGTGCAGATTGAGAGAGAGGAAAGTAATGCGAACAGTGGTGCTGGGCCTGTAACGCCTGGTAAGGATAACCAGGAGCGGGAGGAAAGGAAGGAGAAAGAGGGGTCTAGGCATGTGCACGGACATAGAGAGAGGGAGAAAGGGGACAGGTCGAGCCGGCATAGGCATAGAGATAAGGACAAGGATAAGGATAGGGGTAGGGATAAGGATAGGGATAAGGAGAAGGATAGGAAACGAGAGAAGGATGGAGACAGAGAGAAGGAAAGGGGGCGGGAGGAGAGGGAAAAGGAGAAGGGTCGGAGCAGTGGGAAAGAGAGAACTAGGGATACGAGTGAGGATGTAGGGGATGGTGGTGATGGGGACAGAAGCAGGGAAGAGAAGGATGTAGATAAGCAGGTGAAGGAACAAGAGAGAGGAGGCGAAAGAGACAAGGAGAGGGAGAGGAGGAAGGAGAGAACGAGGGAGAAGGAAAGGAGAAGGAGAAGGAGAAGGCGAAGGAGAAGGAGGAGGAGAAGGAGAAGGAGGAGGAGAAGGAAGGGAGGGGTGTTCTAGTGAGAGATCAGAGCAATAGTAGCTCTAAAGGCAGACACAGGGACAAGGGCCAGGAGAAGGAGAAGAGCAGAGAGCGAGAGAAAGACAAGGAGAGGAAGAAGGAGAGGGACAAGGAGAAGGAAAGGGAGAGGAACGGAGAGAAGGACAGGGAGCGGAGCGGGGAGAAGGAGAAGGAGAAGGAGAAGGAGAAGGAGAAGGAGAAGGAGAAGGAGAAGGAGAAGGAGAAGGAGAAGGAGAAGGAGAAGGAGAAGGAGAAGGAGAAGGAGAAGGGGTCGAAGATGAGGGAGAGGCAGGGCAGTGGGAGGAGCATTGACAGTGGCATCAGCAGGAGCGAGTCTGGGGAGCATTCGAAGGTTTCTCGCTCGTCCAGCCGCAGCAAGGGTGGTGGTGGTAAAGAGAGAGAGTCGAGACAGAGCAGTTTGGGAAGGGAGGAAAGGAGGGCTGTGAAGGAAGGGTTGGGATTGCAGCAGCAGCAGCAGGGGCAGCAGGGGCAGCAGGAACAGCAGGAGCAGCAGGAGCAGGGGCAGCAGGAACAGAAGGAACAGCAGCAGGAGGAACAGCAGCAGGATGAACAGGAGAAGGAGCAGCAGCAGCAGCAGCAGCAGCAGCAGCAGCAGCAGCAGCAGCAGCAGCAGCAGCAGCAGCAGCAGCAGCAGCAGCAGCAGCAGCAGCAGCAGCAGCAGCAGCAGCAGCAGCAGCAGCAGCAGCAGCAGCAGCAGCAGCAGCAGCAGCAGCAGCAGCAGCAGCAGCAGCAGCAGCAGCAGCAGCAGCAGCAGCAGCAGCAGCAGCAGCAGCAGCAGCAGCAGCAGCAGCAGCAGCAGCAGCAGCAGCAGCAGCAGCAGCAGCAGCAGCAGCAGCAGCAGCAGCAGCAGCAGCAGCAGCAGCAGCAGCAGCAGCAGCAGCAGCAGCAGCAGCAGCAGCAGCAGCAGCAGCAGCAGCAGCAGCAGCAGCAGCAGCAGCAGCAGCAGCAGCAGCAGCAGCAGCAGCAGCAGCAGCAGCAGCAGCAGCAGCAGCAGCAGCAGCAGCAGCAGCAGCAGCAGCAGCAGCAGCAGCAGCAGCAGCAGCAGCAGCAGCAGCAGCAGCAGCAGCAGCAGCAGCAGCAGCAGCAGCAGCAGCAGCAGCAGCAGCAGCAGCAGCAGCAGCAGCAGCAGCAGCAGCAGCAGCAGCAGCAGCAGCAGCAGCAGCAGCAGCAGCAGCAGCAGCAGCAGCAGCAGCAGCAGCAGCAGCAGCAGCAGCAGCAGCAGCAGCAGCAGCAGCAGCAGCAGCAGCAGCAGCAGCAGCAGCAGCAGCAGCAGCAGCAGCAGCAGCAGCAGCAGCAGCAGCAGCAGCAGCAGCAGCAGCAGCAGCAGCAGCAGCAGCAGCAGCAGCAGCAGCAGCAGCAGCAGCAGCAGCAGCAGCAGCAGCAGCAGCAGCAGCAGCAGCAGCAGCAGCAGCAGCAGCAGCAGCAGCAGCAGCAGCAGCAGCAGCAGCAGCAGCAGCAGCAGCAGCAGCAGCAGCAGCAGCAGCAGCAGCAGCAGCAGCAGCAGCAGCAGCAGCAGCAGCAGAAGGAGCAGCAGCTGGAGGTAAGTGCAGCTGTTGCGTCGGGCGCCTTGTTGTCAGAGGCGGCGCTACCTGTGCTCGCTCCAACTTCAAGCCAGGTGATCCAGGAGGGTCTACGGGATACAGTCCCAGCATCAGCAGCAGCAGCAGGTGCAGCTGTAGGAGCGGCAGCAACAGCCGCAGCAGCAACGGGAGCAGCAGATGCAGCAGCAGCAGCAGCAGCAGCAGCAGCAGATGCAGCAGCAGCAGCAGCAGCAGCAGCAGCAGATGCAGTGGCAGCCACATCATCACGACCAGCTTCACCTGCTTTGGCAGCAGCAGCAGCAGCAGGAGGAGGAGGAGGAGGAGGAGCAGGAGGAGCAGGAGGAGCAGGAGTAGGAGCAGGAGTAGGAGTAGCGGCTCTGGAGAGGCCCAAGAGCCCAGGTCCGCGAGTGAGTCTGGAGCGCAGGGAGAGGAGGCGCGAACGCAGCCGCTCCTGGATAGACGAGCTCCTACCTGACTCCGTCACGTTTGAGGAAACTGGCTTGGCCGGACCGGACGGGTTAGGTTCGGAAGGCGGTGCGGGACAGGGAGGGGGAGGGGCAGGTGCGGTGGATTCGTGTGGTTTGGACTTGCTTGCTGCTGCTGCTGCTTCAGGGACGGAGTTTGCGTTTCTGGTGGAGGGGAGTGGCGTGGGTGGTGGGTGTGTAGGGAGCGGTGGTGGGAGCGATGGGGTTGGTGTGAGAGACGGCGGTGGTGGGGAAGCAGAGGCGAATGCAGCGGGAGGATTGGGAGCAGCGGCAGCAGGGGCAGCAGGGGCGGAAGCGAAAAAGGAGGTGCTAGATGTGAGGCAGCTTTCAAGGAAAATATCCGGGGGGCTTGGAGGGTTGCTGGCAAGGGGGGCATCCGGGGAAGCGAGTGGCAGGAGCCGGCACGTGCGGCAAGGCAGCAATGGTCCGCTCTCACCACCCTCGTTTGCTCTTTCTGATGCCACCACTGGCTCTCCTGCTGCTTCCGCCGCTGCCTCTGCCTCTGCCTCTGCTGCTTCTGCTTCTGTCTCTGCCGCTGCCGCTGCTGCTCTCTATGCTGCTCCCTCTGCTGCAGCGTCTGCTGCGTCCCTTCCTCCTTCCCACCCTGGTCTGATCTCTTCCGCTCAGTTGCTCCCTCCTCCCCTGCCACGTCCCTCGTCCTCAGCCTCAGCTAGTCACCGGCGCCTGGGGTCGATCGGAGAGAGGGAGGGAGAGGGAGAGGACGGAGGTGAGGGAAGGGATGAAGAGAGAGAAGAGGGAGGGCTGGGAAGGGCACGAGAGGGTAGGGATAGCAGCATTAGGTTTCCCCGCAGCAGCAGTCGTGGCGGCAGTGGAGGCGGCAGCAGCGGCGGCAGCAGCGGCGGCAATGGTGGTTTGAGTGTGCGCAGAAATGCGTGTGCTGTTGGGGGGGCTGATGTTGCTGGTGCGACGGGGTTGCTTGGGCCTCGCTGGTTTGGCGTTGGCAGCAGCAGCAGCAGCAGCAGCAGTGGCGGCAGCAGCAGCAGCAGCACTGTTAATGGTATCAGCAGCAACAGTGGCAGCAGCGGCAGCGGCAGCAACAGCGGCAGTGGCAGCGGCAGCGGCAGCGGCAGCGGCAGCGGTGCTGCTGGCGTTGCTGCTGTGTCGCCCACTGCACAACCATCAAGCCAAACTATTGCGCAAACCTCCCATCTTGCAGACTTAACAAAAGGAAGCAAGAATCAATATTTGCCTCCTACAGTCACTACTCCCAGCTCTACCCCAGCTGATTCTTCCATCCCTCCTGCTACTGCTGCCTCACCTCCCAGTACCACTCTCAGCCCCACTGCACCAGACCGCACCCTCCATCCATCCCCCCCACCTGCCCGTTCCTCCTCGCCCTTCTTCCCGACCTCCCGCTCCCTATCCTCTCGGGCCGTGCACCCCCATCCCCATCCTCATCCCCATTCCAACCCACATCCCCATCCCCATTCGCGGCCTGGTTACTCCCACGCTCACCCTCCTGTTTCTCACATGCGGGCTTCGTCTGTAGGGTATGCTCCTGAACCGGGATATAAGCCTGAACCGTCTCCCTCGGCTGGTGAGTATGGGCGGAGGAGTCAGAGGGAGCAGAGTGGTGAGGAGATTTGTGGCGGGAGGTACAGAGGCAGGGAGAGGTTTGGGAGTGAGAGATTCGCAGAGGAGGGTTATGTGGAGGAGAGTGAAGAGCGAGGGTTTGTGAGGGAGAGAGGGTATAAGGAAGCAGGTGGGTTGAGACGAGGGGATGGGGAGAGATTCAGGGAGAGAGGGGGAAGGGGAGCGTGGGAAGGACGTGGAAATGGGTGGGATGGGAGTGAAGATGAGTGGGCTGATGAGAGAGAGATTGGGGGAGGTGTGGTGAGAGGAGGCGTGAGAAGTGGTAGGATGGACGAGCGCGGGAGGAGGAATGTAGGTGTGAGGGGGTTCGGGGGGAGGGGGCGGATAGGGGGGAGCGAGAGATGGGAGGGCGAGGGAGTGGGGAGAGCGGGAGTGGCAATGGGAATGGGAATGGGGAAGAGGGAAGGAGGGAGGAGGGATGGAGGGAAGGGGGCGTGGGGTGGTGATGATGAGTCGGGATTTGAGCTGGAGAGACGTGAGGGGCTTCGAGGCATGTCCTTGAACCGATACGCAGTAGCAGAGGCGGAATGGGCGCACGGGGTAAGCGGTGAGGAGGGAGAGGAGGAGGAGGAGGAGGAGGAGGAGGTGGAGGAGGAGGTGGACGAGGAAAGGGACGGGGAACACGGGGAGGGGTATGTGGATATGGATGGGTATGGAGCAGGAGAGGGGGAGGTGATGGGGAGATATGGAGCAGACAGTCAGGTTTTCACCGTGTGTCGTGGTGATGATGCTGATGACGAGGGTGATGCTAGTGGGGAGATCAGTGGTGATATAAGCGGTGGTGTTAGTGGTGATGTTGATGGTGAGGGGGGGGTATTAGAGGAGGGAGCATTCGGGGAAGGAGAAGAGGAATTTGGAACGGAGGAGTTTGGATCGGAAGAGTATGGAGAGGAGCTAGAGGCGAGTGAGTTTGGGTCGTCACTAGATGAGGAATTAGAGGAGGAGATAGAAGAGGAGTTGGAGGAGCTGAGGAGGCGGAGGGCGGAAGCGCAGAGGATACTGGAAGAGGGGGAAGAGGGGGGTGATTGGGCGAGGGGCGGAGGGGGAGGGGGGAGGGGGAGGGGGAGGAGAGAGCGGCGGGTGTGCGGGGAGGGGTAGGGGAGGAGGGGAGAGAGGTGGGCAGAAGGGATGGTGGGGAGGGGGAGGAGGAGGGGGAGGGGGATGAGGAAGAGGAGGAGGAGGAGGAGGAGGAGGAGGAAGAGGAGGAGGAGAGCGATTCTCTTCCAGACGAAATGATGTTTGTTCGTTCCCTCTCCACGCTCCGCCGGCCGGAAATCGGGCAGACGTGCAGCTCTGTACGCGCCAGCAGGTATGCTTATAGGGAGTTTGGCGTGATTGCGAAAGCTCGGGCAGAGGCGCAGGAGGGGAGGAGCCACTGGTCGTGGCTCTTTGCTAAGTATTTAGATGAAGTTGTAAGGTTGTCGGTGGGTAGCAGTGCGGAGAAGGCGGAGGTGAGGAGGAGGAGGGAGAAGATGCTTAGAAGGAGGCTGGCGGGGGGAGGGAGTGAGGGGTGGGAGGGGAGCGAGGAGGATGGGGAGGAGGAGGATGGGGAGGAGGAGGATGGGGAGGAGGAGGACGAGGGGGATGACCCAAGGGCTTTGGTGTTTGGAGGAGTGGGGGAAACAGCAGGAGAGGCGGCCCAGGAGGAGGAGAGGGTGGGAAGGGAGGGAAGAGGGACAGGAGGAACAGGTGATTCGGAGGAAGTGAGCTCTCTAGACGTGTCTGACTGGCTGGATAGCGCTGTGCCTGTGGCAAGAATGGCCCACAGGAAATCCGCCCGAGACTGGTCTGTCGCTGCCGCTTTACGGGAGTTTGAAGGAGTGAAGCGAAAGTTCCACAGCACAGCTTCAGAAGCGGAGAAGCTCTCCCGGGGGCAAGCGGAGAGGGTGCTTCCGACGGGCTTGGCTGTGTGGCTGAGGTACTGGCAGCAGTGGGGGGAGGATAGACCGGACTGGGCCGCGGAGATTGAAGGGATGAGAGTGGAAGAAGAGAGGTTGGGGATAGAGGAGGTGGTGGAGGAGGGGGATGAGGAGGAAGAGGAGGATGAGGAGGAGGAGATGGAGGAGGAGGGAGGGGGAGTTTGGGTTGAGGAGGGTGGGTGTGAGGCGAGGGGAGGAGGAGGAGGGGGGGATGGATCGAGTAGGAGCTTGAGAAGGCATGGCACCCCTCCTCGTCCCCCGCTTTCTGTTTCCAGCCCTGGTGGTGCTTCTGCTGCTAGCTTTGCGGACCTCTCCCCGACAGCAGCTGCTGTGGCAGCAGCAGCAGAAGCTGCGCAAGCAGCAGCATTAGCAGGGTCACCTGGGGGAGGCATGGGTGTGGGAGGAGCAAGGGGGGGAGGAGGAGGAGGGCCGGGTGGAGGAAGAGGGTTTGTGTCCCCTTCAGCAGCAGCAGCAGCAGCATCTCTCCCGTCTCCCAAGTATCCGGGATCGAGGTGGGGCCCCCAAGGGTCCCTTCAGCTAAGGCTAGCAACAGAGGCGCTAGCAGGAGGGCATTTGCAAGCGGCCACGTGTCATCAAGACGAGGTGCTGTTGTTTGTGGGCCTGGCTGCGTCTATAGCCTCCTGGCAACCTTCCACTGCTGCTATGTGTCTCCTTCATTTGTTAGACAGACTGGCGTTTCTGGAGTCTGCGTCTGCTGCAGCTGCTGCTGCAGCGTCGGCAGCGGCTTCAGCCGCGGAGCAGCAGCAGCAGCGAGGGTGGCGGCAGGGGTTCCGAAGAGCGTATCTGCCGACGCTGCAGGTTTGGCAGCCAGGCCTGCTACGGCGGGCCCGAACGTGGTGCGGTCAGCTTCGGCAACCTCGCTGGCTGCTGCAGCTGCAGGTATGGTTGCTGCTGCTGCAGCTGGGGTGGCAGCAGCAGCAGCGGCAGCAGGAGGCTCGTCCCCTCCTCCTAGCGGCCGACCAAGCACTCCCCTGCTTCAAGCCACTCCTGCCACAGCACCACCATCGCCCATAGCTCTCGCCCCTGCCCCCGCCCCTGCTCCTCCTCCTCCTGCCCCTGCCCCTGCTCCTGCTCCTGCTCCTGAAACCCCCATGTCGTTTTTCAGCTTCAGGCGGCTCGCTCCTGGGTTTGGAAAAGCTACCAGCAGCAACAGCAGCAGCAGCCGCAGCAGCAGCAGCAGGGGCAGCAGCAGGGGCAGCGTCTGTAGGGGCAGGCAGCAGCAGCATGAGCAGTCCGGGAGCAAGCACCCCCACCTCTCCCACGCACTCGTCCTCTGTGTGGAATCCGTGGCGTGATGCAACGTCCTGGCGAGATACCTCCTCTGCTTCCTCCTCCTCCTTCTCCTCCTCGCCCTCCATCCCGCGCCCCTCCACTGCTGCTCCTGGTGGAGCAGGGTCAGTAGGTTCGCAGTCTCATCGCGCCCCCAATGCCCCGCTGTCCCCGATTCCTCCCTCCCCGGTTAGTTCGTTTTGGGGGGGGCAGCAGCAGCAGCCGCAGCAGCCGCAGCAGCAGCCGCAGCAGCAGCAGAGGCCTGCTACCTCTGCTGGGTTTCGCGCTGCTCCTCCCGCTCCCATTGCCACCCCACAGCACCACCCAGACCAGTTCCGTATGCGCAACCCTACTGCCACTGCTAACGCTGCTGGTGCTGCTGCTGGTGCTCCTGGTGGTGGTGCTGGTGCTTACTCTGCTCCTACCTCCCCGACTGGACGCAACAGTAACGCCGCTGCTGCCGGCCCGCCTCCCTCTCCGCACCCTCCTCCTGCCACCCGCCATGCTCCCCCACCCACTGTCCCAGGTCTTCCCGCCTGGTTGGACCTGCTGCCAGCCCCCCATCTGTCTGCGTGCCGTGTCTTTGTGAGTAGGTGTCTCAGGGCGGTTATCACCGGGTGCTTTGACAGAGCAGGGCCATTGGCCATTCGGGGTGCCGCTGTTGCGACCAAGGCTGCTGCTGCTGCTGCTGCTGCGGCGGCGGCGGCGGGAGGGGTGGGGGTAAGTGGTGGGGGGCAAGGAGGAGGGGTTGGAAAAGGAGGGATGAAGGGGAAGAAGGAGAAGAAGAAGACGAGGAGGAAGAAGGAGAGGATGGGAAAGGGAGGGATGGGTGGGAAGGATGAAGGGGGGGGAGTTTCTAGTGGTGCAATGATTGGCATTTTTCATGTGGGTGGTGATGCCGATGCTGCTGGTGGTGCTGTTGGTGACGCAAGTGGAAATCCCAACGCTAATCGCACAAACAGCAGCGGCAACCACCCCAACAATAGTGGAGAGGAGGAGGAATCAGATGACTCGGCTGAAGGCACTGACAGTGAGGAGAGCGAGAATGAGGGGGGGGAGGACGGAGAGGACGAGGATGAGGAAGACAATGAGGATGAGGAGGACAGCAGCGCTGACGGCCTTCCGCCCGTCTGGTCGCCCCCTCCGCTCTCCACTCTTGCGGAAACCACTCTCGCGGAAGGCATCGCACGCGCCAAGCACAGCAACCTGGCCGAGCGCTGCCAAGAAATAGACCGTCTCTACTACTCCTTCGACCTCGGCCCCGGTCTCCTCGCCTCAAACCTCTCAGCAGAAGCCCGGGAGCTGCGGCACTTGCACCCGGAGGATATACTAGCATTGGCGGCGCATTTAACACGGATGAGTTTGCACGAGCCGGCGTTTCACCTGGGGTTGCGGGCGGTGTCGTCTGGGAGGCTGACGGTGGTGCAGTTTAAGCAGGTGCTAAGGATGGTGTTTGCGAGCGGGGGAACGGAGACGTTCAGCGCGAGGTTCGCGCGGCTAGCTACGACTGTGAAAGCCGCGGCTCTCGCTCCTCCTGCTGCGGCAGCTGCGGCGACGGTTACGGCGGTAACCGCGGCGGTTGCGACGGCGGCTGGGGTGGATGTGGCGCTGCTGCCGCCGCCGCCGTCGCCGCCGCCGGCGTCTGTTTACATCGGCATGTTTGCGGATGCGTTGCTGCGAGGGAAGGCGGCACGGCGACACCACCCGTGGGCGTATGAGGTGACTCTGAACTTCCTCCGGATGAATCTGCGAGCTGCCGCTGTGGGCGTGCGTGCGGGACCGGGGGGTATGGGAGGAGCAGGAGCGGGCGGAGCAGGAGGAGCGAGCGGAGCAGGAGGAGGAGGAGCAGGAGGGGGGGATGGAGGGGGAGGGAGAGCGGCTCTTGAGACATTAGAACAGGAGCTGTTGGCCCAAGTGACCCTGAACAGATGGCTGGGACGGGGGCTTTCGAACGCGCTGTCTGGGGCGATGGTGCCGATAGAGCAGGGGGAGGAGAGGGCGATAGAGGTGATAGAGGAGATGGCTGCGCCGCAGGCGGCGCTGGGGTGGGGCGTGTGGCTGCGAGTGGGGCGGCTGGTGGAAGGCGAGAGGAAGCGCCTGCCGGTGCTCCTGGAGTCAATGCAAGTCAAATCGGTCATGCACACGTATAAGGTAGGCTGGGTGCTGGGTCAAGGAGAGGAAAGAAGGGCGAGGACATGGCGTGACATGGAATTCTAAACCTTTTGATTTCTTTTCTTCCCTCCCCTTGCATTGCCTTTCCTGCAATCTACACCTCTTCGCCTCCCCTCTCCCCTCCCCATCCCCTCCCCATCCCCTCCCCTCTCACTCTCTCCTCCTCACTCCCCTCTCCCCTCTCTCGGCATAGACGAGGACGAAGAGTGATCAGACGCACACTCTGTAGCAGTGTTTGACTGGGGTCCCTTCTCTTTGCTGCTGTCGTTCCTGCCCCATCCCCTTTCCCTCTCCTCCCTCTCCCTCTCCCCATCCCTGTCCCCATCCCCTCCACAGGGCATAGACGAGAACGGGGAGTCGTCAGACGCGCTCTCCCTGGCCGTGTTTGACTGAAGTTCCTTTTCTTTGCTGCTGCCCTTTGCCCCCTGCCCCTCCCCCTCCCCCTCCCCCTTTTCCTCCGCCCCGCAGGGCATAGATGAGAACGGGGAGTCATCTGATTCGCTCTCCCTCGCCGTCTTTGACTGGGGTGCCAGGGGGCTGTGCAAGCACCTGCCAGCAGACGACCCGGCAGCCGCACTGCTTGAGGTCATCTACCCCCTGGACGAGGAGCGGGTGTCGCTCGTGCTCTCGCTGTCGGCGCGCATCGCTGCTGCGCACGTGCACGGGGGCAAGTGGCAGGGCGTGGACGCGCCTGTGCTGGTGGCGCAGCTTCTCACTCTGGCCGAGCAATGTGAGTTGGGACGGCAGTGATGGTGCTGGTAGCGAGGGTGCTTGTGTGCAGTCGCAAGGTGGGTGGAGAGGGGAGTATTCGGGCGTGCACACTCCGGTGCTGTGCTGGTGGCGCAGCTGCTGACGCTAGCCGAGCAGTGTGAGTTAGCTGGTTGGTTGGCTGGTGAGAAGAAAGTCGCTGGTGCTGCTGTTGCTCCCCGTGTGTATTGCTGCCACGCACGCACACAGTGCTGCTCGGGGGGCAAGCGGCTGGGCGTGGACGCGCCTGTGCTGTGCTGTGCTGTGCTGTGCTGTGCTGTGCTGCGCTGTGCTGTGCTGGGGGCGCAGCTGTTGGCGCGAGCCGAGTGAGTTGGGTGTATGGACGCATGGAGTATAGACAGATGCCGTGTGCTGTGATGTGAACGTGGCTTCTTGTCCCTCTCCCCACTCTCCCTCCCCACTCCCCCTCCGCACTCCCCCTCCCCACTCCCCCTCCCCACTCCCCCTCCCCACTCCCCCTCCTACTCCCCCCTCACTCCCTCGGCAAACCCTCACACGCCGTACCCCCATGCACCAGGGCGCATGCACAGCTGGCGGCTGTGACCTGTCGCGCTCTGTGGGTGTGGCTCGCTTTTCTCCCTCACCACCTCCCGCCCCTGCTGCTCCCCCTCTCTCCCCTTCCTTACTCCCGCGTTCCCCCGTGCCCCCCCCACCAGTGCGCATGGACAGCCGACAGCATGAACGTGGCTCCTTTTCCTCTCCCTCACCCCCCCACTCCTTCTCCCCCATTCTCCTCTCCGTGTCCCCATCCCCCTACCCCCCCAAATGCACCACCAGGGCGCATGGACAGCCGGCAGATGTCGCGTGCTGTGAACGTGGCGTCTTCCCTCCCCACCCGCTCCCCTTCTCCCTCTCCCCCTCTTCCTCACCACTGCCCCTTCCCCTTCCCCCCATTCCCCGTGAACCGCCAGGGCGCATGGACAGCCGGCAGATGTCGCGCGCTGTGAACGTGGCGTCGCTGCTGTGGGGGTGGGCGCTGCCCAAGAGGCAGCAGCTGCTGCAGCAGTGCGGGGTGAGACGCAATGAGGGGGGAAGTGGGGAAGGACTGTGTGAGGTGCTGTGGGGGGTGAGAGGCAGTGGGGGCAGGGTGAGGGGCAGTGGGCGGGCGGTGAGAGGCATTTGGGGTGAGAATTATTGTATCCATGCTATTGATGACACCAGACTCTTATATTATTCTGAGCCAGTTTTCCACACCTTTCAACAGCAGCTCACATCCCTCCACGTCCCCGCTCCTTTGCTCCCTCACTCCGCCCTCTTTTCCTCACTCGCCTCCTTGTTACTCGCTCTCTCTTGTGCACGCATCAGTCTGCGGACGAGGCAAGGGAGGTCAAAGTCTCGTGAGCGCAGCGCAGCGCAGTGTCCCATCCTCCCACGCATGCATCTCCCAACTCACCCACCTCCGTGTTTCTCTCTTGCCGTGTTGCTCCCTTCTTCCCTCTCTCCCTCTCTCTCCCGCGTGCATCAGTCGGCAGACGAGGCAAGGGAGGTCATGGAGCGAAGTGCCTCGTCCATCTGGCGCTCTGTTGCTGCCTCGAATGCTGCCACTGGTAAGCGCCGTGCTCTGTGTTCTGTGCTCACTGCTCACTGCTCACTGCTCACCCCTGTTGACCACTGAGTCAACTCAAAAGTGCCTCATCCATCTGGCGTTCTGTCTCTGCTCCCCCACCTCTCCTTCCTATCTTCCTCTCTTCCTCGCTTCCTTCCTCCCGCTCACCGTTACTTTCTCCCCCCATTATCCAGGCAGTGAGTCATTGCTCCCCCCACATGTTCGTCCGCAATTAGCATTGAAACCTCAGTTGTGTGCGACTCAGCACTGCACGCCCTTAGCTTCTCCCCCCCTCTCCCCACCTCCCCCCCCCCCCCGTTATTGCCCTCTCCCTCTATCTCTCCTCTCTGATTGCAGGTGGATCGAGCCGGCAATGAGGTTCCTTTTGCAGCTGCTTCCAAGTTCAAGAATGATTATTCTTTTATTCTTTACGGTGCTTCCAAAGATGGCTGGAGCGGGGAATCAAGCCGTTCTTGAAGCTGCTTCTGGGGCGTCACAAATAAGGAGCAAGGAGGGGATGAGCTTCTGTCTGGCCCTTCCTGTGAAACCCCTTTTCAACGCGGGATCGAGCGAGTCGGCAATGTGGTTCTGTGTTTCTTATCAGTTCAGGAACACACCATCAGTCAGCAGCACACCTGTCATCTGCCTGTTAACGAACGGAACGGCCGCACCTGTTGCAGATCAGGCAGATGATAATTTTTACCTTCCATCGGATCTTTCCTCCAAGCCTCCTGCCGAACCTCTCCACCGTACCTCCTTATCGAATCTCTGCACCTGATGTCCCTGCCATCTTCACCTCTCTCCATCTGCCCCACAGTCTCACCCAACCTCTATCCATACAGGGTGGCAAATCCACCCTCTCTCCACAGCACTTGTAGTAACCCGCTGCTGCTGACCTCCATTTGAAACACTCGGATCAGACACCATCCACGGCCTCACCACCACCACCACCACCATTCACCGTTCGTCGTCCAATCAGCCCGCACTAGATTGTAGAGAGCCAGACAGCCAGCCAGACAGACAGACAGCCAGGCAGACAGCCAGGCAGCCAGCGAGACAACTCACGATCTTGACCTGTCCTCCCCAAGGACAAGCCAAGCCCAGGAATCCCCGTGCTCAAGTCCTCAGGTCCCCTCCCCTTTCCTCCTCTTTCAAATCCTCCTCTTTCCTACCTCGCCCTCCTCCCAAGAAACCTCTCCACTGATCGCCGGCCTCCATCATTGCTGCTTCGGAGGAACTTGGTGCTCTCTAAGCCGGCCTCTCTCATCCTTATCTCTCCATTTATGGTTCGTCTGGTCGCAGATTGTGTCTCGAGGGCACCTTAAAAGTGCCTCGCCAAGACAGCCTAACTTGAAGTTCCGTTTGCCGCCACGCTGTTTTAGCGTTCGAGCAATCCCTTCTGTGTCCTACTAACTAACCTCTACTGACATACCTTCTCTCCCTGCTGACATACCGTCTCCTCCTGCTGACGTCCTTTTCTCTCCCTGCTGACATCACCTTCTCTCCTTGCTGACATCACCTTCTCTCCTTGCTGACATCACCTTCTCTCCTTGCTGACATCACCTTCTCTCCCTGCTGACATCACCTTCTCTCCCTGCTGACATAGTTTGCTGGCATCACCATCCGCCTGTTGCTGACGTGTCACCCTCTCCGTTGCACCCACAGTCCCGCACATTGACTGCTCAACTAACTCGACTGCTCAATCACTCGACTGTTTAAAGGAGGGGGTTGGGTGGGAAGCGGAAAAGAGGGAGGCGGAAGAGGGAGAGAGGGGGGTAAAAGCTGCTGGTAGTAGATAGGCAGGAGTTGACTGCGGTTAGGATGATTTAGATGCAATACAAGAAGCAGCTGAAGGTAGCAGCAGAAAGATGGTTGAATGAATTGCCTGTAAGGCCGATAATGGGGAGCAGGCAGCAGCGACATCGGCAGTGGGAGTGGAAGGAGAATCAATTTGAACAATAGGAATGGGAGCCTTCAGTAGCAGCCTCCTCCACCCTTACGAGAGCACATTTTGACTTTTGCGTTGACTCCACGGTCACCTTTGAGTCGACTAAACAATGGGAACTTTAGCAGCAGCCTCCGCCCTAACCGGTACAGTCTCCTCATCTCCGTCCGATCATCGACTCAGCAATGTTACTAAAAAGGTTCCGTTCCTTTCCCCCAAGTGCCTAAGTTCAAGATGCCAGCTAGGTAGTGCTAAAACATGCCAAGGAGCCAACCCTCTGGGGCCACTACCGTACAACACCCTGCCCACCCAGCACCCAATTTTGACCCAGTTGACCCGCTTTGACTTTACTTCTAACCAAGAAGACTGAGTGAGACGATATACTGATAAAGCCTCTCTTTCCTGGAGCTGGCGGACGGACTATAGCTTTTCCAGCACACTTTTGTCGATATGCTTTGTGCGATTGCACCTACCGTATCTCAACCTTTGATTGTGATGTAATGCCGCCTTAGATGTGCAAATAAATGAGAATGTGTGAGTGGGCATTAGATTAGTGGTTGTAACAATATATACTCCTATGTTTATGTTATATACCACAGTTTAGCTAAATCTTGCCATTTTAGCCATATCGTGAGACAGTGATGTGTGCCCTTCCAAAACTTTCCGCGCCAAATTCCGATTCAACTCCTTAAAAGCTGGCGCGTGATTGTTTAGGAAAAAAGCGAAGGTTTGCTTAGCTCGCAGCTTTATGAACAAGGTTGACATTTCACCAATGGAGTATATTGAAGGTTCTCCACTCCCTAAAGATTGTGCTGGAAAATGAACATGTGATCCTGTATTCAAGGGGGGACACTCGCTTCGGTGAACATTACAAAAAAACCATTCACATAATATTGAGCACGAGAAAGGCTGACATCGAAACTACAAACTTCCTTTTTTGTTATGAAACGCAATTTTTGCATTCATCGCGCTTTGAGACGTTTGCCACGAAGTGTGCTAATCCACCACACGTCGACCAGAGTCTCTATTCTACCCCCCCCCTTGCTTTCCGCCTCCCTGAGTCCCCTCCCTCTCCACTCTACCTTTCCCCCCTCTCCTCTTCCCTCTTCCCTCTTCCCTCTCCACTTTCCCCTCTCCCTTCTCTCCTCTCTCTTCACCCCCTTCCCTCTCGCCCCTCCCTTCACCCCCCTCCCCTCTACCGTAGCTCCTTCCTTCAATCTAAAACTGCACCCCACTCGTGTCCCGCTTAACCTCAAACCCAACCGGATTCTCCAGTGCCAATACCTTCGTGCTGCCCCAGGTCTCCTGCTTCACGGGCAGCGCCAAAATTTTCGCAACCGGCCCGTCCAGATCCTCATCGGGCACCCGCCCGAAAACTGTGTGCGCGTGGCCCCACTCGGTGTGATCCGCAAGAGAGATGAAGAAATCAGGGCCTTCCCCTACCAGACACACGTCTCCCCGTTTGACGATGGGCGCTGATTCGCGGGGGATGGGCTTGAAGGGTAGGCCGTCTGTTAAGAATATGCCCTGCAGGAGAGCGTAGGGGGGACCAGGGGGCTGGAGAGGGGGGAGCGGAAGGGGAACGGGAAGGGGAAGAAGAACGGGAAATGGAAGGGAAGCTGTGAAACGTCTCCTGTCTCTACGATCCTCATCAGACACCCGCCTGACAACCTTGTGCGTGTGGCGTGGCTTAGGAACTTCCTAAACATCTGACATTGTGCTCTGCTCTCCTAGATATCGCTGCTCACTTGAAGAATGTCACAGGATCTGCTAACAAGAAAGAAAGAGGCAAGCACGTAAGGACGCAGGCAACAGAAGCAAGGAAAGAAACAAAAGACGAGAACAGGGCGGGATGACAATCTGTAGGGCGAACTAGTGCAGGGTTTAGGGCAAGGTGCGGTAAGCTGACTCTTGAGTCGACTCAACAGTCACCCGGGTTAAACAGGTAGGGGTGACAAGGGTGTGGCGTGCTGAGCTGACCTTGCTTGTCCTGCTGCCGTCCTTGCTCCACCCCTCCCCCAGCCCCTCTGCGCGGTAAAGCTGGCAGCCGGTGCAGTACTTGAGATGCAGCAGCTCCCGAATGTACCCCACTGTCTTGGGCGCCCACGAGGGCAGCAGCTGGGGTGGGGATGGGGCAAACAGGTGGGGGGGAGATGGGAGAAGAAAAAGGACTGAGAGCGATGATGGGTTGAGTGGTACAGCCGGTGCAGTTCTTGAGGTGCAGCAGGTCTCGAATGTACCCCACTGTCTTGGGCGCCCACGAGGGCAGCAGCTGGGTAAGGGTTGGTAGCGATGTGAGAGATGGGCAAGGTGGGAGAGATGGGAGAAGGGACGATAGTGGGGTGTTAAGTTGAGAGTGAAGCAGGTCTCGAATCGAATGTAACCCACTGTCTTCGGCGCCCATGAGGGCAGCAGCTGGGGGTGTGGGGGGGGGCAGGGGGAGATGGGAGGGATGGGAAAGATAAATCACAGGGGTGAGGAGACGAGAAGTTGAAAGGGTTGTGCGCGGCGGAGCTACGCGGGGAGGGCACGAGGGGAGGGCACGAGGGGAGGGCACGAGGGGAGGGGATGGGGGGCAGAGTGGGGAAGATGGTGAGACGGGAGAGGAGGGAGGGGGGAAGGACAGGAGAGAGTGGGGAGGAGGAAGAGGAAGAGGAGGAGGGGGAGGAGGAGGAGGAGGAGGAGGAGGAGGAGGAGGAGGAGGAGGAGGAGGAGGAGGAGGAGGAGGAGGAGGAGGAGGAGGAGGAGGAGGAGGAGACAAATAAAAGGAGTGATAGGGAGAAAACGTGAAGCAGGCAAGCATGAATGACAACTGAACAATTCTTGAGAACTCTAAAAAATCGTTCACTGAATGAATGATGGGGACGGAACGGGAGGAGGGAGGGAGGGAGGGATGGATGAATGGATGGACGGACTGGCAGACAGGCGGGACGGAGGGAGGGAGGGATGGAGGAAGGGAGGGATGGAGGGAGGGATGGAGGGAGGGAGGGATGGAGGGGGGATGGAGGGAGGGATGGAGGGAGGGATGGATGGAGGGAGGGATGGAGGGAGGGATGGAGGGAGGGAGGGAGGGAGGGATGGATGGAGGGAGGGATGGAGGGAGGGATGGATGGAGGGATGGAGGGATGGAGGGAGGGATGGAGGGAGGGATGGATGGAGGGAGGGATGGAGGGAGGGATGGATGGAGGGAGGGATGGAGGAGGGATGGAGGGAGGGATGGACGGACGGACGGACGGACGGACGAGGGCACGGTTGGCATTACCTTGATGCGAATGACTCCATGCTCTGTGTGGAGCGCTATGATGCCCTGCCATTGGCGCGCACATGCAGCGCGAAGAGGGATAGTTGCAAAAGGAAGGACACAGGGGCAAGGGAGGACACGAGGGGTGACTTTCGAGTCGACTCAAAGGTTGCCCTGTTTGGAGCCGCTATGATGCCCGCCCACATGCACGGCAAACAGAGAGAGGGGGACAGGGGCAAGGGAGAGAAGACACGAGGTGACTTTCGGGACGACTCAAAGGTTCCACAATTTGGAGCACGCTATGATACCCTGCCGTTGGCGCCCACATGCAGCACATGGTGAGAGAGGAGGACAGGGGAAAGGATGGAGCGGTTGGAGGGGAGGGAGAGAAGAGGGATGAGAAAGCAGCACGTTCCATTCGAAACAATGTTTCCGCAACTTCCCTCCCCCGCTTGTGCCTTTCGCATGCAAGTACCACCCGGCCGGCCCTCCCATTCCCATTTTTTGGCCACCCACATATTTCCCTTTCACCTTCTCCCCTCACCTTGCCGGCCCCATGCATGAAGGTTGACATCCATAGGCCGGCCGGGTTGTTTTGTCTTTTGAGTCGACTCAAAACTCACCTCGTTGCCGGCCCCATGCATGAGGCCTGACATGATGCATGGGCCAGCCGGGTTGTTCTGCTGCCATACACCTCCGCCTTCAGCGCATCCTCCCATCCCAGCCTTCCCCCCCTTCTCACCCCCTGCGAACCCATCCCTTCCCTTTTCTTTCCCCCTACCCCCCCTTCCCGCCACTTCCCCCTCCCGTTTCCCTTCCGCACAACTCCCTCCACTCCCTTTTTTCCCCTCCAACCCTTAACTCTAAACCCCCTCTTCCCGCTCTCTCCCCTCACCTTGCCCGCGCCATGCACGAGTCCGGACGTCCATGGGATGTCAGGGCCATTGCCGTACACCTCCGGCTTCAACACGTCCTCCTGCCGCTTCAGCCAGCACTGCAGGGACGAGGGGGGGTGAGGGAAGAACACGGGGCAGGGGAGGGGGGACGAGGCGGAGAGAGGGGCTAGAGTTGTGAAAAGGGTTGTTGTTGCCATGCCATACACCTATGGCTTCAGCACATCCTCCTGCCGCTTCAGCCAGCACTGCGGAGGGGGTTGGCGTGTGGGGCGGGAAGAAGAGGGAGAGAAGAGGAGAGGGAGTGGGCGGAGATGTGGAGAGTGCTGAGGAGAGGGAGTGGGCGGAGATGTGGAGAGTGCTGTTGTTACCATACACCTCCGGCTTCAACACGTCCTCCTGCCGCTTCAGCCAGCACTGGGAAGGGGGGTGGAGAAGAAGGGGGAGAAGAGGGGAGGGGGTGGGGAGGGAGTGGGGAGGGAGTGGGGAGGGAGTGGGTGGAGATGTGGAGGGGATTGGCGTTACCATACACCTCCCTCCAGCTTCGGTACGTCCTCCTGCCGCTTCAGCCAGCACTGGGGAGGGGGGTGGCGAGGGAGGGGGGGAAGAGGGAGAGAAGAGGGGAGGGAGTGGGTGGAGATGTGGAAGGAAAGAAACATGTTGCCCCATAGAGAGGAACATTTGGATACGGGCTATGGATAGGGAGGAAAGAAACATGGGTTGAGATTTCTCAAAGACCTCAGGCTTCAATCAGCACGTCCTCCTTCCGCGTCAGGCAGCACTGCAGGGAAGAAGAAGGGCGGGGAGGGAACGTAGAGGTGTGACGTGTGAAGTTGAGCTGAGCTGTAATCTCGTAACGTCTCAGAGCAAGAATGAGTGCAGTGGGGGAAAGATGCCACACTTGAAGAAACAGAAGGGATGATTTGAATTGAAGCAGCAGTGGGTTACATGCATGCAGGCCGTGAGGTGTGGAGACAGCCAGCCAGCCATCCCATCCTTGACGAGCTGGAAAAAAATCCTGAAAAAATACTCGAAAAATCCTCGAAAAATCCTCGGAAAATCCTCTGTTTCGTATCCCCCTAGCCCCTCTTCCTTCCTATAGCCACTCCACCCCATCCCCTTCCCCCAGATTCCCCCCTTTTTCCCCTCGTTTCTCCCTCCTTGCCCTTCCCACCCCACGCTCTTCCCACCTTCGTACCTGCCTATAGTTATCCTTGCAGAGCTCCTTGTTACCGCAGTACACCCATGCGTTGCACTGGCACACCGCACCAGTACACATGTCCCTGCAGGCCGCAGGGGCGATGAGAGAGGGAAACAGGGAGGGGAGGAGGGAGGGGATGAGGGAGGGGAAGGGGGGAAGAGGAGGCCGGGAATGGGGACGGGGGAAGGGGAGAAGGGGGAGGAGGGGGGATGGGGCAGAGGGGGAGTGGGGAAGGAGGGAGTGGTTAAGGAGCAGAGAAGGGGAGAGAGAGAAAAAAAAAGATGTACACACACACACGCACCTGCAACAAATAAAACGCAAGATAGATATGATGAGACAAGAGAGGAAACAGGAAGGCGTGTGTGCGCTGCATGTCTTTTGTTGCGCCTCAAAACAACGGATGGAGGAAGGCGTGTGCTCTGCATGTGCGTTGTCAGACCAGACCGAACAAGGTCAAGCCACGAGTGGCGTGCGAAGGAGGGGTAGGACGTCAAGTGGGGTGGTATGGGGTGGAATGGAGTGGGGTGGGGTGGGGTGGGAACAGACAACTACAGGAAGCAAGGGAGAGAGTGAGGAGGGAGGTTGTAAATGCAGGGAAGGGCGGTAATCACATTCCCCTTCCCCCACTTTTTCCACTATCCCCATTTCCCCTAGTTATCTCGATTCACCCAATTTTCCCAACTCCCCCAATTCCTCCAATTGCCTCCATCCCTCCCACGGGCTGCTGCCTCCTTCCCACAACCCGCCACCACCACCCCTGCCAGTGCGACTCCCCCCTGTCCCCTTCCTCCATTGCCACTTTTCCCCACCCCTCCCCACTCCTGGCACAGGCAGCATCCCCCCATCTCCCCTCCCCATCCCCCCATTCCCCCTCCCCCCTCCCCCCTCCCCCCTCCCCCTGCGCTCACTTGCACTGCTGGCAGCAGGCGGTGGCAGTATCAGTAAGGTTGTTGCTCCCCCACTTCACCCCATTCCCCCGTTTCCCCTCCCCCCCCCCCATTCCCCTTCTCCCCCCTCCCCCATTCCCCCCTGCGCTCACTTGCACTGCTGGCAGCAGGCGGCGGCAGTATCAGTGGGGTTGTTGCTCCCCCACTTCACCGCATCCCCCCACAGCTCCAGATGCTCTTCCCCCCGGCAGAAATCCCGCGAATCCTCCCCCCGCCTCCGCCGCCCCCTGACGCGCCCTCCCCCGCTCCCCCTCCGCCAGTGCTGCTGCTCCCCCTTGCGCGCCCGCGCCTGTGGTTGCTTCCGCGTCAGAGTCGACCGGGGAAGCGGCCTGGGGGGAAGGTTAGGGTGGAAGGAAGGGGAAAGGGGAAGGGGGAAGGGGGAAGGCAAGGGAGAAGGGAGGGGGAGACGGAAAGGGGGAAGGGGGAAGGGAGGCGAGGGGAGGGGGAAGGGGAAGGGGAAGGGTAACGGGAAAGGGAAGGAGAAGGGAAGGAGAAGGGAAGGAGAAGGCAGCAAAACGTGTGAGGGAACGGGAGGGGAAGTTGGCACTGGTGGGTGGAGGTGAATGGCGTTGTGACCTTTGAGTTAACTCAAAGGTCACCTCAGGTAGGAAAATCGGCAATGGTGGGTGGAGGTGATTGGCGGTGAAAGCGGAAGAGGAGAGGTAGGCGGTGGAGAGGCGGAGAGGAAGAGTGGGGAGCCGGAAGGCAGAGAGTGGGGGAGCGGCGGAGAGGGGGAAGGGGAAGTGGATTCTTTAACTGTTCAATAAACAGTTGAAGAATCCAGCTCAGCTCACACGCAATAACAGGCAACGATGCTTCCCCCGGTTTCGTCACTTTGGGAATATAGGCGGCCAGAGGAAGGCGCTACTTGCGGAAACTGACGTCCACGCAAATTGACGTACACACACACACACACACACACACACACACACACACACACAACACACACACACCACACACACACACACACACACACACCACACACACACACACACACACACACACACACACACAAAAAGGCGACACTAGATAAGGCGTTCCAGAAGAGAACTCACGGTGCCCGGATAGAAAGAGATATAAAAGGATACATTGGGGCAAACATCTACCTCCAGCTGCAGGTCGTGGTCGACGAGGATGGAGGGCGGCGGCGGGGAGAGAAAGAGCATGCTTGTATGTTTGAAGAGCCTCGAGAATAGAGCCACGGTGACCCAGCACCCATGAACGCATGAAACAATCCAATCACCTCACCTCCAGCTGCAGATCGTCGTCGACCAGAATGGAGGGCGGCGGCGGGGAGAGCGCGGAGAGCACGCTGTACGTTGCAGCGAAGCCGACTATAGCGAGGAGGATGAGGATGAAGAGCGTCCCCATCGCCGTCTCCCCGCGGGGAGTTCCGCCTGCGGCGGACGGGCGCTTCTGGCCTCCCCGCATGGCGGAAGCGGATCGGAGAGGTCGGCGGAAGGAGCGGAAGACGTCGGAAGAGTTTGTGAGAATTTTCAAAATCCGCCTACAATAATGATTGGAACGACCGGTTGGCGAATTGGAGCGACTGGTTGGCGAACAGAAATGGCCGGTGAGCGAAGTAGAACGACGGATTGGCGAATTGTGGCAGGCGAGCAAAGCCGTCCACGAGTCGCCGCTGAGAGCACCCAAGGGCTTAACGAAACTCTTAACAGGTGAAGAAGTTAGGGAGAGTAATGGTCACCATGGCTGCAACGAAATGAAGACGGAATTAAGGCTGAAGCAAAGGTAGGGGATCTCCGCTCGAGCAATTTCCTGTCGATTTCGACAATTATATATTGACTGAACGTCGGTGCGGTAGTTTTTTAATGACTTGCAGATAGAACGAATTCATAGAGATTCGCAGCAGCCGGATGACAAGCGACTGGCTCCGCGACCGTCGTGAACAAGCAGCGATCGCCTCGACCAGCCCAGCGACGGCCACGATTCCGCAAAAACCGCTTCGACGACGCGCGCTGCGACGACCGCCTGCGAAGCGTACCGCACCGCACCGACTTATACAACTCCAATGATTCTCGGAGAGAAATTAGATAGCCGGAATGAATGGGTCAGTGCGAAGGGCGTGTGGTTCGTATTCTTGTGGCTCTTGTGTCGGATCGGATCGGACACAAAGCAGCTAGTGCAAGGACGGCGCGCTCTACGGAGCAGCAGCGAAGCGAGACGGTGCCGATTGGCTCTAGGTAAAGCACGGCTGATCTGAGCGCAACTGAATCATCAGTGACCACAGACGGCACCATAGAAGCACACACCACACCGCCAGACCGGGCAGATCCCATCCCGTCCATCCGCGTCAGAAATAGTAAACGGCTTTTCTGCTGGGTGAAGCTGGTTTCTGATGGGCGCTGGTCGGTTAGGAAGGAAGAGAGTGAAGGGAGGGGAGGTGGGGAATGCAGAATGGCAGGGGAAGAGCGGAGGCACAAGCCAACAGCAGAGCAGATCAGGTCTGGATATGAATGTGATTCTTCGAGAAGCTATTAGCATGTAGGCAATGAGGTAATATCGAGTACAAGATGACTCCGATTTTAGGGTGCGTCAGATTCGTTGTCGAAAATCCGGCCGGCTAGAAATAGCAAAGGTAACGCATTTGCGACATTCGTCACTTATCGTTAAATTCGCAAAATTCGACCATTTGTTAAAAATTTGATGGCCGGTGCAGCATTCAACAAAGTTCCGACGTGTCGTCGACTCGAAAGTCGACCATTTTGTCGACCTGAGATCGCTATAGTCCTTACATGACGTCGCCAACTCATACGACGCAACGTGTCACACATCTACTGCAATTGCGACTCCGTCGCACAATCCGGCCACCCTGGCGAACTGCAAATCTGACACGTTTGCAAAACGGCCTTCAAATCGGCCACCAAATGTGTCAGATTTTTCGGCCCTGTAAATGTGGCCAGATATTGGTCGCTTTTGAAGTCGACCATGTTGTCGACCTTGGCAAAAGATATAGTCGACCAAAAATGGTCCATTACATTCCAGCCAAATCACCTTGTAACGGATCTGACACGCCCTTAAGCTAGCTGTACAATGTACGGTTAAATGTGAAAATGCTCACTCCCCTATTGGTCAGAATATGAAGATGTACTGTACTATGCGATACAAGAATATGAAAATGTACTTGGCATTTACTAATAGACCGTTTTGCAAATTTTTGTAGAATATACATATATACGTATTAGACCTGAATTAGATGACGACGTTATCTATTGGTGAGCTCTAATATGGGACGCTGAAAAACATGACGTGCTCCTTATCTCCTTGCTTTGCGACTTTCGTAAGGATGTTACTATCCAGTTCGTGTTTTAAAACAGTAACGAAGCATCATTCTATGTACCCTGCTTCGCGTACAAATTCTTCCCAATCAAATCTTTTTCATCCCGCACCGCATTGTCTCTTGTACTTCTATGAAGTTGCCAGCGGCTATTCGCAGCCAATAGTGTCTCTTAAATACTTTGGCCCTTGTATTGCCGCGATTATGCATTTAAGGCAACGGGTGGACGAGGAGAGCGTGCGGGAGCTGTTGCGCCTTCTCCGCACGTGTGGGGGACGCACGTGCGCCGCGCTGCTGGCGCAGGCTCTGCGCGCAAAGTGGGGTCTTTGCGCGGACGAGCGGACTGGGAACGGGGCTCGAGAGGCGGGGGAAAGTGGGAGGGAAAGGCGAAAGGATATAGAAGAGGCTGGGGGAACATCTGGGGAGGTCGGGGGAAGCCAAAGGAGGGGGTGATACGCGGGGGGAGGGTATGGGCGGAGATTGGTCCGGAGAAGGGGATGAGGGGGAGGGTGGATGCGGGAGGGAGCGGAAGAGGCGGAAGAGAGAGGCGGTGGAAGGGGAGAGCGGAGAGATAGGGGAGTGCGGGAGAGGGAGCCACGAGGGGGAGAGGTTAGCGGAGAGGGGAGAGGGGGGAAAGAGGGGGGAGATTGGGGAGAGGGAGGTTGGTGGCGGTGCTGCTGCTACTCCTAGCGATACCCATGCTAGTCCTGATGGGGATGGCGATGCTGACGGTGCATCCAATGCTGACACGCTATTGGAGGCCGTGCATGAGCTGGCATGGGAGCACATCCACGGTGGCCCATGGAAGGACGTCCACGTGGCATGGCGCGACGCGTACGCCCTCACATGCCTCGCCATGGCCACTGCTAACGCTCCT
Source organism: Closterium sp. Yama58-4 (assembly GCA_947470075.1). Classification (NCBI taxonomy): domain Eukaryota; kingdom Viridiplantae; phylum Streptophyta; class Zygnematophyceae; order Desmidiales; family Closteriaceae; genus Closterium; species Closterium sp. Yama58-4. Next base: position 826,645 of record CANIUD010000757.1, on the reverse strand, counting down.
GCTGCTGCTACTTCTAACCCTCCTCGTCCTGCTCCTCCTCCTCTTCCTGCTACCACTGCTGCTGCCGCTGATGCTGATGCTGCTGCTCCCACTGCTCCCACCACCACCGACCGCTCTCTACCTGCCCGTCTGCGGCTTCTGGACCTGGGCCTTATGCTGGGAGGTAACTTGTTCCGCGCGGCTATCAATGCTGCTGTGAGGGAGATGGAGGCTAGGGTGGGAGTTGGGGAGAGCGCAGGGGGTGACAGGGGGGAAGGAAGAGATGGGGATGGGGGGAGGGGAGGTGACGGGGGGGATGGGGGGAGGAGGAGAAATGCAGGGAGGAGCAACGGCGTGAGGAGGAGGACGAGCAGCAACAGCAGCAGCAGCAGCAGCAGCAGCAGCAGCAGCAGCAGCAGCAGCAGCAGCGAGAGAGAGCGCAGCAACCCCACACAACAAACCACATCAGCAAACAAAACCCCCCACCCCACAAACCATCCGACTATCCCTCTCCCCCACCCCACCACCCCCGCACTCCCCGCACCACCTCCCCAGACCCCCCTATCCCCCTCCCACCGCACTCCTTCACATCCCTCCCCATGCCACGCGCGCACCTACCCTCTCTCGAAAGATTCCTGCAGAGCTACATGCGGGCGGGCGTCCCGGTGGTGCTGACAGGGGCGATCGCCCACTGGCCTGCGCTGCAGCGGTGGAGCGACTGGGGGTATTTCAAGAGAGTGGCTGGAGGCAGGACCGTGCCTGTTGAGGTGAGTAAGAGAGGGGGGGCACGGGAAGGGAAAACGGGGGGTTAAGGGCAGGGGCAGGGGTGCATGCCCCGCGCGCACCTACCCTCTCTCGAAAGATTCCTGCAGAGCTACATGCGTGCCGGTGGTGCTGACAGGAGTGATCGCCCACTGGCCTGCCCTCAAGCGGTGGAGCGACTGGGGGTATTTCAAGAGAGTGGCTGGAGGCAGGACCGTGCCTGTTGAGGTGAGTAAGAGAGCAGGGGCATGGGAAGGGAAACGGCGGGGGGTTAAGGGCAGGGGCAGGGGAGCATGCCACTTGCGCACTTCCCCTCTCTTGGAAGATTCCTGCAGAGGTACATGCCGGCGGGGGTGCCGGTGGTGCTATTGGGAGTGATCGCCCACAGGCCTTCCCTCAAGCGGTGGAGCGACTGGGGGTATTTCGAGCGCGTTGCCGGATCCCGCACTGTGCCTGTTGAGGTGAGCAGAACGGACAGGGGCGGGGCGGGGGCGGGGGCGGGGGCGGGGGAAGGTGCTTCCTGCAGAGCTACATGCGGCTGGGGGTGCCGGTGGTGCTGACAGGGCAATTGCCCACTGGTTGGCTGCCGGTCAAGCGGTGGAGCAACTGGGGGTACTTCAAGAGAATGGCTGGATCACGCACCGTGCCTGTTGAGGTGAGTGAGTGAGTGAGTGAGTGAGTGAGTGAGCCAGGGGAACAGCGGTGCGTGCAGTCTGTGCAGAGCTACCTGCGGCTGGGGGTGCCGGTGGTGTTGACAGGAGCTCAGGACTCTCTCTCGCCCCTTTTGAACCCTGTTGGCAGGACTCACTCCGCACACTCTACCAACCTCCGCAGGACTCTCCACAGGACTCTATCCGCACACTCTACCAACCTCTATCCGTTGAACCCTGCCCTACCCACCTCCCTCGTTGTCGGATTCAATGGGTAGCGGGTACCTGGACTGAACTAGAGGAGGGTCGGGACAAGGAGCCATATTCGTGTGACTTTTGAGACACAAGGAGGATATGGCTTCTTATTCTCAAAAGCCACACAAGGAGGGGCGGGACAAGGAGCCCCTGAAAGAAGACTTCCTGCCGTGCCGATCTGTATACAATCTCCCGTCTCACATCCCCTATCGCCAATCTCCCTCGTTCCCTCCCTTCTTCTCGCCTTTTGCGAGTGCCCGATCAGATGGGCAGCAGCTACCTGGTGGAGGGGTGGACTCAGGAGCTCATGACTCTTCCGCACCCCCCCCCCTCTCCCATCCTTCTTACACACCCTACCACACATGCACCTTCAGATGGGCAGCAGCTACCTGGCGGAGGGGTGGACCCAGGAGCTCATGACTCTCACTGACTTCATTGACTGCCACGTGCTGAGAGCTAGGGTGCCACGTGGCAGCAGCAGCAGCAGAAGCAGAAGCAGCAGGGGCGATCAAGGGAAGGCAGGAGGGAGCAGGAGCCGGACGGGATTGCAGCAAGAGAAAGTGGAGCAAGTGGAGGAGGAGGACGGGGATGAGAGGATAGGGTATCTAGCGCAACACACACTGTTCGAACAGGTGGGTCCGTGCTTGGTCAACTGTTTGCTACTTACGCGCTGTGTAAGGTCCTGCCATCCTGGTCCCTCAAGGGTCTCTCGGGGGTCTTTTAAGGGTCTTTCAAGGGTCTTTCAAGCGTCTCTCCAGGGTCTCTCCAGGGTCTCTCCAGGGTCTCTCGAGGGAATGTCTCAATGAAACGAGGTTGACGGTCCGTCGACCACCGTCGACCTGCCCCGGGCGAAAAAAAACCTAAAATCCTATCAGATGGCATGCCATCCTAGGGAGGCATCAACCCTAAACACATGCGACAAGGTGTTTAGGGTTGATGCCTCCCTCGGATGGCATGCCCTTCCTAGAGGTTTTTTTTTTTTTTTTTTGCCCTGGGCAGCGAGCTCCCTGGGCGGAGTCGTTTGTCCGTTGAGCTATATTGCGAGGTCTCTCAAGGGTCTCTCAAGGGTCTCTCGATGTCTGTTTTTTTTTCTGTTTTTGTTCTCTAGACGGCATGGAGACTCACCTGGGTGATCTCATCAAGCTGCTTTTTTGTTGTACTGCAGAGAGGAAGGGGAATGCCTAGTCTCATCGAAGGGGAATGCCTAGTCTCATCGAAGGGGAATGCCTCGTCTCATCGAAGGGGAATGCCTAGTCCCATCGAAGGGGAATGCCTCGTCTCATCGAAGGGGAATGCCTCGTCTCATCGAAGGGGAATGCCTCGTCTCATCGAAGGGGAATGCCTCGTCTCATCGAAGGGGAATGCCTCGTCTCATCGAAGGGGAATGCCTCGTCTCATCGAAGGGGAATGCCTCGTCTCATCGAAGGGGAATGCCTCGTCTCATCGAAGGGGAATGCCTCGTCTCATCGAAGGGGAATGCCTCGTCTCATCGAAGGGGAATGCCTCGTCTCATCGAAGGGGAATGCCTCGTCTCATCGAAGGGGAATGCCTCGTCTCATCGAAGGGGAATGCCTCGTCTCATCGAAGGGGAATGCCTCGTCTCATCGAAGGGGAATGCCTCGTCTCATCGAAGGGGAATGCCTCGTCTCATCGAAGGGGAATGCCTCGTCTCATCGAAGGGGAATGCCTCGTCTCATCGAAGGGGAATGCCTCGTCTCATCGCCCACCTCACCTCGCATATTTTGTGATACCACTTTACCGCGGATACCGAATGCCAATCTGGCACCTGCCGCTCCCAACCCATCGATTTCTGAACCTCTTGTAATCTGCCTTTAATACACTGCGTTTACCTACACGTGTCTCGCCTAGTACTCAGTGATTTTTACTACTCAAGATTAGTTAGGTCGGTCGAACCGAGCTTGCAGCTTTCTACCCGTTTTTCTAGTTTGAATGCCAATCTGGCACCTGCCGCTCCCAACCCGTCTATGCTACATTGTACGCCCTGTTCCGCTCTTCCCCTTCTGTTGCCCTTCTTCCCCTGTTCTCCATTCCCAGATCCCCATTCTCCGAGCAGACATCGACATTCCCCCCTACTGCTGGCTCAGCGCTCCTGCTCCCCACTCTCACTCTCTCGGATCGAACCCTCCCTCTCACACCTCTCCGCAAGAGGCCACTCGCACTGCAAGCATGGGTGATAGGTCTTCGGGCGATACGTGCAACAGAGAAAGTGACAGCTCAGGTGGTGGAAGCGAGGAGGAGAAAAAGGGGGAAGAAGAGAGGGAGATGGTGGGGGAGGAAAAGCAAGGAAAGGAAGAGGGGGAGGAAGGGGTCAGGGAGGAGGAGGGGGAGGAGGAGGGAGACCCAGTGGTGAATGCGTGGTTTGGGCCGGCAGGAACAGTGACGCCACTGCATCATGATCCCTGCCATAACCTCTTTGCTCAGGTGGGATTGAGACTCTCCTACCTAGATTCTGACTCGCCTCAGGAGCAGTTTCTATGTAGTACATGGCTTGGGTTTGGGTTCGGTTTGGGTTTGGGTTCGGTTTGGGTTTGGGTTTGGGTGTGGGCTTGGGTTTGGGTGTTGGCTTGGGTTTGGGTTTGGGTGTGGGCTTGGGTTTGGGTGTTGGCTTGGGTTTGGGTGTTGGCTTGGGTTTGGGTTTGGGTGTGGGCTTGGGTTTGGGTGTTGGCTTGGGTTTGGGTTTGGGTTTGGGTGTTGGCTTGGGTTTGGGTTTGGGTGTGGGCTTGGGCCGGCAGGAACAGTGACAACACTCCATCACGACGCATGTCGTAACCTCTTTGCTCAGGTGCGCTTCTTTCCTCCTTTTCAGAGCCCAACAATCATTGTTTTCTGGTGTGTCATCCCCAGTAGTGGTGGTGTATGATGCACCATGCACCATGCACCATGCACCATGCACCATGCACCATGCACACATGCACCATGCACCATTCACCATGCACCATTCACCATGCACCATGCACCATGCACCATGCACCATGCACTATCCATGTGCACACTGCTGCTACACCCCATTCCCTCTGAGTGAGCTGTCTCCCTGTCTTTCTGCTGCCTGTGTGTGCTCTCTCCAAGTCGTGGGCAGCTAATACGAGCGTGCATACAGCACTAGAGTCTAGAGGGGACTATCGAGTTGAGTGTGCTGTCTCCCTGTCTTCCTTCTGCCCCTGTGTTCTCCCCAGGTTGTGGGCAGCAAGTACATGCGTGTGTACAGCAGCACAGAGGATGCTCGGCTGTACCCACACAAGGAGAAGATGCTCTGCAACTCCAGCCAGGTATGGAGGTGATACTAGATGATACTAGATAATACTTCAGTTATCTCCTTTTTTGAGAATTCCCAGTCATGACTCCAACAGTTTTTCGGGTCCCCATGCCCCCCCTAAAGAAGAGCCCATATCCCCTGTCCCCTGTTCCGCATCCCCTCCCCCCACCCTCCAATCCATCAGGTGGATCTAGACGCGCCTGACCTCACAGCCTTCCCCCTCGCTTCTCTCTTCCTCCCATTTCCACCATCCCCCTCATACCCCTCCTTCCCCTCCCCCCCACCCACACCCCCTCTCCCCCAATCCCCCCATCAGGTGGATCTAGACGCGCCTGACCTCACAGCCTTCCCCCTCATTCCCCTTGCGCCCTTCTGGGACGTGCTGCTCTCCCCCGGCGATCTGCTCTACATCCCGCCGCGCTACTGGCACTACGTCAAGGCCACGCGCCCCAGCTGCTCCGTGTCCTTCTGGTGGAAACCCACGGGTGTTAGCAGCTCCAAGGATTGAGTTGAGATGTCTCACAGCACGTGCTGCTCTCCCCCGGCGATCTTCTCTACAGCCCGCCGCGTCACCGGCAGGCACTACGTCAAAACCACGGGGGGGATCAGCTCCAGATAGCCTCTGTGTCATGGCTGTCATGGCGGCTTCTGCTGGTGGCAAATTTTCTCTCTCTGTGGCATGTGTGCGCCGGCTGCTACTGGCACTACGTCAAGGCCACACGCCCCAGCTGCCCCGTGTCCTTCTGGTGGGCACCCGCGCCTCAAACCAGCTCCATGTAAAGTTAGAAACCCGCGGGCCGAGAGAAGCTTCAAGAAACCTGTGGCAGGAGGAAGGGACGTGTTTCTACACAAGGAGCCAAACTAAGCTCAAAGACTCAACTCACACAGATCTCCTCACGTTTTAGTCATTGCCGTTTCCCCACTGAGTAGTTAAGATCGCTTGGATGAGGAATTTCTGCTGATTTTTACCCCTGCAACGTAACCAAAACTACAGAGCATGCATTGTTCATCGTTCAACGTGTAATAATGTGCTATACAATTCTACTTAGCGATTCACATGTATTTTTATATAATGTACATAACGTGTGGCATCAGCAGACATGATGCTCATCAAAAGTAAAGGGACTTATATAAGTTTACGGGACAGCTTGTTTGAGGGTGCATTTCGAACGTTCGAATTGGTTGGCACATGCGCAGTGCACAGTAGCAGCGTCACCCTGCCCTGCCAGTTGCATGTTTGGCTCTGTCAGTCAGTTCCTGACGGAAAAATCTCCCCACTGCCCCAGATCTGCGGGTGTCAGATTTCCTCGACTCGCCTCACCAAGCTTCCTCCTCTGCCCATTCACGCCACGCCATTGTTTGACTCCGCTCCGCTCGCCCCAACCTCTGCACGCCATACACCCGCCTTTCCCCGGCCTCCCGCCCAGGCGCGCATTCCCCGCCAACCACTGCTTCCGGCAAGTCCAATAGCGGTCACGGAACATTCTTCGATTGGTCAACCAAACAGAGTCCAATGCGAGCCTTTTCGCGCGAGCCTTTTCGCGCGAGCCTTTTCGCGAGGCTTTTCGCGCGAGCCTTTTCGCGAGCGCCAGGTTAGGGTTAGGAGATCGTACAGTACAAATGGTTACCATGACTCATAATCCACCGCTGTGATAGAACAAAGGTGGCAACGCATCGCTCAGAACCCTGCCTGAACGTTCCAAAATCTGAATGCGCCACTCCGGCACGTAACTCATCTCACTCCACCGCATAATCCACCCTCACAACAATTCTTCCACAAAACAGCTCCTAGGGTTTCTAATTGGACGACACGGGCACTCTTTGCGCACACTAGTTGCCAGGATTCTAGTTGTCGCTTAGGTTCCGCCCGGAGCTATTAGCTCAGCGCAGATATTCTAATACAAGCTTCTACAAGGTCGCGCCGGATTGGTCTGGAATATCCGGTAAGCTGAGGCCACTATGATATGCCCACTCAAAACGGCGTTCTCGTCATGGCGGCTCCTCTCTTGTTTCCTGCTCGCCTTTTATGTTTCCCGCCATATGTTCCATCCGTCTTGTGCTAGACTCCGCTCTTCCTTTTCTCCCTTCAACTTCAATATCTTTGATGTCAACCGGAGGAGAAGCCTGTCTTATGCCTGTTTCACTAACTAACTTCATTCTTTGTAAGTTCTACAGGGACCTGCAACAAGCCAGACCCTTCTGACCCCTTCTAAGAATCTCGTTTTATCCTGCGTTGCCATGTTTCGTTTCCTTTCCCAGATCGTTCTCGTCGCCACCTGCGCCGAGTTCACTCCTCTTCCTCCATATCACGGGGCCCGTGACGCGTCGTTATCCACGCCGTCCATACCCAGCGCCGTTCCCTTCGCCGTGTCGACGCGCGCTAAATCACCGCGCGCGTGAACCCAACCCGCGTCACCTACACCAAACCAGCGAGTTAACTCCACGTCGCGATGCCGGACGAGCCAGGGTCCCCGGAGAGCAACCCCGAGGATGTCGAGGGAGGAACGTCGGACATGGCGGCGGCGAGGGAGGGTCATCGTCGGTTCGAGAGCAGGATCGGTTCCTGCCTATCGCGAATATTAGTCGGATTATGAAGAAGGCGCTGCCGCAGAACGCCAAGATCGCGAAAGACGCCAAGGAGACGGTTCAGGAGTGCGTTTCCGAGTTCATCAGCTTTATCACCAGCGAGTACGTGCCTCCCGGTTGTGTGTTAAGTTAACTATATAGTCGTCTGCAAAGTCGTATTTAGTTCATCAGCTTTATTACTAGCGAGTATGTCCCTCTCTCCTGTCGTTGGCGTCTCTTTTTTTCTCTTGGCCGTTCCCGTCTTCCCCTCTCCCCCCCGCGTCGCCTCCTTTCCCCGTCTCTCCTCTCCCCCAACATCTCTCCGCGCACCCCCTCGCCCCCCACTTTCTGCCCACTTTCCTCTCTTTAGCCTTTCCTTTTCCATATGGTTCCGGTGTTTTTTTCATCGTTTACTTCCCAAGCTTTGATACCATACGTTTGGCCACAGTTATTGTGGTTCTCACCATTCTTCCCGGTCCACTCGCCTAGCAATGTACCGTCGCTCGTCCCTTCGCTCGTTTTACTCGCTCCCTTCCGTTCGACCTCTCCCTCCTTTTTGCTTCCTCTGAACGCTTCAGAAGCGTTGGGCCATGCCATCACGGTTCTTTATTTTTTTCCTTTCCCCCCCTTTTCCCCAAAAAACAAACCAGCAAGCAAATAGACAAACACTGCATCGCTTCCGTCCTCTCTTCGTCTGTGCCCCTTCGCTCTCTCCTTCTCTCCCTACTTCCCTCCCTTGACCTTTCCGACCAGGGCGAGCGACAAGTGCCAGCGTGAGAAGCGCAAGACGATCAACGGCGACGATTTGCTGTGGGCGATGAGCACGCTGGGATTCGAAGACTACGTGGAGCCGCTTAAAGTGTACTTGCACAGATACCGCGAGGTGCGCTGCGACTCAGTATTCGTTGCTCTGGTCTCTTTAGAAAACAGCAAGAGGAGGGGCGGGTAGGAAGAAAAGGGAGCATCGAACAAGCGAGTAGGAGAACGGAAGGAGGGTGAGGTAGGGTGAGACGAGAGAGCAAGGGACAGGGTGGGAGGGCGTCAGAATGTTAAAAGAGCGGGAGTGAGGGAGGGAGCGGGCTGACGGGAGCGGTATGATGGGCTGGACTTGCGAAGAAGGAGAAGGGGAAAGGGGGGAGGAGTGGTGGGGAAGGGAGGGGGACAGGGAGCGAGAGGTGCAGGCGGGAGGCACGTCTTTTTTTTTTTTTGTATGAAATTTCCGGACCCCCGTTCCTTCATATTTTTGCCTTCCCTCCCTGCCCGGCCTATCTCCCGCCGCCCTCCACGCCCGTTCCTCATCTCCCCCGTTTCTTGCGCCGAAACGGCAGCTGAAATATCACTCTGGGGGACCGTTGGGTGAATACGGTGCATGAGTGTACCGTTCAGAGGCCTTTTTGCTTCGCTACTTCGAGCTGTTTCTTAGGAGTTCACACTACAAAATTCTCCCTTGCATGGGTCTCTCATGGTCGTGTTTCTCAGATCGTTTTCATCCCCTTCTCCCCTCTCTACCGTCCCACTCTCTTCCTTCCCCTTCCATGTTTCACCTCTCTCACCCAAAATCCCTCTCCCTTTTTCCTCCCCATCTCCTTTCCTCTCCTGCTCCCCTCTTCCCCCCCCCCTCCTGTTTCTCTCTACTGATCTTTGGCTCTTGGCTGCGGTTTCGCCATCTCTCCATCTCGCCCGTCGCAAACTTTGTGCATCCTTGTCAACGGTGCATCGTCCGCTGCTGTGACCTGCCTGTTCTATGCAGACTGAGGTACGCAACTCATCCCATCCCATCGCATCGCATCGCATCCCAACGCATCTCATCCGACCCTCCGCCTCATTCTTCCCTCCCTCTACGCCTCAGCCGCCGTGATTCTCTTTTCCTTCCCCCGATCCCCACCCCGTTTCCCCTCCAATCCCGGCAATTGCTTCTTCCCCTTTTTCGTTTCCGTGTTTCCACTCGTCAGTCCCATTCCCCCTTCCCTCTCCCACCTCTCCCTTCCTCGCCCCTCCATGCCCGTGCACCTTGTCTCTCTGCTCTTTTACGTTCTGTTTCTGCCCTTTCCGCTAAATCGCCTTCCTTTTTTCAAGTTGCTGCTTCTGCTTCCTTCCTCTGCTCCACCGTTGCTGCGCGTTGTTGGACGTGCCAGCAAGAGTGGTCGCTCACTCTATGCCTCTTTGCTTATCCGTCCGTGTTTGTGTTTTGGGGGGGGGGGGAGGGGGTTGTGTATGGGGGGTTGCCCTGCCCTGCCCTAGTGTGGTGTTTTGTGGTGCGATGTGGTGTGGTGTGGTGTGGTGTGGTGTGGTGTGGTGGTGCGCTGGTGGTCACGACCAACCAGGGCGAGGGAGCAACCAAGGACGGCAAGCCCCAGCCAGCCCCAGGAGGGTCAGCGCAGCAGGCATCGCTACCCTCCTCGCTTCCCAATCCAACGCACAGGTAAATTGTAAATTGTAAATCCCATCCCAGCGCAGTAAAGCAGGTTCGTGCTTCTCCTATTGCTGCTCCCAGCACAGTAAAGCGTGTTGGGGCCCTCGTATTGCTGTGCCCAGCGCAGTAATGCACAGTCAGAGGCAGCCATTGCGCAGGTCCCAAACCTAATGCCCAGGCAGGTACCGATCAGCTCTGGTTGTTTTGGTGGCACTGGGGAGTTCTCATGTTGGTTCTTGACTCTTCAACGTTGTGCCTCACTCACACATACACATGCACATGCACGGAGACACAGACAGGGTTTTGAGACTCACAAACATCACACGTGCGCACTGACGTGCACACTCACGTGAGTTCACACCTGTGCACACACCTGTGTGAGCAAGTGTTTGGGTTTTATGCCAAGCCTTGTTGCGACTTGTCTTAGCAATCGCTATAATCCTCAGTGGTACCTTCCCTGCTTTCTCCTCCCTCCCTTTTTTTCGCCCCCACTCCTCCCTCCCTCTTCCCTCCCCTATTCCTCCCTTCCCTCCCCCACTCCTCCCTCTGCCCTCCTCTCTCCACTCTCCTTCTCCCTCCTCCCTCCACTCTCCTCCCTCCTCTCTTATCCCTTTCTCATCCCTCCCCTCTCTTCCCTCTCTCCTCCTCCCTCCACTCTCCTCGCGCTCCTCTCCCTCCCCTCTCTCCTCCCCCTCCTCCCCTCTCTCCTCCTCCCTCCCTCTCTCCTCCTCCTCTTCCTCCCTCTCCTCCCTCCACTCTCCCTCCCTCCTCTCTCCCTCTCTCCTCCCTCCACTCTCCTCCTCCTCCTCTCTCCTCCCTCTCGCCTCCCTCCTCTCCTCCCGATCTCATCCTCCTCTCTCCTCCCTCCTCTCTCCTCTCCTCTCCTCCCTCCCTCTCCCTCCTCCCTCCTCTCGTCGCCCCCCTCCTCTCTTCTCCCTCTCTCATCCCTCCTCTCCTCCCTCCCTTTCTCCCACTCCTCTCTCTCTCCGCCCCCCTCTCTCTCCTCCCTCTCTCCTCCCTCCTCGCTCCTCCCCTCCCTCCTCTCTCTCCCTCTCGCTCCCCCTCCTCCTCTCTCCTCCTCTCTCCTCCCTCCTCCCTCTCTCCTCCCTCTCCTTCCTCCTCTCTCCTCCCTCCTCTCTCCTCCCTCCTCTCCCTCCTCCCTCGCTCTCCTCTCTCTCCTCTCCTCTCCTCTCTCCTCCTCCTCCCTCCCTCCTCTCTCCCCTCCTCTCTCTCCCTCCTCTCCCTCCCTCCTCTCTCCTCCCTCCTCCTCCTCCCTCCCTCCTCTCCTCCCTCCTCTCCTCCTCCTCTCTCCTCCCTCTCCTCCTCTCTCCTCCCTCCCTCCTCTCCCTCCTCTCTCCTATCTCCTCTCTCCTCCCTCCCTCCTCTCTCCTCCCTCTCTCCTCCCTCCTCCTCTCTCCTCCCTCTCCTCTCCTCTCCCTCCCTCCTCTCTCCCCCTCCTCTCTCCCTCCCTCCCTCCTCTCTCCCCCGTCCCTCCCATGGCATGCCAGATGCCATCATCATCAGCATACCCATCAGGGGGCACAGTTCCCTACATGCAGCCGCAGGTGCGTTGCTCATGCCTCAGGGGAGGGGAAGGAAGCTTGCAGAAAGAGGACGGGCGACGGGGAGGGATGCGCTGCACGTGGAAGGGGAGGGGAGGTGGGAGGGGGGGGGGGGGGGGGGAGAGGTGGTTATCTGGTGGAAGGGGAAGGGTTTTGTTGTGCTAGTGGGGGTGAGGGGATGAGATGGAAAAGGGAGGTGGGGAGACAATTGCTTGTGGTGAGGGCTTGTGGTGAGGGCTTGTGGTGAGGGCTTGTGGTGAGGGCTTGTGGTTAGGGCTTGTGGTGAGGGCTTGTGGTGAGGGCTTGTGGTGAGGGCTTGTGGTGAGGGCTTGTGGTGAGGGCTTGTGGTGAGGGCTTGTGGTGAGGGCTTGTGGTGAGGGCTCCCTTTGTTTCTCATTCCTTTGCCTCTCCCCTTTTGCCTCTCCCCTCCTCCGTTTCCCCTCCTCCAGATGATGCCTCCCGGTGGTTACCAGGTATGTTCCTATCGACCCTACTCGTCGTGCCTCTTCCCATTTTGCTTCCTTCTTGCTGTTCTCTGGCTTCTCTCTTAATCCTAGCTTATTCCCACCTTTCTGCCTTACCCCCCTTTCCCCCTTCCCCCTTCAACTCCCCCCCCTCCCCCCCCTCCACCCGCCTGTCCTCTTCCTTTCGTTTTAAGCCCCTAATTCTGTTCATTCGTTTCTGCTGACTACTCCTCATTTGTGTGACGACATTTGAGGCGCCTCAAAAGTTGTCTCATGTCTCGCTGTTAATTCGTCTCCGCTCTCTGCTCCTCACTGCGTGTGTTGCTTGCGGCCATTGCTGCAGATCCTCTCACATCTGTCTATTCTTTGTTCCAATTTCTGCCTACCCCTCTTCCCTCCCATCCCCCACCCTCCGCTGCTGTTCTCATGCCCGGACACCAGATGTAGCTACCACCAGATGATGCTCCTAGGATTCTACCAGCCTGGCCCGCAGCCATCCTTTTGCCCTCTCTCCCATGCCCTCGCTCTCCTCTCCCACTTCTCTCCGCTCTCCCCACTCCTCCCGCTCTTCCCACTCCTCCCACTCTTCCCTTTTCTATTCCCACTCCTCGCTTTCCTCCTCCCGCTCCTCCCTCCTCGCTCGTCCTCTCTTTCCTCTTCTCTTCCCTCCTCTCTTCCCTCTTCTCTTCCCTCCTCTCTTCCCTCTTCTCTTCCCTCTTCTCTTCCCTCTTCTCTTCCCTCTTCTCTTCCCTCTTCTCCTTCAACCTCCACCTCACGGCCACTTTTCACTTTGGTCTTTGCCGTAATCGCCTTCTAACAGGACATGCAGCATACCCATCCAAAGTTCCTGCAACAGCCCTAGAGCTGCACACCGCACCTACCGCACCGCACTGCAGCACTGCACCGGACTTATGCTACAGTGCAAGCTATCTACCGTAAACGCCCGGATATAAGACAGTGTTGAATAGTAGACAGGGGTTGTCTACTATACGGGTGTCTCTTATAAACAGGCTAGCCTCATTATAAGACACCTATTTGTGTGTACGAGATAAGACATATATGTCTTATAATCGAAACTTCAATATATTATAGCGAAAGTTGAAATAACGCGTACATTTTTACCCTTGCGAAGCGCGAATTTCTCCACGCGCTGACCCAGGACCTACCAAATTTGCCTCTGCAGGTGTTCTCCATGGCGTGTCGTCTCGGCCAGTGGTTGCCGAAGTGGCACCTTCGCAACATCCACACTCATTATGAGGAACCTTTTTTCAAGAAGTACGGAAAATATTTCTAAGTAGTTTAAAAAGTTTCCATTTATAAGATTTATAAGACACCCTAAAGCATCCCGTTTACAAGATAACTCAAGCATTTTTGCCCGTGTACGAGATAAGACATATATGTCTTATATCCGGGCGATGACGGTACACCATATTGCACTGTTTCCGGGGCTGTCTGTCGCGTTCGCATGTTGTTAACCTGCTGATCTGGTTTGGTTGTGTAACGTCCCGAATCTACGGCCAGTCGCTACTATGTGCCTAGCCTAGCTCACTGGGTGGGGTATACATATAGCTTATTAGTTTTGCGCGAGTCCATTAGTTTTGCACTACTCGTCCACTCTTGATGCGTGGAAGGGTGCGCAGTTTCAAATGCTCACCAGTAGTAGCATATGAATCGATCCATTCTATCTACGACGTCTTTCTGCCCGTATGAACCCATCCATTCTGCGTCTTTCTGCCCGCAATCTGGATCTAGTAGTTTTCACGCCTTTGAAATTATTGTCAAAATGAGGAATGGATGATGCATTGATGTTGGTTGGGGTACATATAGCTAACCCTAAGTTTTGTACCCCCTAAGACAAACCTCACTATAGGCTACAACATTTGACACACCCCCATAGCCTAAGTGAGGGGTGTCTAGCAGAACCAAACGAGTACGGTCACAAGACCAGTCCAAGAAACGAAGCTCAGGGTGGATCACAACGTCACCACACAGTCTGAGCACAAACAACAGTGGCCACAAGGCCAGTCCAAGAAGTAACAGAGGTATATAGAAAGCAAAGTAAACAGTACACTCAAGCCTAAGCAACACGAGAACCAGTGTCAACAAGGCCTAACTGCACACAGCACCTCTGGTGGTCACAAGGCGGAAGCGCCTTGGTGAAGATGTCTGCAGTGTTGGCCTCGGACTCCACAAACTCAAAGCGAGCCTGTCCACGCCTCTGCAACTCTCGCAGAAGAAAGTACCTGACGTGAATGTGCTTCACTCTGCTCTCCAGTCGTGGCTCTCGACAAAGGAGAATAGACGCCTTGTTGTCAGTGAACAAGGTCGGTGCAGAGCTCGGCCGCTCACCAAGGTCAGTGAGCAAGAAGGTCAACCAACGCAGCTCCTGTGCCGCCATGGCACCAGCGTAGATCTCAGCCTCAGCTGTAGAGGTCGAGACCGAAGAGGAGCGCGTGGACCGCCAGGAAACAGCTCCAGAACCCAGGCTGAAACAGTACCCCTGAGTAGACCTGTGAGTCTCAGCGTCGTCAGCGTAAGAGGAGTCACAGTGACCAGTAAGTACGACAGACTGCTGCCCTCCAAGAACTAGCCCCACGCCTGACGTCGTCGCTAGGTACTTCGCCACCCTCACAGCTGCTGTCCAGTGAACAGGACGGTGTCTCCCTGGCGCAACAAAGCGCGCAAGAACGCTGAGAGGGAAGGCGAGGTCCGGGCGAGTACAAGTCATCAGGTACATGAGGCAACCCACAAGCTCTGCGTAGGGACCACTAGGCTCGAACGGCTCGTCAGGAAAGGGTCCAGTGAGTCTGTGGTCAACAGCAAGAGGTGTGCGCTGTACTGTGGAGTGCTGAAGCCCGAACCGCTGAAGGACCTGCTGCACCATGTGCGACTGTGAAAGTGTAATGGTGCAAGCAGCTCTGTCCCTGGTGATCTGCAGGCCAAGGTAGTGGCGCAGCTCACCAAGATCAGTGCAGGTGTGTCTCTTCTGCAGTTCGGACTTCACGTGTGCCAAAGCAACCCTGTCAGGGGTGGCGAAAACAAGGTCGTCAACGTAGACCAGAACAAAGAAAGGTGTGGGGCCACGACGAACGAACAGCGACGGGTCAGCAGAAGACGGCTGGAACCCAAGGTCAGACAGGGTAGAACGCAGGGTGTCGTGCCACTCACGAGGAGCCTGACGAAGACCGTAAACCGGTCGCCTCAGCCTCCACTGGGTCCCAGGAGGGAAAGAGCCAGTGAAGGCAGAGGGACGACGCAACCAGACCTCCTCGTGAAGACTGCCCTGAAGGAAAGCAGTAGAGAAGTCAAGAGAGTGTAACTCGTAGTCTCTCTGTGCTGCTACGTGTAGTAACACCCGAAGAGTGGTCATCTTCGGGGTGGGCGCGAAGGTCTGAAAGAAGTCAACTCCCTCGCGCTGACTGAAACCTCTAGCCACGTAGCGTGCCTTGAAGACCGGAGGAGATCCCGGTGGCCGCTTCACCCTGTAGATCCACATGCCGTCGACTACGTTCGCCCCCGGAGGGGGAACCTCATCGACGTAGGTGCCTGTGGATCTGTAGGAGGCCATCTCTGCGTCCATGGCAGCTCTCCACTGAGAGGCCCAAGGCCCTGACACTGCCTCAGCGTAAGTGCGAGGAGTCGGAATGTCAAGGGCGTCGGGGTCACCCTCAGGGGCGAGGAGCATGGCACAGAGATGAGGGGAAGCGGCGGCCAGGAACTCTAGCTCAAACTGCCTGTCCTCTAGGGCGTCACAGCCAAGGGCAGACACACCCCCGACGGCCAGAGGACTGGAAGGAGGAGCAGCCACAAGAGCGGTGGCGAAGTCAAGGCGGCGGGTAGAGGCAAAGTCAGTGACTGCGGCAGTAAGAGCGGACACAGAGGACACAGAGGCACGAGGGTGAGTAACAAGCGAGGCGAGAACACGAGAGAGAAGAGGACGGTACGTGCGGTAGTAGTCTGTGACAGGAGTAGGGAGCGACGCAGTGAGAGCCGACTCAGGAGGAGACGGAAGCACAGACGGAGACGGACGAGGTGGACTAGAACGAAGTAAGGCAGTACGAAGGTCAGTGAAGGGAACAGGAGACGAGGGACGAGCACGAGGGGAGCGACGAGAGGCCCAAGTCTGAGAAGAAGGAGGGGACAACGAAGACTGAGAACGAGGGAAAACAGCGGGAGAGGGGTCAGGAGGAGGAAGCGAAGGACCAGAGACGGGAGGAGAGGGGGAGGAGGAAGGAGAGGGAGAGGGGAGACCAAGGGTCCGAAGACCCGAGACAGGAGGAGGAGACGGCAGCTGCTGCTGCTGCGGCTGCTGCGGCTGCTGCTGCTCCAGCGGCTGCTGCCCCTGCTGCTGTCGCTCCTGCTCCTCGAGCCGCTGCAACTCTCTCTCCTCTCTCTCCAACTCCAGCTGCTCCTCACGAGCACGGCGAACACGAGCCTGGAACCTGGTCGGGTAGGGGTGGGGGGAAGGAGTAGTGTCCGGGGCAGCGGCAGCCCCAGAGTCGACCTCCGAAGCACCAAGCACACCACCCCCAGAGGCAGCACCAACACCAGCTCCAGACCCAGGCTCTCCAGAAACCGAAGGAACACCCTCACCCCCAGACGCAGCACCCCCAGACTCCGCACCAGCACCCCCAGACTCCGCACGACCAGTACCAGCCCCCGGAAGACAAGAGTCCTCTGCAACCCGCGGCTCAGCTCCAACTCCAGCACCCCCAGAACCAGAGACCTGTACAGGGACAGTCGCAGGACCAACCTCCCGAGAGGGAGCACCTGCAGGAGGCGGCGAGGAAGACTGTGGGGAGGGAGGCTGTACAGGGGGGGCTACCGAAGGGGGAGGGCTAGCCTGAGACACACCAGACGGGGCTGGACCAGGGGGGGGAGGCTGTACCGGGGGAGCAGGCGGGGGAGCGGCTGTCAGGAAGAGGGGGGGAGGAGGAACCGGGAGACCTCGACTGGGGTACCTGACGTAGTAGGGGGTGGACTCCTCGAAACGGACGTCACGGGAGTCAAAGAACCGGTGAGAGGGAGGGTGGTAAAAGGTGAAGTCAGAGGAGTCCTCAGGGAAACCAAGGAAGACACAAGAAACGGCGCGAGGCGAGAGCTTGTCCGCGGAGGTGTCGCGGACAAGAGCCAAGCACCCCCAGACACGAAACCTCGACGCGATACCAGGGGACCCTGTCCAAAGACTGGTCGGTGAAGCCTCCGGCCGAGAGACGCGTGGCCAGAGGTTCAGCTGGTGCGCGGCGTACCTGGTGCGCAGCTGCTGTGGGGACTCCGGAAGCGTCCAGGACTGACGAATGCCCTGTTCGCGACAGAATCCAGCGAGAATGCCGGAGCGAAACTCGCCCCCGCGGTCGGAGTGGAGACAGCTGACACGACGACCACGAGTGTCCTGGGTATTAAGCAACCACCTGATCAGCGTAGAAGTCACCTCAGACTTCCTCGCCAGGGGGAACACTGTGGTATAGCGGGAGTAGTCGTCAACGACCACCAAAAAGAAACGCTCACGCTCAGGGCCAGGGCGAGGAGAGGGGCCCCAGACGTCCAAGTGCAGTGTCTCAAAAGGCTCGGTGGCCGGACGAAGGGAGGAGGAGTGAGGGGTGGCACGCAGCCTACCCTCGACGCAAGGACCGCACGGTGGTGCAAGGGACGGCGGCAGCGACGGCAAGACACGCGGGAGACCTAAGACCAGACGCTGACTAGACATAGCACGCAGACGTGGAAGAGAAGGGTGTCCCAGCCGGTGGTGCCACAGAACGGTGGGGTGGGCAAGCGACCGACAGGAGCAAGACGCAGCGACTGGACTGGACGCGACAACCTGAGAGGACGGAACCACCTGGTGAGACGCAGGGAGGAGACTAGGGGGAGGGACAGGAACTGGGAGGAGGGGCTGCTGTGACGGCGGCCGCTGTGGCTGCGGCTGCTGCTGCTGCCGCTGCTGCTGCGGCTGCTGCTGCTGCTGCTGCTGCGGCTGCTGCTGCTGCTGCAGTCGCTGCTGAGCGCGCGGGCCAGTGTGAAGAGTGTAGAGACCGGAGCCCGGCTCAGCAGCAAAAGTGGCGAGGGGCTGGTAAGAGTCCCCGTCAACACACACCGCAGTCTCTCCAGAAGGCTCAAACCACACACCCACGTGCTGACTCACAAGGGGTCGCACGCCCACCAAGTTCCGGGAGAACGAGGGGACGTGAAACCCAGTGAGAGACCCAGAAGGAGCAGCCGGACACGGCAAGGTGGTAGTGTGACGCGCGGTGACTGGTCCCGAAGTGGGATCAGCCAGCGCCACAGAAACAGGCGCAGGAAGAGGCGTAAGTGTCGTGCTGTCACGAAAGAAGCAGTGAGAGGCTCCAGAGTCCAGCGTGAACGACAGCGAACCGTCCTCTGAGGTAGCCGCTGGACTAGAGTCTACACAAGAACCTACACTAGCAACAGGCAACTGAGCAAGGCTAGCACCTAAGCTAACAACACCAGAGTAAGCAGAGTCAGAAACACTAGAGTCAACAACAGCATACATAGCATGAGGAGCACCAATCAGATCAACTAACTGCTCAGCAGACATGCCCCACAGAGCGGAGCCGTAGCGCTGAACCAGAGGAAGCCAGTCAAGGGCAGGACCGCCAACCCCGTAGGCCAACCGGACCGTGTCAGTGAGCTGAGCAAAGCACTGACCAGGGGGGTGAAAGCGGCCACAAGGGTGGCCCCGACGAGGACCTGTCAGAACCTGATAGGTGCAGGGAGGGTAAGCAGCACCACGCTGGGGCTGACGCAGCCCCGACCCCGGAGCCAGCTGCTGACGCTGCTGCTGCTGAGGCTGCTGGGAGGAGAGGGGCTGCTGCTGCTGCTGAAGCCGCTGCTGACGCTGAGCCTGGTACCACGCCGCTGCTCCACCTAGCGGGGCCGGCAGTACAGGAGACGACTGACGAGCTCGGGCGTCGCCACCACCAGCAGGCGCAGTGGAGTCACCAGCCGCTGCACGAGAGGTCTCTCCAGACGCTGCACTCCCACCACCGCCAGTCGCAACAGCACCCCCACTACCTCCGCTACCTCCGCCTCCACCTCCACCAGAACCACCTTTCTTGCCCCCCTTGCCGCGGGACCGCGACGCAGTCGTAGCAGCAGCTGCAGTCGCGTCAGTAGCGGCAGTGGCAAGAGAGGCAGTGAAGGTGGGTAACTGCGGGACTGTGCACCCGTGGAAGAGTGGGGGGGGCACAGCACCAGAGGCGGCAGCTACAGAGCGAAGGTTGCTCTCGACGTCCTTGAGCGCAGACTCAAGGACCTCAACTGTCAGCTCACTAGGGTGCTTCAGCAGGAGCGCGTCACGTACGGAGGCAAGGCGGTCAGGGAGGCTAGTGGCGATGAAATAGATAGTAATCGCCATGGGGGGAGGAAGCAGTGCAAGCTGTGCCTCAGTGCAAGCAGCGCGGTAACTAGCGTCGAGCGAGCGGAGGTGAGCGATCAAGTCAGCAGAGCGCTCAAACGAGGCGAGATCAGGAAACAGGAACGGGAGGAAAAGACGGCCAAGAGAGACAGTAGCGGGAGTAGAGTAGCGGGCCTTAATCGCAGTGAGGTACGCAGCAGCGGTGCGAACCTGAGTGAAGTGGACCTCCTCTGACTCAGGGAGGAGGCTGCTGAGTGCGATGCAGGCCGCAGCGTCACGTGACGTCCAAGCCGTCCTGTCAGCGCGCTGACGGGCAAAGCGAGCCGTAGCAGCATCGTCAGGGGCAGGACCTAAAGCGGCAGGCTCGGGGGGCTCGGGGAGGTCACCAGTAGCGTGCGACCAGAGGGTCTCGCCCCCCTGGACTTGACTCTCTAACAGACGGCGAGCACGAAGAAGCCAGACGGAAAAGTCAAGAGGTCTACCGTCAGCGTCGAAACGAAGAACTCGCGGAGTCGCCATAGCGAAAACTAACGCGAACGAGCAGGCGAGTAACAGCAGGAGGTAAGAGGCAAATTAGGGTGCAGGTGGGACTTAGTCGCAGCGGAAGAGCGGGCTAGAGCGACGGGCCAGGGCGTAGGGTCGACGGGACGGGGGAAAGGGCGGGCACGATGCGACGGGGCAGGGCGACGCGACGGGGCAGGGCGACGCGACGGGGCAGGGCGACGGGACGGGGAAGGGCGACGCGACGGGGCAGGGCGACGGGACGGGGAAG
The DNA here is from genome assembly GCA_947470075.1 of Closterium sp. Yama58-4. Lineage (NCBI taxonomy): Eukaryota > Viridiplantae > Streptophyta > Zygnematophyceae > Desmidiales > Closteriaceae > Closterium > Closterium sp. Yama58-4. The sequence continues at coordinate 806,577 of CANIUD010000757.1, read as the reverse complement.
GGCGACGCGACGGAGCAGGGCGACGGGACGGGGCGACGGGACGGGGCAGGGGCAGGGCGACGGGACGGGACGGGACGGGACGGGACGGGGCAGGGCGACGGGACGGGACGGGGACGGGACGGGGCAGGGGCGACGGGACGGGACGGGGCAGGGCGACGGGACGGGACGGGACGGGACGGGACGGGGCAGGGCGACGGGACGGGACGGGGACGGGACGGGGCAGGGGCGACGGGACGGGACGGGGCGACGGGACGGGACGGGGCGACGGGACGGGACGGGGCAGGGCGACGGGACGGGGCAGGGCGACGGGACGGGGCAGGGCGACGTGACGGGGGGAAAGGGCGCGACGCGACGGTGGGAAAGGGCGCGACGCGACGGGGGGAAAGAGCGCGACGCGACGGGGGGAAAGGGCGCGACACGACGGGGGGGAACGGGCGTGACGCAACGGGGGGAAAGGGCGCGACGTGACGGGGGGGAAAGGGCGCTAGGCGACGGGGGGAAGGGCGCTAGGCTCGGCACTAGGCGCGGTAACAACGGAACCGGTACGAACGAGAGGTAGGATCAGGCTCGGGAGATACGAACGGAGAACGGAGGAACGGGATCCCACAGGATCCTAACCTAACTGATACCATGTCAAAATGAGGAATGGATGATGCATTGATGTTGGTTGGGGTACATATAGCTAACCCTAAGTTTTGTACCCCCTAAGACAAACCTCACTATAGGCTACAACATTTGACAATTATACCGGACCGGACTGATCTTGAAATCATGTGACACCAAGTAGTTTTCACGCCTTTGAAATTATACCGGACCGGACTGATCTTGAAATCATGTGACACCATCATGGTACGGTACTGATTGTGCAACTTACTACATGTTCAATCATGCACCATGCATCATCTTGAAATCATGTGATTGGTGGATCACCATGCACCATGGTCTTGAGGGACCCCGGCCCGGGGCCACTTTCTGGTGGGCGGGTCCTATGTAAAAACGGGATACTGTAATAGGTACGGAACGTACGGTGCGGTAAGAAATAATAAATGAATGGATGGTCCACATGACTGTTACTGATGGGAGCATGGCACAACTATATCCACTTGTGGGAACGCTGTTTTGAGAGCACCCAGAGCAGAGGAGAAGAATAGCCGCCGTGCCATAAATCTTTGCTTGGCATCACTGACCGTGACTTCCTCAGACCCCTCTTCCTCAGACTCCATCTCCTCTTGCTGCTCATCTTCATCTTCAATCTCACTTCCATACTCGCTCCCCTCCTCATCCACGTCCTCCTCCTCCTTGTCTTCCTCTTCCGCTTCATCCTCCTCATCTTCATCATCTTCATCATCATCCTCATCTCCAAACAAACCACCTCCACGGTCCTCAAACTACCCGCACACTGCTGAATAAACGCGCCGATCCAAAGCAGTGTAGCCCCACTCCTTCCCCGAAGCTTCACAGAAAGTTTCTCCAGCTCGCTCGGCCAAGCATCCACATCAACTGGGTTCATCATCCTACCTGGCGTCACACAATCTTCTGCCGAACCTCCCAGGCCCGAGCCTGAGCCAGGGGCCCAACCCGGAGTGGCGATATAGCCGCCTCGGATAAGGCATTCCCAAGGTAGAGGGCCGAGAGAGAGCGAGGAGAGATTAGGGCAATGACCAACCAGCCAATTCAAATTCAGCAGATTGACGCTTCCCGCGGTAGTTGTGGTGGCTGAATCTCCCTCAATTCTATCGCCTGCTGTCTCCTGCCGGGGATAGGTCGCCACGCCGCTGCGCGGAGCGCCGGAGCCACCAGAGCCGCCGCATTCGACGGTAAAGAGATCCAGCGCGAGGTGCGTGAGCGACGCGCCCGCGCCCGCGACGAGCGACTCGAGCGACGGCCAGTGGACGCTTCCCGCGCGGACCTCGAGCGACGCGAGGGCGGCGGAAGCGGGCGCGGAGAGGCGCAACGCGGAGGCGGTGGCGACGGAGAGAGACGCGAGCGCGCACGCGTTGGGGAGGGAGAGCGCGGCGAGGAACATGTCTCGAATCGACACCTCGCGGAGGCCGCCGCTTCCGCTGCCACCGTCGCCGCCGCCGCGGCCGTCGCGCCTTACTACGCTCTTGTCCTCGGTACAGACAGCCTCGCTGCAGATCAGCGTGACGGCGGAGACGCGCAGATAAGCGAGCTCGATAGGCTCCAATCGCGCGGGCAGATGCAAGCACAGTCCCGCGCGCTGTCCCGCCGCCGCGGCAGCTGCGGCGCTGGGCCGCGCACCTGTGGCGACTTGTCGGGCAGCGTAGTAGCCGGCGGCGGGAGAGGCAGCTCGCGCGGTTAGACCGGCCGTCATGAAGATGGAGAGGCGGCGGAGATTGGGACACGCGTCGAGCAGTGATTGGAGCATGGAACCGGCGATGTTGGTCCACTCAAGGGAGAGCGTGCGCAGATGCGGAAAGGGGGAGTTTCCGAGGAGGAAATCCGGCGGAAGGGAGAAAGATCCGAGGCGCATCGAGGAGAGGTTGGGACAATGGGACGCGAGATGCTGCAGATGGGAGCTCAGGTCCGGACCGCCCGCGTAGACCGTGCAGCTGGGAACGTCGGAGCTCCCAGCGGAAGGCGCGGCGGAGTATCCGGCGGCAGTGACGTTCTTGTGCTGCGTGAAGGTGACGTGGCGGAGAGAGGTGCCAGCGTGGCGGGCCCACGCCTCGACGATGAACTCGCGGGGATGCGCGCTGGCAGCGCCGCCAACGCCGCTGTGACTCCCTCCGCAATTTACGGACTCCACGTGGAGAGACGACAGGGCATGGGAGCGCATCACCATACGCGATACCACCTCTTCGATTTTCACAGCGGGGAGCGAGAGGCGGGAGGAGAGCGAGGGGACGAACGGCAAGAGGCGGCGCCATCTACGGCAGACCGCGCCGGCCGCTGCCACGTGTCGCGCAGAGCCAAGCGCGGCGAAGATATTGACCAGAACATCGTCAGGTAACTCGTCTAGCAAGCAGCCATGGCTCGTTGTAGCAAGTGCACATGGTTGAGGTACACATGAAACAGCGCTGCCGATGCTGCTGATCAGCGTGTCTTCGTCTGCGGCGGCGCCATCGGCAGCGGCGGAAGACGCGGCAGGCTTCGACGCGGAGAGGGGCAGCGACATCGGTGGATGAAACTCATCGAGGGAATGGCGGCGCGGTTGTAGTCGGCGAGAAATGGCGGCGCCGGCGGCGGCGGCGGCGGAGCCAGCCGCGGAGTTAGCGGCGCCATTTGAGGCTGAGCGGCTGAAGGTAGTAGTACTCGTAAATCCCGCGCGCGGGCGCGCCCCAGTGGCGGATGTGGCGCCGGTGGCAGCGGCAGCATGAATCCCGCGTCGCCACGCTGCGGCCAGCGATAAATAATCCTCTCGCGTGAGGCCCTTCGTCGCGCGTTGCTGATATTGCCGCAGGATGAGGTTCGCTTCGGGTCGTTCTGCTGCTTCCACCACGACTCGGCGCGCAGCAGTAACAGTAGCAGCACCATAATCATCATGATTGCCGTCAGAGCTCGTTGCAACAGACGGGGAGCCTTGGAATGTAGCCATGGCGTAGTAACCTCGTCGGCAGGATCACGAGAGCTCAGCTCAGTAGTATAGCGCGGAGGCGGAAGAGGAGAGGAGGTTGATGAAGATTTGTCAGGGCGGAATCAACGGTTCGGGCGGCAGCTGAGATGATGAACTTGCCGGATTCCAAATACGGTGATATACTACTACTAGTAGCGGCTTGACGCTCGCAGTATTACTACGAGCCCACCTACTACTCAGTAGGCTACTACTACGTGTCGGTGACATGGATGTCGCATCTTGTGGTGCTGAGAGAGCTTGCGAAACTAACTGCTCCATTGTGCGTGTACATGCGGGTAAGTGCGCTAGATTTTTCGCCCTCAGACTCTCAAACGACGAGTCGCGTCGGGAGTGTGTGTCCCAAATCCTGGCCAAAGTCATTGAGCGAGTGCCTTTATGGTTCTGTGGAATTTGTATGAGCGAACAGCTGCTCTTGTGCTGAGTTAAACGCAGCGTCAAGGCAGGGTTGTTGAGTCAACTCGGGGTTGCGGTGCGGCTCTTGCGGACCCACAATGATTCATCAAACGCAGGTTGCGTGCGCTGCGCCGGAGAGCCAATCGAGGAAAGCAGCTCCTCACATTGCCTTGAAAGACGGCTGACTTTGTAATCACCATTTGAAGAGTGTGCGCCGTTCATTTTATCACAACGCAAGTCGATAACTTGGTGGCTGCACAGAGATAGGCACTATGCCTGACAACTGTTTGAGTGAAGGCTCGTCGGTCTGGCGCTTCGGTTCTCGTCCCAACCCACTCGGGAGTGTGTGTACCATACTGTAGAAGAGCGGGGTTCTGTATGCGAGCCCTGGACCAGAAACAGAGGAAACGGAGGGGACCTGACGAGTCTGAGGCACAGGCTAGTACACCCTCATTCTCGATAGACTGGCATATGTTATACTGACCGGGACGCTTAGTGTAGCCGCACAGGACCAAACAAGGTCTTATCACATGCGTTATAGTGACAACTTGGCCCAAGGCGGTGAGTCAAGGTTTTATACGTTCTGGAATGTTACTGCTTTTTTCAAAGCGGTTAAGACGGATATTCAGCGTTAATGAGTTTTTGTTTGGCCAAGTCCCGCTTCCTCGCCGCGTGCGACTTTGCCCGCAACCAAGTTATCTCACCAGCCCGCTACGTCCAAACACTGTAGCCAGTGCTTCCGCCGGTGAGATGAGTGAGAATGAGGGTGGGTGTATATCTCAACGGGACGTAGCGGGCGAGCAAACGACAAACAGCAAAACACAAGATGACAAACTGCCCGGGGCAAAAAAACTAAACCCCACATGGATGGCATGCCATTCGGGAGCCTCAACCCTAAAATTTTAGGGTTTAGGCTCCCGAATGGCATGCCGGTCGCGATGGGGTTTAGTTTTTTTCTGCCCGGGTCAGGGTGACGCTCCCGAAAGCGCCACCCCCGAGCGTCACCCCGGGCAAAACGGAGCGTCACCCCCGATTCCGTTGAGACATACAGCCGACGCTCAACCTGGCCTTCCAAACAGAACAACTTGCGGAATGAGGTTGATCAAGGGTTACAGATAACAAAACAAGATCCAGTTCAGGTTTATCACAGCCTCGAGCAGTTCGACTATTCCGTTCGCATCGGCCCGAGTTACTGAACCAATTTTCAGCCGCCTTGCCAGGCAGTCCGACGTTCAAACGCGATCTTGTGCGACGCACCGAGGCGCCCTAGTTCACGTCAAGCCAAAGTGGTGCATCACAATCTCGCCCGTCAATATCTAGCTACACCTTCCTGACCTTGAGCTGTCCAAACAGTGGTCGGGACGTAGTGCCGTTGTGCCAAAAGGTCCGTGGCACTACACAGATGTGTCTCCCATGTGCGACCGAACGGGAACCGTGCGACTAATCGGATCGGCCTATCGAAGCGATCCAGAGAAATCTGTCAAGAAGCTAGGCTAGGTTAGGAACCTAGGAGAGTGGCGAGAGAGTGGAATGTCGAGAAAGAAGGGGGGTTCACTATAGGCTCGAGGGTACAAATAGGAGACAAAGGAGGTGCACCACCAATACAAAGAGTTTATAACTACACTAAAGCTACAGCTACAGGCAGGTACATAAATATATATAAATATATATTCTAACACTCCCCCATAACTGCCTGCAGCAGGAGCTTGTGCAGCAACAACTCCTGGATGGGTACACCACGAACAGAGAAAGCAGCAACAGGAGGCAAGTGCAATGACAACCAGTGCAGTGGTGGCAGAGACAGCTGCAGCAAGCCCTGAGGCAAGAAAGAGAGAACGAAGACGATGTGCTGTGGCGCGCTTAGTTTGCAGCTCAACAGCAAAGAAGACGAACGAAGACGATGTGCTGTGGCGCGCTTAGTTTGCAGCTCAACAGCAAAGAAGACGAACGAAGAGAGAGAAGCGTCAGGGGCTGCAGAAGTAGGTGCCACATAGCAGGCAGCTGCAGATGCGTGGCTACTGGTTCCACCACTCTCTCTTACCCTCCCTTAGCTGCTCTCATCCCCCCCCCCCTCTCCCCGACAGCAACAAGTGCTGCAGGGAGGGACGAGCTACTGGTGGTTCACACCCTCCGCCCCCAGAACTCCCGTCCCCCCCCCCCACGGCGGGAGCCGCGGAAGGGAAGGGCGGGGGGGGGGGGGGGGGGGGGGGGGGGGTAGCTGCTGCTGGCGCTGACTATGGCGCAGGCGGCTGGCCACGGCGCTGGCGTCCGCGCTGGCGGGCCGCGCTGGCGACGAAACGGGGGGCCGCGGGCGACGGGAACGGGGGGCCGCGGGCGACGGGAACGGGGGGCCGCGGGCGACGGGAACGGGGGGCCGCGGGCGACGGGAACGGGGGGCCGCGGGCGATGGGAACGGGGGGCCGCGGGGCGACGAAACGGGGGGCCGCGGGCGACGGGAACGGGGGGCCACGGGGTGACGAAACGGGGGGCCGCGGGGCGACGGAACGGGGGGCCGTGGGCGACGAGAACGGGGGGCCGCGGGCGATGGGAACGGGGTGACGAAACGGGGGGCCGCGGGCGACGGGAACGGGGGGCCGCGGGGCGACGAAACGAGGGGCCGCGGGGCGACGGAACGGAGGCCGCGGGACGACGGACGCGACGGCCGAAGAGCGCGACGGGACGAAGAAAAAAGTAGCGCATTTCGCGCTGCAGGAAAGGCGGGCCCATGTTACTTAAAAAAAAAAAGAGAAGGTGCTAGGAAAGAACCAGCTCTGATACCATGTCAAGAAGCTAGGCTAGGTTAGGAACCTAGGAGAGTGGCGAGAGAGTGGAATGTCGAGAAAGAAGGGGGGTTCACTATAGGCTCGAGGGTACAAATAGGAGACAAAGGAGGTGCACCACCAATACAAAGAGTTTATAACTACACTAAAGCTACAGCTACAGGCAGGTACATAAATATATATAAATATATATTCTAACAAAATCTGTGACAGTAGTTCAGTTACAAACTCTATTTCTAGACTTGTGTACCAGGTGCCCCATTGCGAGATTTTCTTGAGGATGTCACTCTTCTGTGTGTTGCATCTCACTTCTCAACGTGTAGACTCGTTGAGCCCTATCCAACGAGTACGTCGGAACGCGGTTGCAAACATCTGGTTACGATATAGTGGTTAAGTCGTGAATAAACGAGAGTAATAACCTGTTAGGGCGTGGGCCCAAACGGGTTTGATCGCGGCTGATCTGATCGGGTCGAATCTGAGCGGGTTGCTTGTGATCGTAGTGCCCGAGCCGCCCGATCAGAGCTGATTTTCGGAGAAGATTGTCAGCGCCTGCTCAGCAATTGCGATACATTTGCGCGGCATTTTCAGCACCATTCTAGCGAGATTGACGGCCAGGCTTAACCTGGCGAAAATTGTCGTTTCACTGTAAGTGCAACAGTGTAACGCTTCGCAAGCATCGCTGGGTGTCCCGATCACAAGCAATCAATTGATTGCCTGTGATCGAGGAAAATCGACTCTGATCGGGGAATAAATCGGGTCTGATTGAGTTGGGGCGATCAGTTGATCGCGATCAGCTGATTGCCCCTGATTGCCTGAAATTGGTTTCCAGGCTTCCTGGAAATTAATTATCGCAGATGATCGAGGCGATCAAACCCGTTTGGTCCCACGCCCTTAGCTTGCCACTTGTCTTGGTCCTTCATGACATTTGTCACTACACAAACAGTGAACACCTTTGTGCCACATACAGTGTGTGCGCCGCTTTGTTCACCGGAACCATAAGCCAGTCATCATCTCTCACTTTTAATGCAGCACAGTGCTCGCCAGCTGTCCCGCAACTTTGGAGCATCTAGTTGAGATTGGGTTGTGTGTGAATAATAAAACAGTATCTGATCAGATCTGAGGCACCGCCTATGTGTGCAAGTCCCCCTGCCCACGCCAGCGCAGGCTTGACGAATTGAAGAGCACATGGAGCTGGCGAAATGTGCAGTCATAAATTCGGCAATTCGGAGAGAAACTAAAACCCATCTGGATGGCATGCCATCCGAGGGAGCCCCAATCCTACAATTTTAGGGTTGAGGCTCCCGAATGGCATGCCATCGCGATGGGGTTTAGTTTTTTTGCCCGCGGGCAGCATGCTGACGCGGTCGGTAGCGCTACCGGGCGCTACCGACCGCTACCGGCCCCAAAAAGTGGAATATATTTTTCCATTAGATGCTCACCAGATCTTGAACCTGCCATTTTCAAGGCGCAGAAATGATAGGACGATTAGGATGGGACTACACCCAACCCGCGGTATCACCACCAGACAAACCTATGTCTTACTTGCACCCATTTTGCGTTCTCGCATGCTAAAATTCTATCTACTGGCAGCCCGTGTGTGTGTGGCCCCATCAGCATAGTCGAGTGCGAACACGGCTTCGCCTGCTAAAATTTCACCAAAATCTGGCAAAGGACAAGCCTCTAAATTGCCAATATGGGTGGCTTGATGGCATTGAGCTAGCCAGAATACAGCATGGAGCGGGAGCAATTTATAGAGCTTTGATGGAGCACGGAGAAGAGGCGGCCAAGCAAGCGCAAGGAGCAGGCCATGCCAAACTGTGTACGAGCCGAGTGTGCCAGGGGAGTGGCCGTTATGTAGTGCAACGGCCGGAGATCACAGATGCTTTTGCTAATAGTGACGATGAGAGTGATGGGGATGAAGACGTCAATGATTATGTTGATGGAAGTGGCAACTATTGATGGTTGTATCAATCAAGTGTTATGAATGATTCTATGATATTCGCTCGTATAACCATCATTCAGAGCATCAATTCAAACCATGCGTTCTGCACAACAGCTTACATAGTACTGACATATCAGCTTGGCACGGTAACATGAACATAAACCATGTTGTTTATTACTGCATTCATTGCGGAGAGTCGCTACACAACGGGAGTGGACTACGAAGGAGGGCACGGGGTTGTGCGAGTGATCGTAGCGCCATGCTAGCGTTCTTACTGCTTGCTATGTTCACTGAGAAGTTTGGCAAGAATTCCACTAAGGAAAGAACAACTTGCATTAACAAAGTTGATAGGAAAAGAATAGAGTACAATGAAGACATGCACAACAAAAGACTAGAATGGCATGGAACTCCTAGCAAGGGCGAACTCTGCCAGCACAGCAGAAGAGCGGCTTGCCAACGCTGCAGCAGAGGCCTCTGCCAGCGTTGCACTGCGCGCGGTCTGCCAGCACTGCAGTCGCATGTGACTATCTGCAATCGCAGGTAACTTTCTACGGTCGCAGGTTGTCTATCTGCGCAGATGTGCGCACCTACCAAGTAGGTGCAGGTTGGCGGTTTCACCGTCAGGCACATTGCGCAGGTGCCAGGTAGAAAACGTGTCGTCGGTTTCGCCAGGTGCGCACCGTCGACCACGTGATGCCGTTCCGCAGGTAGAACTTCGCCAAAATCTCCTGGGCGAATGTTCGCACGCCTTCGCAGAGTTTCGCGCAACTCTGCAACTTCGGTCGATCAGCTCGACTCTGCACAGTCGAACAGCGTTCGCCGCGCAGAGCTTGTCGACCAGAACTCGTTGACTAGAGTTCTTCGACCAGCGCTCTTCGACGGAAGCTCGCCGCGCAGAGAGCGTCGACCGGACCTCATCGCGCAGAGTTCGTCGACCAGATTCCGTCGAGCAGAACCTGCTCGACCGCAACTTCCGCCGAACTGCAGAAGCCCATTTCGTCGACCGCTCCGTCGCGAACTTCCCGTCTACAGCGAGATCAGCTACGCTCAAGCGAGGGCGGGGCCATTTCCTTCGACACTCCCCTGCCGCGCTCACGCTTGGGCACCCCACACACAAGGTCCACCCAGAACCCAGAGGGATAGAATACAAGGAGAAATTCCTTCTACGTGCACCCCACACATAGCACGTAGATCACCGCACCAGCCGTGCAGAAGGGCACGGCACCTACTGCTGCACCTCGTCATCCCCGTCGCCCACGTCGGCCAGACGCACTTGGCCGATTGCGACGGAGCACTGGTTGAAAGCCGGAAAATGCAGCGCCTTCGTTAGAAAATCTGCCGGCTGCTTGGAAGTCGGGATGTACTGCAGAGCAATTTTCCCGCGCTTCACCATCTGCTGCAGCCATGCGTAGCGTCGCTCCATGTGCTTGAGGTTGCCCTTGAGCCCCAAGCCCTCTGCGACTTTGATTGCGGACTGGTTGTCCACGTGCAGAGCAGTCGGCTTCGTTGGGTCGAGCAGGCGGAATTCTGCAAGGAGGAAGCGCAGACGGCGAGCCTCCTTGCCGGCTTCTGTCGCCGCGACGTACTCCGACTCCGTCGACGAGAGCGTCGCGCACTTGATGCGCTGGCTCGACCACGAAACTGCGGCTCCTCCGAAGATGAAAATGTAGCCGCCCGTGCTCGTCCGATTCTGCTTGTCGCCAGCGTCGTCTGCATCTGCATAGCCGACCAGAACCAGCGACTCTGGTCCGCCGCCGAACTCCAGAGCGGCGTCACGAGTTTCGGCGAGGTAGTGCAGACACCGACCGACCTCCCGCCAGTGATTGTCGCTCCGCACAGTTATACCGGATCCGAGCTTGCTGCAAGCGAAGGCAATGTCGGGCCTCGTCGTGGTGGCCGCGAACTGCAGCGAGCCGACCTTCTGCCGGTATTCTGCTTCCTCGCGCGACTGGAACTCCTCGTCGTCGAACGTCAGCTCCGCGTAGGCGTCGACGGAGACCGGCGTCTTCGGCACTCGCCCGGTCTGCTCCTCGTCGATGAAACGCCGACGCAGCTTGTCGACGTACGACTGCTGGTGCAGCCACAGCTTCCTCGCAGGACGGTCGCGCACGATTTCCAGCCCGAGATACTTCTCGACCGGGCTGATTTCGCGCAGCTCGAAGGCGGCCTCCAGCAGCTCCTTCAGCATCGCAGTGCTGCTGCTTGCAGCGAGCAGGTCGTCGACGTAGACGAGCACCCAGCACGCCACTCCGTCGTCGCCGATCTTGAAGTAGAGTGCCTCGTCGACCTGACTCTTCTGCCAGCCAGCGCCCGTCAGCACCGCGTCGAGCGCCGAGTACCACAGCAGCGGACTCTGCTTCAGCCCGTACAAGCTCTTCAGCAGCTTGCAGACGCGACCGGTTCCGTCGTTGTAGTAGTCGGGCTGGTACATGTAGAGGACGCGATCCAGCTTACTCTGCAGAAACGCGTTTTTCATGTCCAGCTGCATCAGGTGCAGATCGAGAACTGCTACAATGCTGAGGAAGATTCGCAGAGTCACGTAGCTCCCCACCGGCGCGTACGTTTCCTCGTAATCTGCGCCGTAGACCTGCGTGAAACCTTTCACCACCAGACGAGCCTTCTCGCGGGCGACCGTGTCGTCGACGTGGTACTTCGTTGTGAGCACCCAGCGGTTCTTCATGATGTTGACACCGCGCGGACGCTCGACCAGCTCCCACGTCCCGTTAGAGATGAGACTCTTGATCTCCTCGTCCATGGCCGCTTTCACCGCATTGCCCTTCTAGCTCGCCAACGCCTCCTTCACCGTCATGTTGGCGATGTCCCAGCGATGGTCCGGATCGGCGTGCATGTCGGGGTCGAGCTCGGGCAGAACAACGTCGTCCTGCGCGTCGTCGAGCAGAGTGCTGTAGGAGGTTGGTGGCAGACAAGCGTGGTAGCTCAGCTTCTCCGGCGGCTTGCCGATGTTGGAGCGGGCAGACCGTCGCAGTTTCGCCTCGTCAACCGCGACCTCTACCACGTCGCTGTCGTCGGACTGCTCCCCTGTCGACAGCTCCTCTTCACCGCCACCGTCCGCACCGACGACTTCCACAACGTCGTCGCTCGACGAGTCGTCGTCGAACTGCTCCCCTGGCGGCAGCTCCTCTACCAGCTGCTCCCCCAGAATCGGCTTCTCTGCCAACGGCTCCCCTGAAGTTGGCGCCTCTGTTGATGGCTCCTCTGAAGTCGGCTTCGACACAGACAGCTTCTGAGTCATCCGCTCCCCTGTCGTCTGCCGCTGCCCGTCGCTGACCTTCTCGGCGTCACGTCGGCCACCGGCGATGCAACCGGTCGGCGCAGCAGGCGACGCACCGAGTCTCCCCTCAGCGCCGGCGGCCGACGAGGGGCCCTGCACAAGGGTGTCGACGACGGACGAGGGAGGGGAGGGCGACGGAGTCGCCGACGGGGAAACAGTGGGAAGGGGGACTTCTACGACGTCCTCGTCATCATGCTCGTCACCGTCGGCGAGCAACGGGGGCATCGTCGACGAGGGATCTGGCAGCGGGGCAGACGACGTCCTCGTCGACGCCGGCCCGTACTCCGCCTTCCACTTCTCCATCGACAGGTTTTCGTAGAAGATCGCTTCGACCGTCATGACGACTTTGTTGTCTGTCAGATCGAGCACCTCCCAGCCCTTGCTCTCTGGCGACACTCCGAGATGAAGACCCCAACGAGCCTTCGGCGCCAGCTTCCCGCCGGGGACCATGAACTGCACCATGAACTGCTCGGGGACCATGAACTGCACCATGCAGCCCCAGACGCGCGCCAGCATCAAATCCGGCTTTGATCCGAAGAGCAGCTCGTGCGGTGTCGTCCCCTTCGGCAAAGAAGCACGTTCGAGGCAGTTGCGCACCCAGACGGCCTGTCGCAGAGCAAGATGCCACCAATGGTGCTTCACGCCCGTGTGCAGTAGCATCGTCCGCACGGCTTCGACCACCGTACGCATCTCCCGCTCCGCCATTCCGTTCTGCTGGGGGGTATAGGGGCAAGTCAAATTGTGGAGGATTCCCTTGTCCTCGACGAGGTCGGTGAAGGCGCGACCGAGGAACTCCCCTCCGCGGTCAGAACGCAGCTTCTTCACCGTCTTCGACGTCTGCCGCTCCACCTCCTTCAGCCACTTGTCGAAGACGACCAGCACGTCGCTCTTCTTCGCGATTGGCCTCACCCACACGTAGCGCGTCTTCCTGTCCTTCAAAAGCAGGAAGTAGAGGCTGCCATTCATGGCGGCCACGCGAAATGGCTCGCAGAGGTCGATGTGCACCACATCGAGCGCGTTCTCTGCATCTGCGCCTTTGTCGGGGAAGGTATGCCGCGCAAGCTTGCCGCCGACAAAGGAGGTACACGGCAGGTCATCTGCGGCTGACGTCTTGATGTCCAGACCGGTGGCGACCGCATGCTTCGCCGAGCTCTTGATCGTGTCGATGCCGACGTGCGCAAGGCGAGCGTGCAGCTGGCCCGGGGTAGACTTCGTCGCCGACGCGATCGTCCGCAGAGCCACAACCTCCGTCGAAGCCGCCGTTGACTTCGTCGAGCAGGGGCGCAGGTCCGTGCAGAGCACTCTGCCAGAGTAACGCGCGCAACCAAGGACATCGCCGGCAGAAGACACCAGCAGCGTCTCTGCACCATCGTCCTGGAACTTCACGCCGTTCTCCTTGAGCTGGCCAGCAGACAGCAGGTTCGCGTGCACACCCGGAACGTAGAGTACGTCGGGGACGAGGACCTGCTTCCCCGTCTCCTCTTGCAAAGCGACGGTGCCACGGCCTTCGACGTTCTGCAGCGCCCCGTTGAAGCCACGCACATGCTTGACATCGCCGCGAGGCTTCATTTCGACGAACGCCTCCTTCGTCCCCATCAGATGGTGGGAACAGCCGCTGTCGAGGAGCACGATCGTCGGATTCGCCTCCACAGCAGCAGCGACCGCCTTGAAGTCCTCGCCAGCCTCCAGCGCCAGCGAGATCGTCGGCTCCACCGCGCCGACCATCGAGCACGAAGCCTCCTCGCCACGAGCATTGCCGCCAGAGGAGTCAGCATCCTTCGTCGAAGACGTCTTCGACGGCTGCTTCTCCTTGCGCGGCTGGTTGTCCCGACGACGACGGCCACCTTCGCCCTTCTTGCGGTTGGCGTCCCGGTCGTCATCAGACTCGTCTCTGTCGGGGCAGTCGTACGAGAGGTGGTCGGGAGCATCGCAGATGTAGCATCGGCGCCCTTCTCGACGCGGGCCACCGCCGCCGCGATCTCCTCCTTTCGCCGATTTTCCGCGGTCGACGCCCTCCGTCGATTTCGCGTTCGACGACTTCCCGCCACCGCCTCCGGTAGACTTTCCACGTTGCCCCTGTTGGCATCCCTGCTTCGTCGGAGCAACGTAGTTGGCCTGCGGAAGCAGTTCTGCGGACCTCTCGGACTCCTGCATGAACTCGTCGTTGATGATCTGGCTCGACAGCGTGTCCTCGTTGAGCGTTTCACGCGCGCCAGGCATCGCCAACATTCGGCGCAACAAATTGTAGCCCATCGGCAGACCCTTGAGGACGTGCGTAATGTAGGAAGCTGTAGAGTAGCTGACGCCAGCCATCCGCAGCTCGGCCAAAATCCGCCGAGCACGGTTGCAGTACTCGGTTGCAGACTCCTGGTCGCCCATCTTGATGTTCGTCAACTTCTGCTCCAGCTGGCCGATGTAGAGGTCGTCGGTCGATTTGTAGGTGCGCATGATGTACTGCCACGCTTGGTAGCCAGCATCCACCCGAAATCTGCACGACTTCAATGCGACTTGCACCAGCGGCGAGCAGCACCTCGAAATGACCATAAACGTCAGAAGTTGAGCTGCGCGAAATTCCGACCAGAGCTCGACCTCCTCCTCGTCCGGCGCCAACACGTCTCCGTCGACGAACCTCTTCAATCCGGCGATCTCCAGCTGCGGTTCGATAGACTCCGTCCACGTGATCAGGTCGTGCCGACCTTCGAGCGGCTTCGGCACAACGATTTTGTCCGGCGAGGATTTAAAGTAGCCATACGACGGCGCGATTCCTCCGTCTCGACCAGTTGACGCATGGATCGCCGAAGTCGGCCCGACTCCACTCCGCTCAGGAGAACGTCGTCGACCGTCGCTGTTGCCGTTCGAGCTTCCTGCTGCGGCCGAACGCTGAGCGCGCGCCTGCACTCCGCCGATGCCGCCATCGGCTGCCCAAATCACTCCACGTGTCATCCTCGTGCCTCCGTCGCTGCCGACTTGGTTACCACCGTCGACCTGGTCGTCGACGCCACCTTCGTTGCGTGCCGGTCGGGGAGTGGCGGGCAGACCATCCGCCTCAGTACGGGTCGTTGGGTGCTCGCGCGCCCACTGCACGCGGGTTCCAAAGAGCATAACCTCCAAGGTTGCTCCGCCGTACTCGCCAGCTGCGTGGCGTGCCCGAACATCATCTAACCGCGCCTGCAGGGTATCCTCTACGCCTGCAGCGACCTCCTCGTGGTCGACCATGGCGGACTAGATAGTTGCCGGCCTACTACAACTTAGGTAATGAACACAGAGTCGGCTATCTGAAGGTTCTAACGCGGGGCCGTCCACGCTCACCGCACCATGCGGAGAGTCACTACACAACGGGAGTGGACTACGGAGGAGGGCACGGGGTTGTGCGAGTGATCGTAGCGCTCTGCTAGCGTTCTTACTGCTTGCTATGTTCACTGAGAAGTTTGGCAAGAATTCCACTAAGGAAAGAACAACTTGCATTAACAAAGTTGATAGGAAAAGAATAGAGTACAATGAAGACATGCAGAACAAAAGACTAGAATGGCATGGAACTCCTAGCAAGGGCGAACTCTACCAGCACAGCAGAAGAGCGGCTTGCCAACGCTGCAGCAGAGGCCTCTGCCAGCGTTGCACTGCGCGCGGTCTGCCAGCACTGCAGTCGCATGTGACTATCTGCAATCGCAGGTAACTTTCTACAGTCGCAGGTTGTCTATCTGCGCAGATGTGCGCACCTACCAAGTAGGTGCAGGTTGGTGGTTTCACCGTCAGGCACATTGCGCAGGTGCCAGGTAGAAAACGTGTCGTCGGTTTCGCCAGGTGCGCACCGTCGACCACGTGATGCCGTTCCGTAGGTAGAACTTCGCCAAAATCCCCTGGCGAATGTTCGCACGCCTTCGCAGAGTTTCGCGCAACTCTGCAACTTCGGTCGATCAGCTCGACTCTGCACAGTCGAACAGCGTTCGCCGCGCAGAGCTTCTCGACCAGAACTCTTCGACCAGAGTTCTTCGACCAGCGCTCTTCGACGGAAGCTCGCCGCGCAGAGAGCGTCGACCGGACCTCATCGCGCAGAGTTCGTCGACCAGATTCCGTCGAGCAGAACCTGCTCGACCGCAACTTCCGCCGAACTGCAGAAGCCCATTTCGTCGACCGTTCCGTCGCGAACTTCCAGTCTGCAGCGAGATCAGCTACGCTCAAGCGAGGGCGGGGCCATTTCCTTCGACATTCATGTACCTACATTGTGATATAAACAGTAGGGCCTAAGGCATGCGGGGCATGTATGATCAGTTCCGTGCTTACCTAAGGATGGTGGGTGTTTTGCCGCAGCAAGCCTCAGAACAATGCCAAGGGCATCTTACCCTATTCCACTGTACATAGTGTTACGATCCGTAGGGGATTGGCCAAGGTCAGAGCCGCATACCGTATAAATTTCAGGGCATGCTTAAGGATCAGTGTGGCCTGCCCAAAATCGTGACGGATTGAATTTATATTGTTTTTGTCAGTGTGAGATTTGAAGGCGAACTGACCTGTCAGTGCAAAAATATGATCGCATTGGCTCAATAAGACCTTACCGTCATACCCCGGATATAAGCGCCACCCTCGGATAAGCGCCTGGCGCTTTTAATTGGCGCATGGCGCTTATATCCGCTGCTCGATTATAAGCGCACCCCCTGAAAAAACTTGTTTTATTGTGAGCGCACGTGAAATTTAAATTTTGAAATGTATTCAGAAAGTTGTAACGAAATTTACTTTAGCAGGCAAATGTGTTGCAGATTCGGTTCCCTTCACATTCGGACCCTGCACTGGATGCGGGACCAGTCAGCAAGAGCTGTCAGGGACTGTCAGGAGCTGGATGTGAGTCAGATTGGGCTTATCTCCCTGTGCGCGCGAGAATTTAACAGACGACCCCATGTAACGTCTACTCGATTGAAAAGGCAAGCAAGGGATCTACAGCCTGGTGTTAAAAAATATAAAAAACTATATATGTCATTTTATAAACGCCGGCGCTTATAAATTTACTCGATTATAAGCCCACCCCCCTAAAAAAACCTGTTTTATTATTGCCCCCCATGGGGGTATATCCGGGGTATGACGGTACCGTGATCATGAACTCACCCAGAATCCCTGATGCAATACAGTTCAAGTACAAGGACCAGCCACGCCCTGCAGTGGTTATGTCGAAGCCAACCAGAGTAAATTATACCGTATCTATTTAAAAATCAATAGGATCGGATCCCATTTGCCGCGGATCCATAATGTGCACTGTACCCATAGTGTTTGCCACGAAGTCAAACCCCTGAGGTTTTCCCCGGCCAAACTCGCGCAGATAGTCCATCCTCTTTACAGAGCTCTTCATTGCACCCACCTGCTTCCGGTCGCAGCTTTTGAAGTTCGGCCACCGCTGATACACTGCCGAGTCAGTGCCCGTTACACCAAAGTTGTTATTCTCGTAGTCGATAAATAAAAGCTCGTCGACAGGACGCGACCACCTGATAATCTGCAACTTGTTCACCTTGTCTGCTGCAGGAACAGTTTCACAGTTCTTGTAAGGGGGTTGACTGTATGGGGGTGGTGACGGTGGGGGTTTTGCTGGTGGGGGTGGGGAACGCCTGGATGGTATTTTAGGGTCTAGAGAGAGAACAGCAATGAGGTTTTCAGTGGGTATACCGCTGCAGTCGGCGGGCTGACTAGGAGGAGGTGTGGCAGCAGCGACACGGGAGGTTATGACAGGCAAGGGGGTTTGTAGCAACCATTTCCTTCTCCTTGCCTGACTGCTGCTGCTGCTGCTGCTGCTGCTGCTGCTAGTGCTGGTGCTGTTGCTGTACCTGTGTGTGTGCCTGTGCATGTGCGTGTAACTGCGGCTGCCGCTGTGCCTGCTCCTGTGCCTAATGCTGCTGCCGCTGCTGCTCCTCCGTCTTGTGATGCCACTGCCACTGCTGCTGCCGCTACTGCTGCCACTGCTCTCAGTTATACCAAAGCTGATGTCTTCTTGGCTTCTTCTGCCACCGCTGATGCTGCTACTAACTCCATCGCCGCTGCTGCTGCTATCTTCACCACCACCGCTGCTGCTTTGCTGACGAGCTGTCCGACCCTCCCACTGCACGGTCCCAGCAGGGGAGTGAGGATGGGAGGTGTGCAAGCTAGAGTGGTGCATGAGTGGGGCTGCTGCAGCCACAGCCAGACCACTGTCAACTGCTTCCTGCTGCTGCTCATACTGATGCTGTTGCTGATGCTGTTGCTGATGCTGTTGCTGATGCTGTTGCTGATGCTGTTGCTGATGCTGCTGCTGATGCTGATACTGATGCTGCTGGAGATTTGTGTTCTCAAGCTGTTGCCCCTGCTGTTGCTCCTGCTGTTGCTCTTCCTGTTGTGGCTGCTGTTGGTGCTGCTGGTGGTGGTGCTGGTGGTGATGATACTGGCCTGAGGATGTGCCATTGCTGCTGCCACTACTGCTGCCACTGCTGCGGCTGTCACTGCTGCTACTACTGCTGGAGGAGGAGGAAGCAGAAGAGGAGCTAGGGAACACCAGCTTGGCAGTGCCGATACGAACCACCTTCGAAGGAACCACCGCAGGCTGCTTCTTTCCATGCGACATCATCTCTCCCTCAGAAGAACTGGCCCTGTCTGCCAAACCCACCTGCTTTTCCAGCCTCGCTCTTTCAGGTGGTTCTCTAGAGTTCTTAAAACCTTCGTTCAAATCTGCCCCACTTTCCAGCAGCGAGTTTTCTGAGATGGGTCTATGCTCTGAGTGAGCCCGTCCGCCTTGTCCATTGGGATGAGTTTTGTGGGTTGCAGTGCGGTGGGTTGCAGTGAGGTGCGTTTCGGTTGACGGGTGGGTTTTGGTGCGGTGGGTTTTGTGGTTGGTGCTGTCGTTTTCGGTGGTGCTGTGGTTTTCGGTGGTACTGGGGGTTTCGGAGGTGCTGTGGGTTTCAGTGGTGTGGTGGGTTTCGTGGCTGTTGCGACTGGATTCGGTGGTAAGGTGGATCAAAGGTTGGCTAGTTTGGGAATGGAAGGCGGTGCGGTGTGGGGCTACGAGAGTGGTGGTTGCAATGGAGGAGATGAATACCGACGAATGGGAAGGAGGGGGTGGAAGAGGAGGGGGAGGAAGAGGAGGAGGAAGGAAAACAGGAGGAGGAGGAGGAGGAGGAGGAGGAGGTGGAGGTGGGAGGGCGTGTGTTTTGATCGAATGGGTGGTGTTACGGTGGAGAGTTGGCTTGAAGGAAAAGATGAAGGAGATGGGGCGTGGAGAAGGAGTGGGAGAAGGACGGGGAGGAGGATAGGGTGGAGGACGGGAAGAGGGAGGGGCAGGGGGAGCAGGAGGGGCGGGAGGAGCAGCAACAGGCGGCGCGGGGGTGAGGGAGCACTGGGTGCCGTTGATGTCAGTCTGCTGGCAGATGTTGGACAGCCAGGGAAATGCCTGATGATGGGTGGATGGGTGGATGGATGGGTGGGTGGGTGGGTGGGTGGGTGGGTGGGTGGGTGGGTGAGTTGACACAAGCGAAAAGAGGTGAGGGAGCACTGGGTGCCGTTGATGTCAGTCTGTTCGCAGATGCTGGACAGCCAGGGGAAGGCCTGTTTGGTGGGTGGGAGGGGGGGAAGGGGGGAGGGGGTGGGAGGAGAGTAAAAATCTTGCGTCGACTCTTGAGTCGGCTGAAACATAAAGCGGTGAGGGAGCACTGGGTGTTGTTGATGGCAGTTTGCTGGCAGATGTTGGACAGCCAGGGGAATGCCTGATGATGGGTGGATGGGTGGGTGTGGGGATGGGGAGGGGAGGAAAGAAATTTAGTCGATTCTTGAGTTGACTCAAGAGAAAAGAGGTGAGGGAGCACTGGGTGCCGTTGGTGTCAGTCTGTTGGCAGATGCTAGACAGCCAGGGTAAGGCCTGCCTGTTGAGGGGTGGATGGGTGGGTGTGGGGCCGGATGCTGAAAGATTGAGACTTGAGACTTGAGGCGCCTCAAAGACTGAGGTCCGAGGGGACTGCAACACGAGACGAGTTTTGGGACTGCTCATAATAGAAATCGATTTTCCCTCTCACATCCCAACCAACCAGATTAGGGCGTGTATGATATTTTTTCGAGTTCGTAAAATGGGTCAAACTTTTGGTGGTAACCAGTTTTGCCAATATCGCAAGTATGTTTCGTCAATGTTGACTTCACGCTGGGAACTACCAAATGCGAACATACAAAAGTAAACAAGAGTCGAGATTTTTCCAAACGTGGTTTTGCATGATGAACCGAACGTGTGTGTTTTTAGGCACGTACAAGGAGCAGCGACGCTCGCAAATTCTTCGTGGACTTGTCGCGCTGTCAAAAAGATAACACCAGGTAACCTACGCACCCTCTAGGCGGCTCGGTTCACCCCTATAATCTCGAACCTCCAAATTGGCATCTGTGCGTGTGATTGTGAGTCTAGCACCTTTGACACCCGCGGTTCGGACTTGCTATAGCTCAAAGTCGAATAACGTTCACTCTGTGTTCACATGCTACAATCGAATAAAAAAACGTAAACGTATGGCAGTTTCAAAAATCATACACGCCCTTATCAATTGACTCACAGCAGTGAAGGCAGGTGTGCGGTAGTAGGAGCGGCGCATGCCCTCCCAGTAGCGCCCGATGGGGCTCCCACAGTTGAACACGCCTATTCCCATGCACTGTATGTTGCTCGCACTCAAGGCCACGGTTCAGTGAGCTGAAGCTACTCACAGCAGTGAAGGCAGGTGTGCGGTAGTAGGAGCGGCGCATGCCCTCCCAGTAGCGCCCGATGGGGCTCCCATAGTTGAACACGCCTATTCCCATGCACTGTATGTTGCTCGCACTCAAGGCCACGGTTCAGTGAGCTGAAGCTACTCACAGCAGTGAAGGCAGGTGTGCGGTAGTAGGAGCGGCGCATGCCCTCCCAGTAGCGCCCGATGGGGCTCCCATAGTTGAACACGCCTATTCCCATGCACTGTATGTTGCTCGCACTCAAGGCCACGGTTCAGTGAGCTGAAGCTACTCACAGCAGTGAAGGCGGGTGTGCGGTAGTAGGAGCGGCGCATGCCCTCCCAGTAGCGCCCGATGGGGCTCCCACAGTTGAACACGCCTATTCCCATGCACTGTATGTTGCTCGCACTCAAGGCCACGGTTCAGTGAGCTGAAGCTACTCACAGCAGTGAAGGCGGGTGTGCGGTAGTAGGAGCGGCGCATGCCCTCCCAGTAGCGCCCGATGGGGCTCCCACAGTTGAACACGCCTATTCCCATGCACTGTATGTTGCTCGCACTCAAGGCCACGGTTCAGTGAGCTGAAGCTACTCACAGCAGTGAAGGCGGGTGTGCGGTAGTAGGAGCGGCGCATGCCCTCCCAGTAGCGCCCGATGGGGCTCCCACAGTTGAACACGCCTATTCCCATGCACTGTATGTTGCTCGCACTCAAGGCCACGGTTCAGTGAGCTGAAGCTACTCACAGCAGTGATGGCGGGTGTGCGGTAGTAGGAGCGGCGCATGCCCTCCCAGTAGCGCCCGATGGGGCTCCCACAGTTGAACACGCTGGGCTGAGTGCAAGAGAGCGTGATTGGCGTATTGCTGCTGGCCCGCATTATCAGCCACCGAATGTCGTTCCTGGGACGGGGGGTGAGGGAGGAGACGGGGGAACGGGGCGTGTTTGGGAGGCGCACATTGGGGTTAGATTGGGTGCTTGTGAGAATTAAGCATGCCCTCCCAGTAACGGCCTATGGGGCTCCCACAGTTGAACAGGCTGGGCTGAGTGCAAGAGAGCGTGATTGGCGCTTTGCTGCTGGCCCGCATTATCAGCCACCGTATGTCATTCCTGGGACGGGGGTGGGGAGGGTGTTGGGAAGGGAAAATGGGAGAGGGGTGTTGGGAACGAGAGGAAGGGGGGGGAGAGGGTCGAGTAATGATGATTGTTGTGAGTCAAGAGGACTATGTGCATGAGAGCTATTCATTCATGCTCGAACCACACACATACGTAATCATATAGCGTCTCACCTCTCACCTCTCCCCATTTCAACCCATTCTCATCCTCCTCCTCCTCCACATTTCCCCTATCCTCACCTCACCTCACCACTCCCCACTGCCTCACTCTTCCCAGCCCCTGCCTCAACCCCTCTCCCGTGCCTCTCCCCATCCCTCCATCTCAGCTCCCTCGCACCTTCCCCTCACCTCTTGCCATTCTCCATATCCACGCCCAAGGGGGTGCACACACGCACCCCCTCATTCGTAAGGCATCACATTTTTTTTTTCTTCCAGGATAATTCTGAGAGTTCTCAGCATCTCTTTTCCAAGGTGTACTTGAGAGTTCTCAGCACCGCTTTTCCACGCCCGCACTTCACCTTTCCCTCCCCAATTCCCCCTCACCTCTTGCCATTCCCCACGCCCACACCCAGGGGAGCGTGCACTGCACATGCCACTTCAACCTCTGCCTCACTTCTCCTCCCCCCCCCCCCCCTTCCCCGCCCACACACACCTACAGGCTTCACCGCCCTCCTCCACCTCACCTCTTGCCATTATCCATGACCACGCCCAGGGGGGTGCGCACACAATCGCTGCCCCTCACCCGCACGCATATCTGGGGAAGAGCAACACATTGTTACTTGCCTCGCCTATCCACCCTTTACCTCACCTCCATCCTCTCTCCCCACTGCTCACCTCTTGCCATTATCCATGACCACGCCGAGGGGGTGCACAGCACACACAATCGCCGCCTCTCCGCCACCCCGCATCACCTCCCCCCCAACGCACTCCTCATCTCTTGCCATTATTCATGACCACGCGTAGAGGGGTGCGCACACACGCACCGCCCCTCACCTGTACGCCTTTCAAGTCACTTCGTTCCTTGCCTCGCCTCTCCCCCTCCCCGCATCACCTCCCCCTCTCTCCCCATCGCTCACCTCTTGCCATTATCCATGACCACGCCCAGGGGGGTACACACACAATCGCCACCTCTCCGCCACCCCGCATCACCTCCCCGCCAACGCACTGCTCACATCTTGCCATTATCCATGACCATGCGTAGAGGGGTGCGCACACACGCACCGCCCCTCACCTGTACGCCTTTCAAGTCACTTCGTTCCTTGCCTCGCCTCTCCCCCTCCCCGCATCACCTGCCCCTCTCTCCGCACTGCTCACCTCTTGCCATTATCCATAACTACGCCCAGGGGGGTGCGCACACACGCGCCGCCCCTCACCCGCACGCCCATCGCATGCTCGCCCACCCAGTAGCAGCTCTCCGTACCAAACACATAGTTGCACTGCGCGCGGTTGCCTGCACAAAGTGGGTAATGGGCGGTTGAGTACGGTATGGGAACAAACACCCAGCAGCAACTCTCGTCTCCCCGCCATCGCATGCTCGCCCACCCAGTAGCAGCTCTCCGTGCCAAACACATAGTTGCGCTGCGCGCGGTTGCCTGCAACAAGGAGGAAGGAGGAGAAACGGGTGCAAGGGCGGATTGGGTGCAGGGAAACATGCCTCTTATGCTCCCCTTCTCGCCCACCCAGTAGCAGCTCTCCGTGCCAAACACGTAGTTGCACTGCGCGCGGTTGCCTGCAGCAACAAGGCAGGGTGGAGAAGGGAATCGAGTTAGGAGAGAGAGAGGACTCATGTGCTCTTCTTTCGTGCCACCCAGTAGCAGCTATCCATGCTGAGCACGTAGGTGCACTGTGCCTCTTTCTCCTTTCACGTGCACACCTGAGTTAAGCCAGTGGAGGTCCCACCACTGCTTTCTGAGTCGAATCACATTTCATTTCTGCTCCTTACGTGCAGACATGCACACCTGAGTCCCTGCATACCTGGGTTGAGCCAGCTTGTGGCAAAGTAGATGCCGGTGGAGCTGCCACCGCTGCTGCTGCCAGCTGCTGACGCAAACGCCCTGCGCTCTGCTGCTGCTTCTGCTGCTCTTGCCGCTGCTGTTGTTCTCTTTGTTCCTCCTTGCTGTTGCTGCTGCTGCTGCTGTTGTGTCTGCCACTCCTTTCCCCAGTAGTTCCCGTCCTTCCGTTGTTTCTGCTCCTGCGTCCCCTGCCTTGGCATTCACACCACCAGCATCGCCATCACTTTCAAAACCCAAATCTAATAAAGAAGATGCGCCTGTATCATGCGCAGCTGTTGCAGGTCTGGATGTAGCAGTCTCAATAACAACTTGCGGAGCTTCCTGGTGCGCTAGAGCACGAGTATGTGCATGAGCCAGGGTGTGATAGCGATTCTCATATCTTGAGTGGAAGCTGGGGCGATGGAGAGAGGAGAAGTAAGGCACATCTTCGCCCCCACTGCTAGTTGAAACACTGGATGTCGCCTCACCAACACCCACACCACCAACACCCACACCACCAACACCCACACCACCAACACCCCCACCACCAACACCCCCACCACCAACACCCCCACCACCAACACCCACACCACCAACACCCCCACCACCAACACCCCCACCACCAACACCCACACCACCAACACCCCCACCACCAACACCCCCACCAAAACACCCCCACCACCAACACCCCCATCGACATTACCACCGCCATCATCATAATCAACAGCAGCAGCAGCCGCCGCCGCAGCAGCAGCAGCAGCACTGCCAATCCCACTGCCATCGAAAGCCGAAGAGGTAGCAGAAGCAACCGAAGCAGCTGAAGCAGCAGCAAAAGCAACAGAAGCAGCAACAGAGGCCCCATTGGCAGAACCACCAGGCACGCCTCCCCTCCTCTGAATGGAGTTGTAGGAGATGGTGGAGAGCATGCAGTCGCCCTGACTGTACCCACCCGCACCGCACCGAATCGCAGCGGATCCGAACGAGTGGATGAGGTTGTTGGTGACTGTCACTCCGATGGCCCCTGAGTCGAGAATAATAGGCGTGTCCACTCCTGCGGGGGGGCGAGTGGCAGGGAAAAAGAGCATGGTTTTTCTAGGCGCTTTAAGACTCGCAGCGGATTCAAACGAGTGGATGAGGTTGTTGGTGACTGCCATGCCGACGGCCCCCGAGTCGAGAATAACAGGCATGTCCACTCCTGCGGGGGGCGAGTGGAACGGGAAGAGCACAGCTTTGAGGTGCCTCAAAACTTGCAGCACAAGCAGCAAGAGTGGATGAGGTTGTTGGTGACTGTCACTCCAATGGCCCCCGAGTCGAGAATGATAGGCGTGTCCACTCCTGCAGGGGGGCGAGTGGCAGGGAGGAGAACGAGGTGTTGAGGCACCGGAACACACACGGCAAGAGCCAGAGCCAAAAGGGTGGATGAGGTTGTTGGTGACTGTCACGCCGATGACCCCCGAGTCGAGAATGATGGGCGTGTCCACTCCTGTGGGGGGGCGAGTGGAAGGGAGGACAAAGAGATGCACCGGAACACTCACGACAAGAGCCAGAGCCAAAAGGGTGGATGAGGTTGTTGGTGACTGTCACGCCGACAGCCCCTGAGTCGAGAATAATAGGCGTGTCCACTCCTGCAGGGGGGCGAGTGGAACGGGAGGAGTAGAGTGTTGAAGTGCCTGAAAACTTGCGGCACAAGCAGCAGGAGTGGATGAGGTTGTTGGTGACTGTCACTGCCGCACCGATAACCCCCGAGTCGAGAATAACAGGCATGTCCACTCCTGCAGGGAAGTGGGTGGAATGGAACGGGGAGAGAAGCTAAGAGAGGTCAACCGCGCCAAGATGGGGTGGGGGTGAGGGTGGCCTTGGAGATGCGCTCGTGTGTTGTGCTGCGGTCAACCAAAGGGGGTACCAAAGCGGTCTACCAAAGCGGTCAACCAGGACAAGTGCGCTCAAGCGTACTGAAGGCCAGTCAGAGCAGAGCAGAGCACAGCACAGCACAGCACAGCACAGCGCAGCACAGCACAGCACAGCACAGCACAGCACAGCACAGCCTGGCCAGCTGCTCCCTGCCTGCGTGCTTTAATACCTCCGCGGTGCCACCAGGCTTCATCTCTACTTTGGAAGGCCTCCTGCTCTTCTGTCATGGCCATGATGCCATGATGCCATGCCATGCCCCATATGTTTCTATGCCCCCCATATGCCCATCAATCCGCCCATACAGGCTGGAGAGCAAAGAACAACCCCCACACCTCCCCCCCTCCCTTCCCCCCTCCCCTCCTCTCCCCTCCCCAACCCCCACCAACCCCCCCCAACAGACACATAAGCGTGCGCGCATTCACATGCACAGACATTCTCCCATCCACCCCACGCACCGTAAATCTCGTTATTGGTGATGCTTATATCGGAGCGCAGCAGCGTGGGGCCGTGGCCAGAGAGTGCCACGTGGACAGCCCCTGCTGACGTGTCAACATCCAGGGATGTGATCACCATTCCGTCAATTCGTGACGCCATCACTCGAAACATGTCTATCCGCCCGTACACTTGGCCCTGGAAGAGGGGGAAGGGGGTGAGGCGGAGCAGGGAGACTTTTGAATCGACTCAAAAGTCACTCGCAGCATGTCTATCCGCCCGTACACTTGGCCCTGGAGGGAGCGGGAGAATTGAGTTGAGGCAGAGGGCGGAAAAAGGGGGAATGGGGAGGGAGGGGGGGAAAGGGAGAGGGGAGAGAGGGGGGGAGGGAGGGAGGGTGGGTAAAGAAAACGGGGAATACAAGCATGAGGAGGTGCTTAGAGCACTCTGGATATGCCTATTGATCACTCGCAGCATGCGTAACTGTCCAGAGATGTGATCACCATGCCATCGATCCGAGCCCCCATCACTCGCAGCATGTCTATCCGGCCGTACACTTGGCCCTGGAAAAGAGCGAAAGGAGACGAGGCAGAAAGGGGGAAAACGGGGGAACCGTTGGGAGTGAAGGAAGGAAAGGGAAAAGGGGGGGCAATCGGGATGGTTGACTGAAGCTCTGTCTGAAGAAATGTCAACTCAAACACCCCCATCACCTTCACTTCCCTCCAACTCCCTCCACCCCCCTTCATCCCCCTTCACCGTCTCACCTTGCCGATCTGCACGCCGTACGATCTGCTGACGTGGATGGCAGGGCAGCTGTCCCATTCGTTCACCACCACGGGCACGCTCCGGCACGGCGCTGACGTGTCATCCATCCGAAGCACGAAGCTCACGTCGTATATAAGCACGTTGTGCGCGCCCTGTATCGACAGAACCGGCTGATCTGTTCTTATAACGAGTCGGATCGTGAAACCCCCCCAGGGCACCCCCCCTGTTGCTGTTGCTGTTGCTGTTGCTGTTGCTGCTGCTGCTGCTGAAGCTCCTCCTCCTCTTTCCGCTGCTGCTGCTGCTGCTGCTGCTGCTGCTGCTGCCCTTGCTTCCGCCATCCCCTCTCCTCGTACCCTTTCCCCATCTACCACCTCACTCATCTCCCAATAATCTCCTACCTCTGCTTCTCCTGCTGTACCTGCTGCCTCTGCCCTAACTCCTGCTGCTGCTCCCGCTTCCGCCATCCCCTCTCCTCCCACTCCTTCCCAGTCTGCGCCTTCATTTAATGCTCCTTCTTCCCAGAAATCAGCTGCCTCTGTTCCTGCTCTGCCCGCTGCCTCTGCCCTTCCTGCTGCTTCTGCTCCACTCGCCATTCCACTCGCCATTCCACTCGCCATTCCGCTCGCCATTCCGCTTGCCACTCCGCTTCCTGTTCTCTGCCACAACCCCACAAACCCCCCCATGCGCCGTCCGCCCCACTGCTCCCCCCTTCCCCCGGCTTGGCGGATCTAAGAATAGTACAGGAATAAGAGGCGTTGAAGACTATACCAAACGGGAGGTTTAAAGAGGAGTTTACGATAAGGAGAACCGTGGTGGAGGGAGGATACTTGAGCCGTTTCGTGATCTCCCAGGGTCTGTTTATAAAGAGGATGGGCGCGGATTGCCAGGGGGTGCAGGGGGATGGGGGAGCAGGAGGGGGAGGGGTAGAGGGACTGGGAGGGGGGGAGCGAGATGGGGGCGGGGAACGGGTAGGTGGCGCAGGAGGGGCTTTGGGGGGAGGGGGAGAGGGGGAGGTAGAGGTTGGGGTAGGGGAGGGGGCGGGAGATGGGCCGAGCAAGGGAGAAGGAGCAGGGGCAGGGGAGGGAGCGGGGGAATCGGCTGCTGGGGCTGGAGAGGGGGAGTCGGCGGGAAGGGGAACGGGAGAAAGGGGAGGGCGGGGAGCAGGGGGGGTTGTGGGGGGAGGGGGCGGGGCAGCAGAGGGGGGTGTGGGAGGAGGGGGTCGGGGAGCAGTGGGGGGTGTGGGAGGAGGGGGACGAGGAGGGGGGTTCGAAAGAGCGGGTGGGGGCGGGGGAGGAGGAAGGGGAGGCGGAGGGGGAATGGGAGGCGGCCGCGGGGACGGGGGCTTAGGAGGGGGGGGAGAGGGAGGGGGACGAGGAGGCGGGGGAGGGGAGCTAGCTGGGGGCCGGGGTGGAGGGGGGCGGGGAGGGGGAGGTCTAGCGGGAGGGGGGGGACGAGCGGGAGGAGGCGGAGGGGAAGGGTTAGGAAGTGGGGCGGGAGCAGGAGAGGGTGCGGGGGAGGAGGAGGGAGCAAGCAGCAGCAGCTGAGCAACAGTGGCTTGAAGACTACTCCACATGGTATCATCAGCAGCAGCAGTAGCATCAGAAGTAGCAGTGACATCAGCAGCAGTAGCAACAGTAGCGCTATGCGCCTCATCAGAGCTCCGGTGCATGAGAAAGCTCCGCTCTCTCCTGCCCTCTCCTCTACCCTCTCCTATGCCCTCTCCCCTGCCCTCTCCTAAACCCTCTCCTTTCGCCCCCCCGCTGTCCTCTGCTCCACTCGCTGCTCTCTTGGCTGCTGCGGCTTTCCTCTCCTCTGCGCGAACCACCTCCAGGAAATGCTCCGTGCCAGATTGACTTGCTCCGTGCTCCTGCGAATCACCCAAAAGCTCCATCTCTTGCGCTCCTTCCCCCCACTGGCTCCCCGCCGTCTGCCCACCGCTCCTCCTCCTGCTCAGGTGAATATGCTGGGACGAGGAAGAGGAGGAGGAGGAGGAGGAGGAGGAGGAGGAGGAGGAGGAGGAGGAGGAGGAGGAGGAGGAGGAGGAGGAGGAGGAGGAGGAGGAGGAGGAGGAGGAGGAGGAGGAGGAGGAGGAGGAGGAGGAGGAGAAGGCTTCATCGCCCGCTACACCAAAAGAATGCTTTTGAGACGCCTCGAAAGAGGAGACGTCAGCACTCAATGCACCGGAAGAAGAAGCAGCGCCCGTTTCTTTAGGCGCCTCAGAAGAAGAAGAAGAAGAAGAAGAAGAAGAAGCACCAGCAGCAGCATCAGCAGCAGCAGCAGCATGGGAAGCAGTGACAGTGGGGCCCAGCAATGCGTGCACGTGTGCGTGCAGGCAATCTTCTTCATTGTCACCACCACCACCAAAAGGTCTGCACTTTCGCCGTTGCTCAAAAGCAAGGCTTCCATGCGTTCCCTCAGCGCTCCCCTCAGCGCTCCCCTCAGCGCTCCCCTCAGCGCTCCCCTCAGCGCTCCCATCCTCGCTAACCCCCACACCTCCCTCCCCGCCTCCATCCGAAGCCCCTTCCCCACCTCCCTTCAGCCCGTCATCCCCCCTCTCCCCTTCAGCTGCCACTACCATACCTCCACTGTCTTCGACTATCCCATTTGCCCCCATCAAACGCACGTTCTGCACACGCACCCTGGCATGTGTTTGCCCCTCCTCTCTCCACACCCCATGTCTCCGTCTTCTCTGCCCGTCCCCCCTCCCGCCTCCACCCACATCCCCATCCCCGCTCCCGCTCCCACTCCCGCTCCCGCCGCTGCCCCCATCCCCATCCCCACCGTCCCCGCCCCCCACCTTTGTGCCTGCACTCTCCTCTCCCTCCACCCCCTCGCCTCGCCTCGCCCCCACGCTCTCCCCATGAGCCACTGTTCTGTCATGCCCCACCACACCATCTCCACTCCCTTGCTCAATCCCCTCCTTCCTCTCATCTCGCCTTCCCTCCCGCTTCCCTGGCGCCTCCTCCTTGTTCTCCCCCGCTTCCCCCGCGTCCCCCGACTCCGCCTCCGCCTCCGCCTCCGCTTCCGCCTCCGCGCCTTCCGCGCGCAACCACGTGATGTGCCACTGCTGTCGGTGCAGCAGCGGCGCCGCGGCACCTTGCTCCTCCGCCACCCTCTCTCTCGCTACCGCTGCGCTCAAATCCCTCCGCTGCTGCTTCTCCTGCTCCTGCTGCTCGCCCTGCTGCTGTTTCCCAAGGTCTTGACCAGCATTACCACCACCAGCACCAGAACCATCAGCAGCACCAGCAGCAGCAGCAGCAGCAGCAACGGCAGCAGCAGCAGCCTGTGCCTCGGGGCCT
This sequence comes from Closterium sp. Yama58-4, assembly GCA_947470075.1. Classification (NCBI taxonomy): domain Eukaryota; kingdom Viridiplantae; phylum Streptophyta; class Zygnematophyceae; order Desmidiales; family Closteriaceae; genus Closterium; species Closterium sp. Yama58-4. The sequence goes on along the minus strand of CANIUD010000757.1, from coordinate 776,382 downwards.
GTTTCTCGCGGCATGACACACGGAGGAAGAAGCAGCAAGAGCAGCAGCAGCGCCAGCGCACCGAGAGATCCCAACGGAAACCGAAGCGAACCGAATCGAACCGAACCGAACAGATGCTGCGGCGTCCGTGGCGGGATGGTAACGATTGCGCGCCGAGCCACATCCGCTTTCACAGATGCTGCTGCGGCTGAGGCCATCGGGTAACTTCTCCGTGCGAGCTGATGGGACTCGACAGGTCGTGCACATGCAGTCGTGCATACTTGCTCTCGTGCGCCATCAATAAGAATAAATATAACAAAAGCTACAGTAATAGGGTACACTAAGGAAAAAAGAGGAACCTCCAGCTGTCACCACTACTTAGTCAAACTTGACGCGTATCAGGCTCAGCGGATTACATGTACACATTAGGTGCTCGTACCGTACGTACGCGATAATAGGCATTGTGACCTTACTGAAGAGAACTTGCGAATGGGACGTTTGCTGCGCCGCGCCGCGCGTCGAGGTTCGAGCTGCACACGCTCCTATTGTGGAGACGAGAGACACGTGTCGAGCACATGCGTCGTGTGTTGAAAGGAGCCTTTTGGGAACAAGACTCTTTTAGGAGGTCTCATGAACGCAACGGCTTTGCTAGAATTCTCCGCAACCAACTTAGGAGGTCTCATGGACGCTTGGCACGATGCGGCCAGGACGTGCGAAGGAGTAGGGACACCACACGACACGCGCGTCGACCAGCTCTCGTCGCGTCGTCCTGTGCATTCCAATAGTACGACGCGGTTTTACAAGTTAGGGATACAGTGCGGTACAGCAGTGTGAGACCGAAAGCTGTTTTCGCATTCCTGCAGATCGGAAGAAATCTGTTCGGGCTGAACGCAGAAACTGGCCCTGCTATGCGTGCGTGCATCTGTCGGTAGCGAGTAGGTACGTGTACGTGTAAGTGGATTGGCTGTTATGTGTGCCAGCACGAGCAGTGCGAGGGAAGTGGAGGGGAGCAGAACGGAGTCCAATCCTGTCCAACCCTAAAGCGCGGCCTACAGTAGTGTATCGTCCAATTTCACTGCATGATACATCCTCCCAAAACACGTGAATGTAGAGGCGAACAGCGGTTTAGAGTAAGGTTGAATGAGGTGGAATGCGTAATTTCAGAAAGAGCCATCGCAGCTTGGCTGCAGAATCAAACATGAGCGTTGACGGAGATTCGAGTCGAGACGAGACTGGAAATTCGAAAAGGACATGGGTGTCGGTCAGGTCAGGTGTTGTGCTGGACATGGTCGGTTGGTAACATGACATGGTTTATCTGGGTTTGGTTCGGTTTGATCTGGTGTTTCGATGCCTTTTTTCGTGGTCAGGGGACATTGAGGCGGAGTGATAAGACGGTGGTCAGCCCAACAATCCCGAACCCCGATGTACTGTACAGTAGTTCGTGTGCGTTCCCTGCCATGGTCCTGTTCTTCTGTCTGCCAATCGCGTCTGTATGGTTGGTGACACAACTTGGTGTGGTTATTCGAGAGCGATTCGTAATATCTCCGTCTGAAGGTCAGGCTCGCGCAGATACAAGAATGCTATCGTGGAACAAGAAAGCTGAAGTGAAAAGGCTAAAACGTATCTTTATATCCTCATGTAAGCGAAAATGGCACTTTACAGTCAATACTTCAGTCTGTATACATGTATCTACCGGATCATTTGTCCCTGTTTATTTATGTGTCATTATACATCCTCTGTCAGTATACTTATCAGCTCACTTGCAAGCGTGCTGGTTCCAGACCCCAGACTCCGTTAAGGCAGTATGTGTCCTGCTGCGCTCTTCTCAACAGTGTCCGCTGCCACCGGTAAGTGTGAAATCGGGCAATTATGTGTCGAGGAAGGAGCGTAGACTCAGGTTCGCCGCAGATGCAGAACACACTGGAGCAGGAAGGATTCGGCAGCTTCAGCAGCTGGGTTAGACAGAGGCTTTGTTGGCTGAACATTAGGCTGATCCCGATTCCTTCACCTCATCGGCTGTTACACCCACTCGCATCACCATCTGAAGCCTCCACTTCTCGTAACTCCCCACTCTCGCACATTTTCCTCCCCCATGCGTCTTTCTCGCCCTCCTGCTCATTTGTTGCTGCTGCACTCACTGCTGCTGCTACCACCGCTGCTCTCGTAGCCGCCTCCTCCGCCAGACAAATCGGGCAGCAGCAATTAGCCGTGGCACTTACAGGGGAATAATACCCACTTGCTTCATTCCTGTACATTCCCATCCCCTCGCCCATCCGCTCCTCCGCGTATCCCCAGCTACCCACCCTTCCTTTCCGCTCCTGCCGCGTCGTCTCCTCGCACAGCAAGTAATAAGTCCCTCCGGGGCGAAGCACCGTGGTAAGTCCCAGCGGGCTCTGCGGGTGCGAAGGCGAAGAACACAAGAAGTGGCCGGGGAAATCTGCCAGCACGTCCGCTGCAAGAAGCGTAATCGTCTCATTGGCCGACTTTTTGGAGGCCTCGAAACCAGATTCCTTACTCTGGTCATTATCATCGTCCTCCTCCGCTCCGCCGCTGCTGTCGCACGATGAGATGTCCGTTGCATCACCAGGCGAACCAAATTCAGCCGCATTGGCGCGCCGTCTGGGAGGAGATGAGGGTGAGTGGAGCGATGCAGACTCGCAGTCTGCATTGGATGATGATACGGAGGATTCTATGGCGTCAAGCAATCCCGGCAGTGACGGGACGGAGTAGATCCGCATAGTTCCGTCGTCTAGAAACACCATAACGGCTGTCTCGTCGCCGCATTCCGCGCCTGCGGCCTCCGCTTCCGCCGATTCCGCTGTCACCGCCGCTGGGCCAGATGCCCGGCAGCTGACGTATTTCTCCGCCGGACCTTTTGATATGCGCCGATCGGCGCTCCCTCCGCGGCTGCTGCCGCTGTTGCTACTCCCGTGCCGCGGTCTCAGTAGCCCCACGACTCTCGCGGCCGCGGCGGCGGCGCGAGCGGCTGCCGCGCGGAGACGTCCGCTGCCACTGCCGCTGCCGCTGTTGCTGTTCTTAATTCCGAAGGTGGCGCCGGGGACGCCGCTGGCGGACATTGGTGCGTCGTATCGGAAAGGCGTGCGAGACTCGCGTCGCAGGGATCCAGCTGACGTCGACGGCGGCGGGGTCGTGGCCAGCATGACGACGATTGCGACGACGGCGCTAATGCTGGGCGACACTGGCAGGGTAGCTCGCGAATTCAGTTTTGACGGCGCTGTCCGTAAGAGAGACGCTTTTATTCGCTGGGAAAAAACTGAGCGAGGGTCGCGGTATCAAAGTGCATTCTTCAACGCGCACCTGGAATACCGCGGCGCGGGTTCGATCGTGTCCGCTAAGATCGGAAAAGGATAGAACCATGAATCGAGGGTAATCAGGCTATGTCGCATTTTCAATCACGAGTGATCTTCTGGTGGCTGTGGTGGGAATTCGTGGACAACACCGCGCTAATTGTCAGCCACAGAAAGATGTTTCTCCGGAGTCGAAGGCCGTTAGTAGCATTTAGTGCGACCAACTTTTGAAGCCGCGGGGCACACGTCCCGTCCCGTCAGGAAAAGTCCCGTTGCGCAGCAACCACGGGTTGGCAACAGCGAAGGTGTTGGAGCCTGGAGGAGCAAGCTTTGCTTGATTGTTTACGGCATGGCTTCGGGTTAGGTATCCTGTTGCCTCCTCCTGCGGTCCATGTTCTTCTGTTGCTGCGAAGTTCAATCAAAACCCAACGGCTGCACGCGGCCTGTTGACCTGTGATTCGCAGCTCCGACATTCCGAGGCGCGCATAATTGACCCTGGAAAATTAGGGATTTAAAGTTGGACGTTCCAGATCTTCGGAATCAGAAGGAGGGTGTGGTGCATCACGTGAATTCAGGTGCTGCACGACACCGTAGTGCACCCACTGGCCACTCCACGCCACGGCCCTCCTCCACCTGATGACGACACGATCTTTCCAGCTTTTGGCACCACGAGGCTGTTCATAGAATGTGAAACAATGGCGGGCAGCAGCACTGGTTGGTTGCACTGCACAGCACTGTATGCCCGAAATCTCATTCTGGCAACAGCGGGATGGTTGCCAGGGTGACGAATCTCGTACTGTACATTTTGAAACATCGAGGGTTACACGTACTAGCTTCGCGGGCATCCCGCTGAACACATCATCCCAAGCAGTTTCCCCTCAAGGGACCCTCGTGTCTGGAATAAATGCTGGACTTGGTGGGCAAGGCAGCGTGCCAGGAATGGCTCAGATTGTTCTGTTCGATAAAGAATACAGCCGATAAACGAAAACAGCACACGCGAAAAACAATCAGTCAACTTTAAAAAAACTTATTGGTACTTTGTATTTAAGCTCTCTCATGTCAAACCCATTCCAAGGGTGCCAGTATGGGATTGATAAAAGATGGAAATAACAAAAAAGAGAAGAACAAACCAAAACAAACAAACAAACACTCGCAATCCGCACCATAGTGTCAGAATAATGTAATATTCCTATATAATTGCATCGCTATCTAGTAGTGTAGTATCATCATATCTTTTCGTTAGGTGGTATACCTCCCTTGACCACCTCCCCTTTTCTATAACGTGTACCCTCCTTGTTACGGTATTACAATCTGTCAGAATGAAGAATGGATGGTGCATTGATGTTGGTTGGGGTACATATAGCTAACCCTAAGTTTTGTACCCCCTAAGACAAACCTCACTACAGGCTACAACATTTGACACACCCCCATAGCCTAAGTGAGGGGTGTCTAGCAGAACCAAACGAGTACGGTCACAAGACCAGTCCAAGAAACAAAGCTCAGGGTGGATCACAACGTCACCACGCAGTCTGAGCACAAACAACAGTGGCCACAAGGCCAGTCCAAGAAGTAACAGAGATATATAGAAAGCAAAGTAAACAGTACACTCAGGTCTAAGCAACACGAGAACCAGTGTCAACAAGGCCTAACTGCACACAGCACCTCTGGTGGTCACAAGGCGGAAGCGCCTTGGTGAAGATGTCTGCAGTGTTGGCCTCGGACTCCACAAACTCAAAGCGAGCCTGTCCACGCCTCTGCAACTCTCGCAGAAGAAAGTACCTGACGTGAATGTGCTTCACTCTGCTCTCCAGTCGTGGCTCTCGACAAAGGAGAATAGACGCCTTGTTGTCAGTGAACAAGGTCGGTGCAGAGCTCGGCCGCTCACCAAGGTCGGTGAGCAAGAAGGTCAACCAACGCAGCTCCTGTGCCGCCATGGCACCAGCGTAGATCTCAGCCTCAGCTGTAGAGGTCGAGACCGAAGAGGAGCGCGTGGACCGCCAGGAAACAGCTCCAGAACCCAGGCTGAAACAGTACCCCTGAGTAGACCTGTGAGTCTCAGCGTCGTCAGCGTAAGAGGAGTCACAGTGACCAGTAAGTACGACAGACTGCTGCCCTCCAAGAACTAGCCCCACGCCTGACGTCGTCGCTAGGTACTTCGCCACCCTCACAGCTGCTGTCCAGTGAACAGGACGGTGTCTCCCTGGCGCAACAAAGCGCGCAAGAACGCTGAGAGGGAAGGCGAGGTCCGGGCGAGTACAAGTCATCAGGTACATGAGGCAACCCACAAGCTCAGCGTAGGGACCACTAGGCTCGAACGGCTCGTCAGGAAAGGGTCCAGTGAGTCTGTGGTCAACAGCAAGAGGTGTGCGCTGTACTGTGGAGTGCTGAAGCCCGAACCGCTGAAGGACCTGCTGCACCATGTGCGACTGTGAAAGTGTAATGGTGCGAGCAGCTCTGTCCCTGGTGATCTGCAGGCCAAGGTAGTGGCGCAGCTCACCAAGATCAGTGCAGGTGTGTCTCTTCTGCAGTTCGGACTTCACGTGTGCCAAAGCAACTCTGTCAGGGGTGGCGAAAACAAGGTCGTCAACGTAGACCAGAACAAAGAAAGGTGTGGGGCCACGACGAACGAACAGCGACGGGTCAGCAGAAGACGGCTGGAACCCAAGGTCAGACAGGGTAGAACGCAGGGTGTCGTGCCACTCACGAGGAGCCTGACGAAGTCCGTAAACCGGTCGCCTCAGCCTCCACTGGGTCCCAGGAGGGAAAGAGCCAGTGAAGGCAGAGGGACGACGCAACCAGACCTCCTCGTGCAGACTGCCCTGAAGGAAGGCAGTAGAGAAGTCGAGAGAGTGTAACTCGTAGTCTCTCTGTGCTGCTACGTGCAGTAACACCCGAAGAGTGGTCATCTTCGGGGTGGGCGCGAAGGTCTGAAAGAAGTCAACTCCCTCGCGCTGACTGAAACCTCTAGCCACGTAGCGCGCCTTGAAGACCGGAGGAGATCCCGGTGGCCGCTTCACCCTGTAGATCCACATGCCGTCGACTACGTTCGCCCCCGGAGGGGGAACCTCATCGACGTAGGTGCCTGTGGATCTGTAGGAGGCCATCTCTGCGTCCATGGCAGCTCTCCACTGAGAGGCCCAAGGCCCTGACACTGCCTCAGCGTAAGTGCGAGGAGTCGGAATGTCAAGGGCGTCGGGGTCACCCTCAGGGGCGAGGAGCATGGCACAGAGATGAGGGGAAGCGGCCGCCAGGAACTCTAGCTCAAACTGCCTGTCCTCTAGGGCGTCACAGCCAAGGGCAGACACACCCCCGACGGCCAGAGGACTGGAAGGAGGAGCAGCCACAAGAGCGGTGGCGAAGTCAAGGCGGCGGGTAGAGGCAAACTCAGTGACTGCGGCAGTAAGAGCGGACACAGAGGACACAGAGGCACGAGGGTGAGTAACAAGCGAGGCGAGAACACGAGAGAGAAGAGGACGGTACGTGCGGTAGTAGTCTGTGACAGGAGTAGGGAGCGACGCAGTGAGAGCCGACTCAGGAGGAGACGGAAGCACAGACGGAGACGGACGAGGTGGACTAGAACGAAGTAAGGCAGTACGAAGGTCAGTGAAGGGAACAGGAGACGAGGGACGAGCACGAGGGGAGCGACGAGAGGCCCAAGTCTGAGAAGGAGGAGGGGACAACGAAGACTGAGAACGAGGGAAAACAGCGGGAGAGGGGTCAGGAGGAGGAAGCGGAGGACCAGAGACGGGAGGAGAGGGGGAGGAGGAAGGAGAGGGAGAGGGGAGACCAAGGGTCCGAAGACCCGAGACAGGAGGAGGAGACGGCAACTGCTGCTGCTGCGGCTGCTGCGGCTGCTGCTGCTCCAGCGGCTGCTGCCTCTGCTGCTGCTGTCGCTCCTGCTCCTCGAGCCGCTGCAACTCTCTCTCCTCTCTCTCCAACTCCAGCTGCTCCTCACGAGCACGGCGAACACGAGCCTGGAACCTGGTCGGGTAGGGGTGGGGGGAAGGAGTAGTGTCCGGGGCAGCGGCAGCCCCAGAGTCGACCTCCGAAGCACCAAGCACACCACCCCCAGAGGCAGCACCAACACCAGCTCCAGACCCAGGCTCTCCAGAAACCGAAGGAACACCCTCACCCCCAGACGCAGCACCCCCAGACTCCGCACCAGCACCCCCAGACTCCGCACGACCAGTACCAGCCCCCGGAGGAGAAGAGTCCTCTGCAACCCGCGGCTCAGCTCCAACTCCAGCACCCCCAGAACCAGAGACCTGTACAGGGACAGTCGTAGGACCAACCTCCCGAGAGGGAGCACCTACAGGAGGCGGTGAGGAAGACTGTGGGGAGGGAGGCTGTACAGGGGGGGCTACCGAAGGGGGAGGGCTAGCCTGAGACACACCAGACGGGGCTGGACCAGGGGGGGGAGGCTGTACCGGGGGAGCAGGCGGGGGAGCGGCTGTCAGGAAGAGGGGGGGAGGAGGAACCGGGAGACCTCGACTGGGGTACCTGACGTAGTACGGGGTGGACTCCTCGAAACGGACGTCACGGGAGTCAAAGAACCGGTGAGAGGGAGGGTGGTAAAAGGTGAAGTCAGAGGAGTCCTCAGGGAAACCAAGGAAGACACAAGGAACGGCGCGAGGCGAGAGCTTGTCCGCGGAGGTGTCGCGGACAAGAGCCAAGCACCCCCAGACACGAAACCTCGACGCGACACCAGGGGACCCTGTCCAAAGACTGGTCGGTGAAGCCTCCGGCCGAGAGACGCGTGGCCAGAGGTTCAGCTGGTGCGCGGCGTACCTGACTGCGTATGGCCACAGGAAATGGGGGGCACGGGCGTGAGTCAAGGAGGTGCGGGCAATCTCCATGACCAGGCCTATGCGACGCTCAGCAACCCCATTCTGCTGTGGGGACTCCGGAAGCGTCCAGGACTGACGAATGCCCTGTTCGCGACAGAATCCAGCGAGAATGCCGGAGCGAAACTCGCCCCCGCGGTCGGAGTGGAGACAGCTGACACGACGACCACGAGTGTCCTGGGTGGTAAGCAACCACCTGATTAGCGTAGAAGTCACCTCAGACTTCCTCGCCAGGGGGAACACTGTGGTGTAGCGGGAGTAGTCGTCAACGACCACCAAAAAGAAACGCTCACGCTCAGGGCCAGGGCGAGGAGAGGGGCCCCAGACGTCCAAGTGCAGCGTCTCAAAAGGCTCAGTGGCCGGACGAAGGGAGGAGGAGTGAGGGGTGGCGCGCAGCCTACCCTCGACGCAAGGACCGCACGGTGGTGCAAGAGACGGCGGCAGCGACGGCAAGACACGCGGGAGACCTAAGACCAGACGCTGACTAGACATAGCACGCAGACGTGGAAGAGAAGGGTGTCCCATCCGGTGGTGCCACAGAACGGTGGGGTGGGCAAGCGACCGACAGGAGCAAGACGCAGCGACTGGACTGGACGCGACAACCTGAGGGGACGGAACCACCTGGTGAGACGCAGGGAGGAGACTAGGGGGAGGGACAGGAACTGGGAGGAGTGGCAGCTGCGACGGCGGCCGCTGTGGCTGCGGCTGCAGCTGCTGCTGCTGCTGCTGCTGCGGCGGCTGCTGCTGCTGCTGCTGCTGCTGCTGCTGCTGCTGCTGCAGTCGCTGCTGAGCGCGCGGGCGAGTGTGAAGAGTGTAGAGACCGGAGCCCGGCTCAGCAGCAAAAGTGGCGAGGGGCTGGTAAGAGTCCCCGTCAACACACACCGCAGTCTCTCCAGAAGGCTCAAACCACACACCCACGTGCTGACTCACGAGGGGTCGCACGCCCACCAAGTTCCGGGAGAACGAGGGGACGTGAAACCCAGTGAGAGACCCAGAAGGAGCAGCCGGACACGGCAAGGTGGTAGTGTGACGCGCGGTGACTGGTCCCGAAGTGGGATCAGCCAGCGCCACAGAAACAGGCGCAGGAAGAGGCGTAAGTGTCGTGCTGTCACGAAAGAAGCAGTGAGAGGCTCCAGAGTCCAGCGTGAACGACAGCGAACCGTCCTCTGAGGTAGCCGCTGGACTAGAGTCTACACAAGAACCTACACTAGCAACAGGCAACTGAGCAAGGCTAGCACCTAAGCTAACAACACCAGAGTAAGCAGAGTCAGAAACACTAGAGTCAACAACAGCATACATAGCATGGGGAGTACCAATCAGATCCACTAACTGCTCAGCAGACATGCCCCACAGAGCGGAGCCGTAGCGCTGAACAAGAGGCAGCCAGTCAGGGGCAGGAGCACCCACCCCGTAGACCAAACGAACCGTGTCAGTGAGCTGAGCAAAGCACTGACCAGGGGGGTGAAACCGGCCACAAGGGTGGCCACGACGAGGGCCTGTCAGAACCTGGTAGGTGCAGGGAGTGTAAGCAGCACCGCGCTGGGTCTGACGCAGCCCCGACCCTGGAGCCAGCTGCTGCCGCTGCTGCTGCTGAGGCTGCTGGGAGGAGAGGGGCTGCTGGTGCTGCAGAAGCTGCTGCTGACGCTGAGCCTGGTACCACGCCGCTGCTCCACCAACCGGGGCAGGAAGTACAGGAGGCAACTGACGAACTCGGGCGTCGCCACCACTAGCAGGCGCAGTGGAGTCACCAGTCACTGCACGAGGCGCCTCTCCAGGCCCTGAACCTCCACCGCCGCCAGGCGCAACGCCACCTCCACTACCTCCGCCTCCACCTCCACTACCACCACCAGAACCGCCTTTCTTGCCACTCCTACCGCGGGACCGCGACGCAGTCGTAACAGCAGCTGCAGTCGCGTCAGTAGCGGCAGTGGCAAGTGAGGCAGTAAAGGTGGGTAACTGCGGGACTGTGCACCCGTGGAAGAGTGGGGGGGGCACAGCACCAGAGGCAGCGGCTACCGAGCGAAGGTTGCTCTCGACGTCCTTGAGTGCAGACTCAAGGACATCGACGGTGAGCTCACTAGGGTGCTTCAGCAGAAGCGCGTCGCGAACGGAAGCAAGGCGGTCAGGGAGGCTAGTGGCGATGAAATAGATAGTGATCGCCATAGGGGGAGGAAGCAGTGCAAGCTGTGCCTCAGTGCAAGCAGCGCGGTAACTAGCGTCGAGCGAGCGGAGGTGAGCGATCAAGTCAGCAGAGCGCTCAAACGAGGCGAGATCAGGAAACAGGAACGGGAGGAAAAGACGGCCAAGAGAGACAGTAGCGGGAGTAGAGTAGCGGGCCTTAATCGCAGTGAGGTACGCAGCAGCGGTGCGAACCTGAGTGAAGTGGACCTCCTCTGACTCAGGGAGGAGGCTGCTGAGTGCGATGCAGGCCGCAGCGTCACGCGACGTCCAAGCCGTCCTGTCAGCGCGCTGACGGGCAAAGCGAGCCGTAGCAGCATCGTCAGGGGCAGGACCTAAAGCGGCAGGCTCGGGGGGCTCGGGGAGGTCACCAGTAGCGTGCGACCAGAGGGTCTCGCCCCCCTGGACTTGACTCTCTAACAGACGGCGAGCGCGAAGAAGCCAGACGGAAAAGTCAAGAGGTCTACCGTCAGCGTCGAAACGAAGAACTCGCGGAGTCGCCATAGCGAGAACTAACGCGAACGAGCAGGCGAGTAACAGCAGGAGGTAAGAGGCAAATTAGGGTTCAGGTGGGGGGACTTAGTCGCAGCGGAAGAACGGGCTAGGGCGACGGGACGGGGGAAAGGGCGGGCGCGATGCGACGGGGCAGGGCGACGCGACGGGGCAGGGCGACGCGACGGAGCAGAGGCGACGGGACGGGGAAGGGCGACGCGACGGGGCAGGGCGACGCGACGGGGCAGGGCGACGGGACGGGGCAGGGCGACGGGACGGGGCAGGGCGACGCGACGAGGAGACGGGACGGGACGGGGCAGGGCGACGGGACGGGGAGACGGGACGGGGAGACGGGACAGGGCGACGGGACGGTGAGACTGGACGGGACGGGGCAGGGCGACGGGACGGGGAGACGGGACGGGTAGACGGGACAGGGCGACGGGACGGGGAGACGGGACGGGACGGGGCAGGGCGACGGGACGGGGAGACGGGACAGGGCGACGGGACGGGGAGACGGGACGGGACGGGGCAGGGCGACGGGACGGGGAGACGGGATGGGGAGACGGGACAGGGCGACGGGACGGGGAGACGGGACGGGACGGGGCAGGGCGACGGGACGGGGGAAAAGGGCGCGACTCGACTGGGGGGAAAGGGCGCGACGCGACGGGGGGAAAGAGCGCGACGCGACGGGGGGAAAGGGCGCGACGCGACGGGGGGAAAGGGACGCGACGAGGGGGAAAGGGCGGGCAGGACGCGACGCTAGGAGTGGCGCTAGGCGCGGCACTACGCGCGGTAACAACGGAACCGGGACGAATGAGAGCTAGGATCAGGCTCGGGAGGCTCGAACGGAGAACGGAGGAACGGGATCCCACAGGATCCTAACCTAACTGATACCATGTCAGAATGAAGAATGGATGGTGCATTGATGTTGGTTGGGGTACATATAGCTAACCCTAAGTTTTGTACCCCCTAAGACAAACCTCACTACAGGCTACAACATTTGACACAATCCTCTTTGGCCAACTCTCTCTTACATGTAGTCTCTCTTACCCCAAACCCTAGGCTACTAAGTCTACTCTCTGACACATAGAGACACGCTAACCTTTCCCAAATCCTGACACAGGTACGTACACAAAGTGCCCCACCCCATCCAAGCAAAACTGGTGTGGTGGTGAAAGCATGGTAGCCAGTACTACGGTATCCATCTCCTTCTATGTGCTGAGCTTGATTGCATGTGCCAATATGTGCACGCACACTTATCGCTGATGCTTGTACATATCCTGCCGCACATCACAAGGTATTGATATTACGGCGACAAACGGCTGAAATAACAGGTGGTATGCTTTGCACTGCCAGCTTCGAATTCAACTCAATAGTACAACACAAAACCTCCATCCATGCAAGGGCAATCTACAGTGGAGATTCGAATGCATCATTGGTGATTTCACCTTATACCATGTTGGCCACTAGGCCTCCACAAAGGAGAGAGGGGATACACCGGCCCACAAGCCATAATTACACCTCCGTTGCCCTCATCCTGACTCTCCACACCGGAATCCAGTTCGCCTTGTTCGACTTCACAAAACTGAGCCTCGAACGCTGCGTCATTGAAAAGCTCGCTGTCGCTCCTGCTTGCCTTGGTCTTTGGCTTCCTGCGCTGCTGACTGGCTCTGGTTTGTGCAGGCACGGCCTGATGTGGACTTGCCATCACAGAGCTTATACCCACTGCCGTATCCACATCATCTTCAGCTATAGAACCGCCACTACCGCCGCCGCCGCTGCTGCTGCCGCAGAGAAAGCTGATGCTTCGACTGCGGTGGTGAAGCGGGGCCTTGCGGGTACAATGTCTGCGTGCAGTATGCTCATGTGCCTGCCCCTCATATGGTGCAGAGTAGTCGCCCCTTGTGCGAGGAGGCGTGAGGCAGGCCGGCCAAAGCTTGCAGCTGGTAATTCTGCCGCCGGTTACACTGCCGCCGCCGGTGCCGCCACTTCCACCACCACCACTGCTGTTGATGCTGCTGAAAAACCTTCCCGTGCCTGTGCTTACATCGGAAGTCAGATCCACAACCGAGGTCGGGTTGCTGTAAGAGCTGCTGCTCTCATTGCTGTCTGCTGATTTGGAGTGGTGGCGATTAATCCGGGAGTTCAAGGAAGAGGAGAAGGACGAGAACGAGGCGGATTTGAGGGAGAACGGCGAGCTGGTGGGGAGAGGAGAGGTGGAGGTGGAGGAGGTGGAGGAGGCGAAGGAGGAGAAGCCAGAGGACGCGCCTGCACACGAGCAGGACGACGGGCGGGAGAGTGCGATAGATGACGAGGAAGAAGAGGAGGAGGAGAGCAAGGAGGAGTTGGAGGAGGATGAGGCGCCGCGCCACAGGGAGTGCGAATGTGAGGACGCGGGCGTGGCGCAAGAGAAGGGCGGGGACGGGGAGGATGTGGGGGGCGAGGAGGATGACGGGGAGGAGGACGACCTAGGGTACACACTACTCCCGCGCCTGCCGCTTTCGCTGCTGCTAGCGCTGCCAGGGTTACCGAAGTAGTGTCTACCGCCCGTATTGCTCCGCCTGCTGGTAGCGATCGGGGAAGGGTCGCCAGTCAGCGCGTCGCGATCGCCGTAGCGGTTGCGGTTGCGGTTGCTGTTGCGCGGCTCTGTTCGCGACCGCGCGGAGAGGCGCGGGGAGGAGGGGCTTGCTGGCGTCGGCGCGAGGGGGGGCGTGGCAGGCGCAAGATGCAGGCGCGGGGGCGGGCGGGCGGAAGCAGCGCGCGGGCTCTCAGGAGGAGATAACGGCAGGGGGGAAGGGTTTAGCGCGAGGCTGCTGCTTCTTGCGGGATACGCCGCGAAAGGAAGCGGGCCTGAAAGGCTCAATGCCGATTCGCGTGCGATATTATTGCACTCCGCACTGAAAGGCTGTGAGACGGCAGCTGCTGCTGCCATTAGGAACGACTCCGAGTCGCTTTCGTCATTGCTGGAACGAGTCGCACTAGCTGTACAGTCGGAACACGCAGCCGCAGTTGCCGCCGTGCCCGCCGCAGCGGGAGCGATGCCGACGCTGAATTCCCGCCGCAACCGCCGCTCGAACCGATCGAGCTGCAATTCGATGCCTCGAATCATGCGATCTGCGTCTTCCAACGCGCCGCAAAACGCGGCGCCGTCGCCGACTGATCCAGAGCCGCGGGCTGCGGAATTGTCCGCGGCAATCCACCCTCCACTACCAGCAGCAGCAATCTTAGTCGACATGCCCCTCGCAATGCCACTGCGGGTGCTCGCAGCCGGGTGAGGCGGATGGAGAAAATAAGTAGCGCTCGGAGCAGAGAGAAGGACGGATGCTGGATCGAGACTGAGTGAAGCGCGGCTCCCCGAAGCGACGCCGACGTGCAGGCCCGGGTACTCGCGCATGACGTCGGCGACGCGAAGCAGCGGATCGCGCGCGCCGCGGCAGAAGAAGCGCACCGATCCGTCGGGAAGGAGAAAAAGGATCGGTTCGGGATCTGGAAAGAGATCTAGCCGATCCACCAACGACGTTGCCGCGTCAGAATCATCTTTCGCGCTGAGCTGTCCAGAATAATCGATGTGAAAGTCGGCAATAGCGTAGCCGCCGGTTCCGCCGACTCGGAGCACGCTTGTCGGACCGCTGCAAGTACTATTTGTTCCACCACTCCCCAGATGCAGCGATGGCGGGAATTCGCTCAGGGATCGCACGAATTCTCGCCCTCGCGACGCGATTTTCTTGGTCGCGGTCGCGACATTCGCGGTGTTCTCGGAGGTCGAGGCGATGGCGCCGCGGGAAGTGAAATAGTCGTCCCGGGGGAAGCGGTTGCGCTCAGAGGCGCGCCGCTCCAAAATCCTCGAAGCTATGGGTGGGCGCGATTCGGGCTCGAGAATGGGGATGCTGTCGCAACTCAGACTGTGACTATTGGTTAAGTCGCCGGTTAGACTGCACTGTGCCGCTGCGACGTTCTGCGATGCGCGGTGGCGCGCGGCGAGAAAATCCGTGTCTTTCCACTCGGAATGACGACCATGTGCCATCGGGGACGGCACGGCGACAAGGTCATGCAGTGTCGATACGTCGTCTCCGTCAAACGCGGAAATTGGTTGTGGCAGCGACATGGTCGTGGTCTCGTGAAGTTCGCGTGCGGGAAGAACTTGAGGTGGTAAAAATCGCGTTGAACACATGACGGAATCTACAACTGTGGCTACTGAGCTGAGCTTACTCAGCCGATGATTGCATGCACGAGGAGCTTCAGCACAAACAAGGCGTCCTACAAGGGTCATGCCATGATCGCTTGTGGCTAATGAGTTGTGTTGTCATCCCACCATCATGTACACTATGTACCGAGTACCGCACCGCAGAGAACTGGAAGGGAAATGGGCAGAGTACCGAACTGTACAACTCACAAATGCAGAAGCGATAGGGGAAGCTCGCGGAGAAAATCGTCGTGATTCGCGTCGCGTCCCCTCGCCCCACCCCACCCCACCCCACTCCGTCCCGCATCAACAATGTGATGCATTTTCGGCCCCTCGACCAAGGACGGATCGCGACACGAACGACCATGGACAGGCAGTTTCATTTTGTCTGTTGTTTCTTTCTATCTGACTGGCGAAAACTGGCAATGAAAACTGACTGATGAGTTGCGTCGGAAGGAACACCTTCAAGATGGGCGGCATCGATCAAAGCAACAAATAAAAGGTTTTACACGGGGCTGAACAGAAAACAAAATACACAGTGGATTGATATCAGTTGAAGAGTAATGTACAGTGGTGAGCATCTTTTCAGACCATTCAAATTTATCTAATTTTTATTTCTGTCCACGTACATTTATGTGCATACAGCAGATGTTGAGAGCGGCCCGGGAGCAATCCCCATGACACCTGTCACCGCTGAGATGTCGCTCCGCACCGCCCGGTTTGTGGCCAACGAAGGAAGCGTGATGGCAATCACGTGACGTGACGCTAGTCGTGACCCTCGAGCTTCCAGAAGGAACCGCATGTGCCCTGATGTACAGCGTGAAGCTCTTCTGCATCTCTGTTTTGCAAGAATTGAGAAGCCTTGGTTTTACGTTTGGCATGGTTATTCGCCAAGGTAAGCGTTGGGCTGTGGAAACTTTTCACAGAGTACAAGAAATTTCAGGGTGCTGACCTCGTTGCATGCATCCATTCTGGGTAGTTGGTCAGCTCCGAGCGAATCTAGCGGTCGGCGAATGTATCGCAGTGCCAAATTGTTACAAAACACCTGGTTAGGGTGTTCACAATGACGCTGTAGACCAGGATAAATTCACAATACACATGCTACTTTGGGAGCAATTTCACTAACAGTTTCGAACACATAGCGTCCGCCACTGGCACTGGTTTAAGTGGGAAAAGTACCAGACTCTTACTTTCTTAAGATGACAAATGACATCGGACTTGGAATCACCCACACCCAACATCTTACTTGGACCACTCCATGTTTCACGTTCCGAACTCTTGTCGCAACATTTTCTAAGCGCCACAATCTACTCAGGTTGTGGAAGGCTGCAGTTTGACGTTCAGTGGAAATGAACTGAACCTACAATTTTGGTAGGCCAGCCGACCAGACACATCCGAAGGCCGAAACAAACAAAAGTTTGTTGCATTCGTCCCAAGACAGCTTCCATTGGCCTGAATCCCAGCTGGCCTTGGAGGATCTGTAACAAATCAGGTCCCCTCAATGAATGGTTCTGTGGCCATGAGTGTGTGGCAAAATTTACAGCGCAGCCAAAATTCAAGAGCCTATGATGAGGCAACGACTTACTCCTGACGCGTGCCTTGCGAGCCCAGAGAAATTACGAGCGCAATAAATAGGCAGCTGTGGAAGGGAATCCAGCTTTCATGTTGTGGTGTGTGCACGTGTGTCTATTTTCTTCGCCTGAAGAAGCCTCCCTTGCATTCTTGTTTCCTAAGATTGTACATCATGTTATCTTCAACTTACACTGTAATTTGGTTGAAGAATGGAACTTTACTTCAACTTACTTGTGTGTACCACCAATGCTAGCTCAACCGTGTCTGATGATACAGAGTTTCAAAGCTTTGTTCAATTATTCAACAGAGATTGTTGAGTGTGCTGGATCTAAGACACCAGTTTGATTAGTCGTAGTGCATTTTGGCGCACAAACATTCCTGTACACCATGCAGAAACGCATCTGTGAATTGACCGACCATGGAACATTTCTTTCCCTCTACAAAGAAGGATATCGTATGTACATTTCAATAGCTCTCATGCACCTTGCCAACGGGGAAGAAGATGCGAACCAAAGCTGTAACGGGATGACCTGGGCGCAGTCCGCGGCGTGAGTGGATTTTTTTCAAGAGTTGTTAAAGGCGCATGAGGCAATTGAGGCCCCATTCCTGTATAACACGCCGCTGTCTGTTGCGTCAATTCGAACGAGGAGGTCCCGCAGAGCCACGCATCTTGCAGGATCCGAGCAACAGGAGGTCGAGTCTGAGGGTCACCCGACAGCATTCTCCGAATGAGGCTCTTCGCTCGCTCTGACACGAAATCCCAGCACGGCAGTTCCCAGTCGCGAGACGATTGCCGGCCGTGGGAAATAGTGGGCCATCGTCCGGAAAGGATTACATAGAGCGTGACACCCATGCTCCAAACGTCCGCGGGAAACCCGTACGGTTTTCGGCCAGCAACCTCGGGAGCCATGTACGGCATGCTGCCGACGTATCCAGCGGCGGTTTGCCCTGGCCTGAGCACGGTGGAGCCTCCAAAATCGGCAAGCTTCGCGACAAACGCGCAACGCGGAGCCACGTTGAAACCCGATGCTATTTTCGTCTCGGCTATCACCGACGTTCGACAAACCGTCGAACTGAAACTGCACTTTTTCACTGGAACGAAGTGCTCGCCCGCTCGGATCGGCGCGCCGGAGTTCGCGGCAGGGGTTCCGGCGCCGCGCTCATTGGCCAACAACGGAGGCGAGAACGAACACGACGATGGCGACGCGGGTGACGCGGAAGGTGATGACGGGGATGAGGGTGACGATGCTGGGGATGGGGGTGACGATGGTACCGTTGACGAAGCCTTCAACGACAGCGACGAGGACTCCGAAAGGTTGACAGGGCCGAGGTGGATAGCGTTACTAGTAGCGCTGCCAGCAGTTATGCTGGACCCCGTGCCGCAACCCAGTGTAGTGTCCGTGTTTGGGTTTAGGTTGTTTGGGTTTTTTTCAGCTACTCCGCTCGATTTCTCGAATGACCATGACGACTCGGACTCCGACTGGGAGTCATGGCGCGACCCTCTGGGGCTGCGCTGGAAAAGCAGCACGTTATCGGGCTTAACATCTCGGTGCAGAATACCTCGCTCGTGGCACTCTTGAACTCCCACCGCGATGTCTCTAAATATTTCCCGCGCGTCGAACTCGGAAAGCGGCCCGTTATTTAAAACCCACGACACGAGATCCCCGCCAGTGGCTAAATCCGATAGCAGGTAAAGCGCTCCCTCGGAGTCACGGAAAACGTCACGAAGAGGCGACACGTGGCTGCAGTCGTGAAGTAGCGTCAGTGCATTGATCTCGTTAGCAGCGCTTCGAAGTTCTTCTTTAAGAGGTGCTACGCGTTTGCAGGCAAAATCAATGTCCGTCGCGCGGTGCGTGCATCGCCTGACGGTGCCGAACCTGCCGGATCCGAGCTTTTCGTGTATTTCGTACTTAGAAAAGAGATTTCGCGCGGGATGCACGGGGAACATGATTGCGATCCGACGTGCAACCTCTCCTGTACGCCTGCAGGCGTTAGCGTGTTTAACGGATTGGGAGGACGGCTAATATACTTCTCGCAGAAAAAATGAACGTCGCTGTGGCCTAATGGCTGTTGGCACACCTATTTGAGGTAATTAGTAATATCAGGAACTACAGATCCATGGATGACTCGTTCGGGTTGAACAGAATCAACGCTCGGGTCCGAATACTGAATGTTGTGACAGCGCCCTTTCAACACTAATAAGGTAAAGGCAACAAGCAAACAGGAGGGGCTTCGCGGCGCTGCGTTGCGCACATGTTTCTCCCAGCACGCAACTGCGAGAGCTTCGTCGCGAGTGACGTGCAGGGAGGTTCCGCACGCACGAAAGGCCTTGCCGACAGGATTCGAGCTTGTGGCTTCTGATTGGATGTTACACTCGAATTCGTCGATGTCTGAAAAGTAAACAGGTGTTTGCGTTCGCGAAACCTGGCGAAACCAGGCTCGGACCATCCGAAGCAACACTTCGTGAACATGGTTGACCTCACCGGACCGAAGAGGATGTGCTAGCAAACGTAGTGATTGTGTCGGTTGAGAAAAGAAACGATAACTGCGCCTACACTCTTTGCAGAAACCTATATCGTGTTAAGTTAGGGCAACAAGCAAGGAAAATGTGATAAAGTGTGAGCGAAGGAGTGAGCGTGCATGAAAGATATTTATAAAGGAAATGCAAAAAAATCAGTTAAGCTATGCAACGTTGCCATTGTGGTTCAAGTTTTTCCCAGAAGCGTTTGCCAACTGTAATACAATTGTGTTTGGTAACATGTCTCAAGAGTGGAATAAACGAGTGGGAGTTCGAAATGGAAAGTGAAGTTTTGGTACGAATTTTTTTACGAAATGACATAGCATAAGTATTCTTTATGCGGCAACGGCAGTGGAAGCGGGCCAAGGAATGATAGTTTGGTATAAATGCCAGATATGTATTCACTCAATACAGACACGCAATGTACCAGCTTGTAATTGTGAGTGGAATTGCCAACAGGTCCATCAGAAACAAGAGTCAGAAGGATGGTCATGACTGTTCCGCAGTCGCAAACTAGATGACACGTCATCCACGTCGTGTGGTGTGGTTTGCTGGTCGGTGGTACTGTACGCTTCGCGTCACATAATCACATTTGCGCCTGCCATGTTTATCACACTTTGTTCGTTATACTGCGATTGGTCCGGGTGCTTAGCTTTAGGTTCGTACGCGTCACCTATTGGCCGGGTGCCTAGCTTTAGGTTCGTACGCGTCACTTACCAACCTGCTGCTGAAACCTGGTTTGGTGTTTGGGGCCAGCCCTGGATCTGGTTAGGTATGAGATTTGGAGAGTATGGGACGGTGTCACGGTGGATATAGCCCCTGAAAGACGAAGAAAAGTCGGGAGCATTGTGATGATTATTGACTGATTTGTTTACGAAATGGAGGAGCCTGGTCCTGCAACGAGTCGAATCCATGCAAGGGAAAATATTACCTGATTAGGTGACTAGTAGACATCTGACCGGATTTTCATATATTTCAGAGAAGCGCACCGCGGCCGAGCTACCGAACATCGAACCGCCCCACACCTACGTCTTCTTGTGGCAAGGAAAAAGGGCGATCGAGATTCCAGTGGAGTAGACAGCAGAGCAGAGCAAATGCGTGTACGACATGGAAAAAATGGAAGCCATGGCCAATGGCCCATGGGTGATGGCATCAGCTGCGCGTGTATCTGGTTGGGGGGGCAGTTGTTCATTCCGTGTGCGACATGACCTGACTGCAAAAACCCATTCTTTTTACCGCTCGTTGACATCGCAGTGCAAACTCTTCAATGCGGGTCAAACGCGGCTGGAGCAGACTAGTTGAGGCTCACACAAAGAGAGCAACCGGACGAATAGTATTGGCGGATTTGCGCAAAAACAGAGCCGCCATTGCTCGCTAGCAGATACAGGCTATATTTTTTCAGAAGTCTTACGTTCCCAACTAATCGAATCCCATCACGTCGAGTTGCTAACGAACGCGCGTCGCTTTGATGCGGTGATCTTCGGGTCTCCTATAGCCTCGTTCGAGAAAGATGATTGGGAAGAAGGGTTATTCTTTCTTCAGCCAGATTTTCCGCCTTCCTGTCAGATTCTAAGGAACCCAGTGTCGCCTTGTTGACAGCCCTCGACAGCCCGCCACGATCACCGCAAGAGAAAGTCCGCGCCCGCAGAATACTTGCTGTTCAATGCCTTATCCAGCTAGCTCCGCCCCGTATCACGACCAAAATAGATTCTCTATTACAGCCTTTGCAACAATAGTACCTACCAGTGGTAATCTGCTTCCACGCAGCGATGGTAACCACTACTGGTAACCAGATTACGAGGTTCGACTCTACATAGCGTCGCTGCCGCCGTATTTCTTCTTTGCGCTTGATTAGCCATGGCTCCCGTCGACAAGCATTCCACGGCGATCCAATGGGTCACGTCCGCGAGGAAAACTCCTCCGAGCGTGACGATGCCAAGAGTAGCCGCTGCTTCCGTCGCTCCGTCCTGCCATCCCCGCAACACAGCTTCCATCGCTGCGACTCGAAACGCCCACTACCGCACGACGAACGGCCCCCGAAGTTCATCTCGAGCCGCTCCTGAAATCCACTACCCAGCAGCACTCCCGACCCTCCTCTCCCCCCTTCGTCTCATCCCTCTCCTCCCCCTCCTGCTCCTCCTCCTCCCATCCGTCGCAAGTCGCGTAAGCGGGAATGGTCTAGCGCCTGCGGCGGCGCCGGCGTTTCCGCCGCTTACGACAGATACTAGTAGTATAAGTCAGGCCTTGAGTCACGTTCACCGTCACTATCCGTTCAACGGTACAGAAGCGTTGTCGATCGCGCGCGTTCAGCTCGCCATGGCTGCCGCAGAAGCCGCGGAAAAAGCCGCGCTCGCAGCAAAAGCTGCCGCGCGGAGAGCCGCGAGACGCGCCGCAAGCGCCGCCGCCGCCGCAGAGGGCCAAATTTCCGCCTCTGGCGGAGCAACGGCCGCGTTTGCGCGTGCATTCGCGGGAATCGCGCCGGGCGCCAACGACTCGTTGGCGGAAAACAATGTGGGGGAACAAGATGCGGGGGAGGCGGAGAGGGAGGCGGAGGAGGAGGAGGATGAAGAGGACAAATGGGATCCCAAGACGCAACCGTTAACGGAAAAGCCGATTCTGCTGGGACCGGCGGAGTTCGTCAGACCGGACGGCACGCGCGGAACGCTTCACGGGGGAGGCGCGCCCGGATGGGAGCAGCGGTGGCGGGATCGGCGCGCGGCGGTAAAAGCTGCGCGCGGCGGAAACGGTGGAAGCTTCGGAGGCGCAGTAAGCGGGGGAAGCGGCGGAAGCGGCGGGAGCAGCGGAGCGGAGAACATCACCGCCAGTGCGGGGACGGTGGCAGCTGCGGGAGAAACAACATTTTCCATAGCGGGCGCGGCGGGCGCGGCGGGTGATACGCTAGTGCAACCCACGGCCGGCACGCCGGATATCTCGCACACTGCGGGGTACTTTAAGATTAAAGCGCGGCGCGACACGAGACTATTCTACTACTACTTCGAGTCGCGAAACGACGCGAGCACGGATCCGTTGGTGCTATGGCTGACGGGCGGCCCGGGATGCAGCAGCGCGTTCGCACTGCTGTACGAGAACGGACCGTACAAGCTTGACACTGACGGAACGACGCTTGTATGGAACGACAATGGATGGGACATGGTGAGTTTTAAGTCGAGCCGAAAGAGAACAGACCGTACAAGCTTTGAGAGTGACGGGAACGATGCTCGTCTGGAAGGACAATGGCCGGGACATGGTGAGTTTGTGAAAGGACAATGCTGCTTTGCTTTAACTCAAAGGAGCACGGCCTGTGCAAGGTCAACGCAGTGACGGGAGTGCGCTACGCTGAGTTGGGAACAAGAACGAGCACAGGGTTCAGCTTCAGCAATGACTCGCTCTTGCCTCCGTTTCCCCTGGTCTCTCTGTCTCATGCCCCCCTGTCTCCCCTCCCCCTCTCCCCCCAGGCATCCAACATCATATTCCTGGACCAGCCCGTGGGCACGGGGTTCAGCTACAGCACTGACGGGCAGAAGCGCAGCACGCAGCGTGGCGTGAGCAAGGACGCATACCAATTCGTGCAGGTATGCGCGCGCGGTGCGGTGGGGTAGGAGATGGTGCAATGGCAGGTTGAAGTGAAGGTGGGGAAAGGAGGAGCACGCAGCGTGGTGTGAGCGAGCAAAGATGCATACCAGTTCCTGCAGGTATGCACGCGGTGGGTGAGGTGATTGGGGTTGGTGGGGGGTTGGTGGGTTGATGATGGGTTGGTGGGTTTGGGATGGTGAGGTGTTGTAATAATGAAAGACCCTCTTCATCAATTCCCCCCTTCAAGCAGATGCTGAGGTGGTGAGGGATGGTGCGGTGGTGCCATGGATGGGTGGTGGAGTGGGGGAAATGGTGGGGGATGTTGAGTCAGTGGGTTGGGTATGGTGCAATGTGAGGGATGGGTTGACCACATTGCACCATCCCACATTGGTGGGATAGGTTGACCCCTTCATCAATCTCCACCCCCCTCAGCAGATGTTGCACACATAGCCTCGTAGCCTCATGAGCTCATACATGACACCCCCACCCCTCTCCTCCCCTCCCCTCCCCTCCCCTCCCCTCCCTCCCTCGCTCCCACCAGGCCTTCCTTGCCGCACATCCCGAGCTGCGCTCGCGCCCCTTCCTCATAAAAGATCATTCTGAGGTGCCTCAAATGCCGCTCTCTTTTCTCCCTCTCCCTCCCCCCTCGCTCCCACCAGGCCTTCCTGGACGCACATCCCGAGCTGCGCACGCGTCCCTTCTTCATCACAGGGGAGTCGTACGCGGGAAAGTACATCCCCACGCTCGCTGCACGCATAGTGCGCGCCAACAAGGCTGGCAAGCAGCCGCCAATAAACCTGCAGGTCCGTATGGTAGGCAGGGCACATGAACGGGTCGGTCCATCTGTGCTTCCATCTGCCATTCTCCTCCCCACCCTTCCCCCATCCTTCCCCCATCCTTCCCCCACCGTTCCCCCATCCTTCCCCGACCCGTCTCTTCCTCCAGATCCTTCCTCATAACAACCACCACAACCTCCATTTCCCCAACCCTCTCTCCTCCTCCCCATTCCTCCACCCCCCTCAAACCCCATCCCCATTCCATCAGGGCATAGCTATTGGCAACGGCTTGACGAGTCCGCACACGCAGGCCATGTCCTGTGCAAATTTGCACTTTTTCAGGCGTCAATCCCTTCCTCCCCCTCCCCAACCCCTTCCTCCCCCTCCCCCAACCCCTTCCTCCCCCTCCCCCAACCCCTTCCTCTCCATCCCCATCCCACCAGGGCATAGCTATTGGCAACGGCTTGACGAGTCCGCACACGCAGGCCATGTCCTGTGCAAATTTGCACTTTTTCAGGCGTCAATCCCTTTCTCCCCCTCCCCAACCCCTTCCTCCCCCTCCCCCAACCCCTTCCTCCCCCTCCCCCAACCCCTTCCTCCCCCTCCCCCAACCCCTTCCTCCCCCTCCCCCAACCCCTTCCTCCCCCTCCCCCAACCCCTTCCTCTCCATCCCCATCCCACCAGGGCATAGCTATCGGCAACGGCTTGACGAGTCCGCACACACAGACCATGTCGTATGCGCGGTTTGCATACAAGAACAAGCTCATGAGCTACTGGAAGTATCGGGAACTCAAGGCGCGAGGGCGAGCATGCCAGCTCACTGACCTCATGTGTGGTGGGTGATGGTTTTCGGTGTGTGGGTGGGTGGGTGGGAGGGGTGACTTGTCAGTTGACTTAGAAGGTTTGCATACAAGAACAAGCTCATGAGCTACTGGAAGTATCGGGAACTCAAGGCGCGAGGGCGAGCATGCCAGCTCACCGACTTGATTTGTGGTGAGTGGTGGTTTTGGGTGGGGAGGGTGGGGTGGGTGGGGGGCGCGCGGGTGGTTGGGTGGGTGGGGTGACCTGTGAGCTGACTCAAAAGGTTTGCATACAAGAGAGGGCTCATCCACTACTGGAGGTTTTGCGAGCTCAAAGCACGAGAGCGAGCGTGCCAGCTCACGGACCTCATGTGTGGTGGGTGGATGGGTGGCTGGGGTGGGTGGGTGAGTGGGGGGAAGGGGTGGGTGGGTGGGTGGGGTGACTTGTGAGTCGGTTCAAAAGGTTTGCATACAAGAAATGGCTCATGCACTACTGGAAATTTCGAGAGCTCAAGGCGCGTTGGACAGCATGCCAGCTCTCTGCCTGCCAGTATTAGGAGCTATGTTTGGTCCTATGTCTGCTCAACTCTACACAGCACAACACAACTCCTTAGAACATCTTTCGTACACATGCTACCTACTTCAAGTCAGCCAAGCACTGTCTCCCGCACTCTCTGTCTCGTTCCCTCTCCTGCTCCCCTCTGTACCCGTCCGTCTCTATCTCGCCTCTGCGCAGGCACCCACCCAGGGCAAGGAGACACGCAGAGGCGCTCTCCTTGCCAGAGGCGCAGAGACACGCAGTCCACTAGGAGCTCTCGTCTCGTCCAGAGTGAATCCTGACGCTCTTCAAAGACCTCCTCTCGTGTGCCGCGCTCTCTCTCCCGTTCCTTCCTGCGCCTGTCCCTATCTCGCTTCCGTGCAGGCACCCAGGGCAAGGTGACGTGCATCACGGCGTTCCTGGTGTGCGGGTAGTACTTCAACCAAATCGTGTTGCAGTCTGGCTTTGAGTTGACTCAAGACTCTCCTGCACCCTCTCCTCTCTCTCATCTCCTCACAGGCACCCAGGGCAAGGTGACGTGCATTACAGCGTTCCTGGTGTGCGGGTGGTACTTCAACCAGGTGTTGCTGCAGTCTGGCAACGGCAACGTCAACGTGCGTATAAAGACCTTCTTTTTATAAAGACATGCGCAAGTATGTGCAAGACCTGTCAAATGAAAATCCGAATCCATTCTTCTCTATTCGTCATTTCCCCGTCCTCCTTTTCCTTCCCCCATTTCCCGTTTCTCCTTGACCGTGCACCACACGCACCCCATGCACCCCATGCACCACTCGCACCCCATGCACCCCACGCATCCCATGCACCCCACATACCCCATGCACCCCCCCACGCATCCCACGCACCACAGTACTACGACGTGCGCAAGCCGTGCGTGTATGACAGCGGCTGCTACGACTTCAGTGCCGGCAATGCATACCTCAACTCTTATCCCGTGCAGCAGAAGCTGGGAGTCACCAGAAAGTGAGTCAGACAGACAGTGAGTCAGACAGACAGTGAGTCAGATAGACAGTGAGTCAGATAGACAGTGAGTCAGACAGACAGTGAGTCAGATAGACAGTAAGTCAGATAGACAGTGAGTCACAAAGTGAGTCACAAAGTGAGTTACAAAGTGAGTTACAAAGTGAGTTGCAAAGTGAGTTGCAAAGTGAGTTGCAAAGTGAGTTACAAAGTGAGTTACAAAGTGAGTTGCAAAGTGAGTTGCAAAGTGAGTTGCAAAGTGAGTTACAAAGTGAGTTGCAAAGTGAGTTGCAAAGTGAGTTGCAAAGTGAGTTGCAAAGTGAGTTGCAAAGTGAGTTACAAAGTGAGTTGCAAAGTGAGTTGCAAAGTGAGTTGCAAAGTGAGTTGCAAAGTGAGTTGCAAAGTGAGTTGCAAAGTGAGTTGCAAAGTGAGTTACAAAGTGAGTTGCAAAGTGAGTTACAAAGTGAGTTGCAAAGTGAGTTGCAAAGTGAGTTACAAAGTGAGTTGCAAAGTGAGTTGCAAAGTGAGTTGCAAAGTGAGTTAGAAAGTGAGTTACAAAGTGACTGCTGCGCATTGCAGCTGTGAGTGAGTCCACACCGCACAGTAAGTTCCAGCTTCACTGCTTGCACTTTCAAACTTCTCTAAAGTGGCACCAGCTTCTCTGGATTCGCTCCCTCTCCCCTCTCTCATCCTGCATTGACTGCAACTAAAAAAATCACCCCCTTTCTCGCCTGCCTTCGCTCCCTCTCCCCTCTCTCATCCTGCATTCGCTCCCCCTGCCCCCCAATCTCCCTCTTGCCCTCGCTCTCACCTCCCTGGCCGTCAGGTGGAGCGACTGCAACGACAGTGTGTACTTTGGAATGCTCATGGACTTTGAGAGGGATGAGACGGAGCACGTGAGCTACGTGCTGAACAACGGGCTGCGAGTGCTTATATATGCAGGCGAGAAGGACTTTATCTGCAACTGGATTGGTGAGACATTGTGTGTGCATGTGTGTGTGCATGTGCATTCATGCATGTGTGAGTGAGTGGTGGGACTTTTCAGACCCATATCCGCTCAATGCATATATCCTCAATACATATATGCTCGATGCGTGTATGCTTAATACATAGATGCTGAATACATATCTGCTCAATACGTATATGCCCAATACATATATGCTCAAATTATATCTGCGCAATCCATACTTGCTCATACATAGACGGGCGACATCCTTCTACTCAACTGAGCTTTACTTTTCTTGTTCCCCCCTCCTTCCTCTTCCTTCTCCACTCAACCCTCTCCTCTTTCTCCCCCCCTCCCTCTCTCATGGGAGCAGGCAACAGCTAGTGGTTGAGAGTATCAAGTGGACTCCCCTCTCTCAAATCCCTTCTCCCCCATACACTTCCCTCTTTCTCCCTTCCTCCCTCCCTCCCTCCCTCCCTCCCTCCCTCCCTCCCTCCCTCCCTCCCTCCCTCTCTCCCTCCCTCTCCCCCCCTCCCTCTCTCATGGGAGCAGGCAACAGCTGGTGGTTGAGAAGTCTCAAGTGGACTCTCCTCTCTCCAATCCCTTCTCCCACATACAATTCCCTCTTTCTCCCTCCCTCTCTCCCTCCCTCTCTCATGGGAGCAGGCAACAGCTGGTGGTTGAGAAGTCTCAAGTGGAAAGGCCAGGGGGCGTATCGAAAGGCAAAGTACAAGCCATTCTTGCTCTCAGGCAGTCAGAAGGGCCTTGCAAAAGTCGCGGAACCACTCACATTTCTACGAGTAAGCTCCTGTTCTCTTGATTTTGTTGTTGTTGCTCTTACATGCTCGTTTATGTCAAGTTCAGCCATCCGGTTGCCATTGTGTGAGCATTGAAGATCCATTGTATCTCCTGCGTGTAAATCTCCGCGTGGTTCCTGCATACCATTGCTGAGGCCTGGGATTGCCACCAACCCCCAGCCCAACTCCATATTGGACATCATACCATAACCGTGTTGCTCATAATTATTGATTAAATCGTTGACCATATGTTGCATTTTTTACATTATTGCATCTCCAGGTGCATGAATCGGGTCACATGGTGCCCATGGATCAACCTGAAGCTGCACTCGAAATGATACGCCGATTTATGGCCAAGGAATCCCTCATTGGATAATGCAACACTCGTTGCTAATCCTGGGGCGGGTTAGACGCCATTGTATGTATGTTAATATTAAAAAAACGTGTCCTTTGTGTTTAACATGTGGTGGATTGGGTTGCGTGTCAGAGGATGGGAATAAGGCTTGGCCAACACATATACACGGGAATAAGGCAAAACGTACTCAATTACCTATGCGAGTGTTGCTTCTAGTAACTTATCAATACAAGCCAAGAAAGTGTAATGTTTGTGTGTTTGCGACGATCAGGATTCCCTCCATACTTCCATGCGTTGTTGCACGTGCCCGCCATGCTCTTATATCGAGAATACCCCTGAACACAGAACCAGCTGGACTGGAACATAGGCTAGCTATTTCTGTTAGCAAATTCTACGATACGTGGTGGGTGCATTTCGAGCTTACCGCTTGCCACGTAGTTTGCTTCACCGTAGCTCGCGCGCGCTGCCGAAATAACTCGTTTTGTGCAGAAAATAGTGCGTTAATAGCGATTTTCGATTCGCTCCGACCTACTGGATCGTAAAGTCGGTGTTGGACATCTCATACCATCAAAATGCCTTCTAAGTACCGTGGGCGATTTGGCAGCGGCGCGATCGCCGGCGGGGCTATAGGCAGCGCGAACACGGGACAGTCGGGTGTGGAGCGGTTGGAGGAGGTACTGGACGTGAACCTACCGCTGCCGCAGGTGACGTCAGCACCGTTCGGGCGCATCGGACCCGCATTCGGATATGGCTTGGGATGCGGCGCCGGCTTGGGGATCGGTCTGATGGGCGGTAAGGCTTTGGGATAGGAAGATTTTTTAGTTGATAAAAGATGCGGCGCCGGCTTAGAGATCGGTCAGATGGCGGTAAGGCAGCGGGATGAGATGGCTTGTGAGTTGACTAAAAAATGCGGGGCCGGCTTGGGGATTTGTTGTCTGGGCGGTAAAAGAGCGGGACGGTAACAGGATGACTTTTGAGCTGCTTTAAAAATGTGGCGCCGGCTTTGGGATCGGCGTCATGGACAACAGAACGGTACGGGTATGGCAACGGGACGGGATGCTGTGTTCGGATTGAGCGACAAAAAGTCTAGTCTGAAGCGAGTGAGATACAAATACGCTTTGATGAGTAGGTCTGGCTGGATCGGAAAGGGAGCAGATGTAACGCCATTTTCATTATCTATATTTTGATAGTCCTCTGGTTCTTGTTTCTTAATTATTTTTTTACAATGCGGAGTGTTCACTGGTGATACACTATGCCCCCCCTCTCACCACTCATGACCTGAGACCAGCTTATCACCCAGTCTCCCTTGCACTAACTGCCCCACCTGTCCCACCCCCCTCGCCCTATCGAACCTTCACATTGCAGGACTTGGTTTGGGCTGGGGAGTGCCGGGCCTCAGGCTCGGGATGGGGTTCGGTGCGGGTTGTGGCGTTGGAGTGGGGTTCGGGTATGGAGTCGGGAGGGGGAGGGCGTACGACAGGGAGGGTAACCATACGAATCTGCACGGGGGTTCCAGCTACCTTTATGCACGGAAATTGACTCCTGTTACTGGCCGGCCTCGGAAAGCTGATACACCATTGTGAGTTGCAAGTGTTCTTAAATGAATCGTCCTCCCTTTTAAATCTCTCGCTCTCACACACACTCTCACACACGCATGCACATACCCTCTCTCGCTCCCTCCCTTATTCTCCCGCTCTCTCTCCCTCACTCGCCCTCTCGTCCCCCCACTTTCTGTCCCTCTCCCTTCCCCTCTCTCCCCTCCCCCCCCCCCTTCCTGCTTCCCATTCCCCTCCTCTCTATCCTCAGTTTCCCCGTTTCCTGTTCATATAAAGACACATTCGCATGCGTGCCCCTGTACACTATTCTTCAGACATACACACACGTATTTCTTCGATTCAGGAAATTCCAGTTCTGCTCCATGCATCCCTCCTCACACTGCCCTTACACGCTGTTACTCCTGCTGTTCCAACCTCCCTTCCCTTCTTCTTTCCATCTGCCCCCCACACCCTCCTTACCAGCTGCAACCAGTTTTGCGCTCCATCCTCCTGTTGCTCCTATCCCATGTACTGATACCGCATTTTCTTCTTTCTGTTCGTTGGCTGTCCTGTGTTTCCTAATGCAGCGCTTCTTTGGCTGTAGGCCGCATGGTACATGACCTATTTCACGACATCAGAACCTTCTTTGGATCGTTGACGGGGACAAGGCCACACTAACACGTGGCCATGTTCTTGTATCAAAAGTAGTTTGCAATCATGAGGCCATGAGGCCGCTTGTGATTTGAATTGCAAGTAGCAGCTTGTTGCAAACCCCTAAATTCTGCATTTTTGCATGAAACTACCTGCAGGAGTCTCTGACTCTCTGATATGGTTTATGCTATACTGAAAGTCATTTGGAAGCAGAGTTAGATACCGTACGTAGCATCCTCCAGGTGTTGGATGCTTGCCTCCTCGCGACAATTCTACAAGCTCACGTCACGTAAGGATGCTTCACAAGCATGAAGACCATTAGTGGGTGAAGTGCCGCCTCCAGCAAAACACCTTCTAAGTTTGGGTTAAGTGCCGCCTTCAGAAAAATGCGCTATGTATACATACTGCACAAATATGGTTTTGGATTTCATTTCCCCAATGTGCATTTGTATATGGAAATTGGAGAAATCACATATTGAACTGCTAATTCTGAATGGTAAAGTTCGTCAAGCCACTTACCACACCACCTTGAAATCCAAGGAATACCCTTCCAGGTGAAACACTGAAGCGCAGGTAATGCCGATTTGATAGCTGAGCCTGCATATACGCTGCACCGTTCGATTGATCTATTCGACGGCAGATTGTTGTGCACACTGGGAACGAATTTTGGCGCGCACCGCTTTCGTCAACAGAAAAATAGCGGGCACCTCCCTCACTGTGGCTGCTTGAGCGGCGGTGGCGGGGCTCCCCCCTTTTGTCCTCAGGCGCATTCGAGCCAGACAGACTGTGAACAGCTCCGCTGGTGTTGGCTCTCTTCCGCTGATGGCTTGGCTGTTGAAATGTTTTGAGGAAACCCCGAAGAGTGTTGCCTTATGTGGATTTAATAGGTGAAACCCCGAAGAGTGTTGCCTTATGTGGATTTAATAGGTACGATAAAATGCTCTATCTATTTATGAGTGTGGAGATCTCAGTCATATGCTGAGAAAGTGCCGTCTTTCGGAGGATTCTATAGACGATGAGGGTGTGGGGCATTTTGTTTTGAATTCCCCACAAAATTCACGGTGGCGCATTCGCGAGGGTGCTATCTGTCAGGGCTGCCGAAGACGTGTTCGATAGATCATTTTCTTCGTTTCCCAAATTGATTGTTGTGATGTGATTGGAACAGGAACCAGAAAACAATGATCAGAAGCCGCAGGTGGAATGAAGAGTGGAGGGTACAACATTCTGCGCTGACTTTACAGAAAAATGCGTTTCTTGTTCTCAGTTTATTTGGATAAACTGAGAACAAGAAACCTCCCACGTTTCAGAAACGCGTTTCGAGCCGCTGGAGCCACTCCCCCATCACCCTGCCTTTCCTCCCCCCTTGCGTGCGCAATGCAAGGGTTCCGCCAGCATTTTGCGGTTGTCCCCCTGGCTGCTGCTGTCTGTCTGCCCCAACACCTTCCCGCCATTTTCATCCCCCAGCCTGGACGAAATCGCGCGCATCGGCGGAAATCGTGTTTGTCTCAAAAGAATCGACCCAAATTGCTCCCCGCTCGCCACGTGGGCGTTTTTCTCAATTGATTCGACCCCCTTTCCCCCCGTCCCCCCACCCCGTTTTTCCCGCCCTTGCCCTCCGAAATTCGGGCACCCGCTAGAATCTCGTGAAATCACAAAACGTCACGAATACATGTTTTTTCGTAACGCTAAGATTTCAACATGCGAGCGACATCTGATTGGACAGAACACCTATGACTTCTAATGATGAATTTAGCAGTAATATGGATTTTATTAATTATGTGCCAATGCAGTAACATATTTTTTTAATCTTTGTAATACGAGTAAATATTTTTTTCTAAATAATATCAAGAAGTACAATCAAACAAAATATCTACCTATTTCAAAAGAGATTTATTTTTATTTGCCGTGGAGCTATTATTATTATAAATTTATGAAATTTAACGCTTAGTTTTTTTAAGTTTTCTGGAATAAGCTTCATGTAGATATATAGAAAACATAAAGAAACTATAGGTTGATTCGTCATGTGTTTTTTTTTTTTTTTTTGGCGCCCTTATCTACATTACTGGCATGGGCTAATCCAAAAAAATACGATACAATCAACGTGCATATGAGCCTCCTGAGATTGAGAAGCAACCGCCGAAGTTATCGATTGCGAAAGCTGATGTGGCATGCCACAATACATGGTGGATTTGGCTTGATGTAAAAAGCATGTATTCGTGACTTTTTGTGATTTCACGAAATTCCAGCGGGTGCCCGAATTTCGGAGGGCAAGGGCGGGAAAAACGGGGTGGGGGGGCGGGGGGAAAGGGGGTCGAATCAATTGAGAAAAACGCCCACGTGGCGAGCGGGGAGCAATTTGGGTCGATTCTTTTGAGACAAACACGATTTCCGCTGATGCGCGCGATTTCGCCCCCAGCCTGCCTGCTCTGATTTCGTTTGGGGGACGGCATTCCGTGACCGTCCCGCCCGACCCGACACCCTTCTGATTCCCCCCATCTGATCTTTCCCCCACTCCGGTCGGGAGTCCCTCCCGACCTACTCCTTTCCTGCTCAAATCAGTGTGGTTCCGCCTTCAGATGCTCAACCCATTCCTTGCTACTGTCTGGATCTTGCTTCCTGACATCAATTCCTGACTGCAGAATATTTCTCCCTAGATAACCCATCACAACAATCCCTAGAAAATTCACCGCTACGACATCAATCCCTGACTGCAGTAACTTTCGCGTTCACATGTTTAGACCGACAAGGAAAGCCACCGCTACGACCCACTTTCGAGCGGCTGAAAGAACATTCGGACAAGTTTGAAGCTGATAGTGTCCGCTTTAGGGGCCAGTATGGAGCGTACCGTTCACGCGCGTACCAAATAATGCGGTGCGACCCGCCACTCCGAAGCGTACCGTTCACACCGCCGTAGTAGCGAAGCGGCAAAGCCGCGAGAACTACCGTACTTTGAGCATCGCGCACCGCGCACCCTTGTGTCCATTGTCGAATTTTCGAGGCGCCTCTGAACTCGTTGCAGCCGCACCGCACGCGCTTCCGTCCGTTACAGCCTGTACATCGTGCTATCCTACCACGATAATGACGTTGCCTCGTCGAAAGCGCCGGTCCGATGGCCATTCTCGAACCATTCGTTCTTTCCTCCCGCAACCGGCGCTGATAATCGTTAGCTTAGCAGCCGTCGTAGCCGCAGCAGTAGCCCTTGGTGACGGCGGCGGCGACAGCGGCGGCGGCGTTAGCGGCATTCGCAGGAGAGCGCTGTCCGCCGAGGAGGAAGCGCGGTTGGCGCATGCGCGGGTCCGCGCGCAAGAGCTCATGCGGATGGGGATCGTCGGCGCGCGCGGAAGAGACGCGCAAGCGGATGCGGCGCAGCGCAGAGCGGCGGGGCGCAAAGAATACGACCGCCTGCTGGTGAGTCTGGTCTCGTTATGAACCACGAATAGCTAGGCGTGCATGAGTCCTGACCCGCGACGCTCAATTCATTTGGAAATGCGCCTGTCTCGCATCGCGTGGCGTGTCGCGCCGAGCCCCCGTGACCCGTCGCACAAAGAGCAGACAATGGCGATCGGCCGTCGTGTGCGACGGTTGCATTAGGCGACAGTTGGGTTTTCGACCAGCGTGCTTCTGCCCATCGCGCTGCCCATCGTTCTTCTCGCAAAATCCCGCACATCGCGCTGCTCATTGGGCTTCAAACGAGAGGAAAGAAGAAACGAACTGAACAAAGGATGGGCGCCTTGCCTTTCCCGCTTTCCTCTTCATGCGCGGAATTCCCACTGCCGTCGTCCCTTCGCCTCCCGTCCGACATTCATCACTCCCCCATTCTTTCTCACAGCCGAAACGCCCCTTCGCTTCTCGCGATGTACGTATATCAGCCGCTCCCTAAACCCAGCCCGTCCTTCCCTTCCCCCATCCCCATTATTCCCCGTCTTCTCCCCCGCAAACGCGCGCCGGCGCTTCGTCTGCGCTCCGGGGCTCCAGCGGAAGGCCCTCCGACGAGCGAGAGCGGGGGACGACTGGTGCCGCGGGCTGTCGGACGGCCTTCACGGGGATGCGCTCACTGTTCCGCCGCACAGGTACGCGCGCAGCTGACCACAGGTATGCGCGCAACTGACCACGGGTATGCGCGCAGCACCAAGGGCAAAGGCGCCTCCACTGTTTCCTTGTTTTTGTTGTTGAAGTCACCATCGCGCAAGCTTCTGGTCCGAGGCATGCTGACATGCTGTTGGTTGGTAGCGATAAACAACGTGGATGAACAGAAAAAAAACAACAATATGCTTTTTAACATCCCTTTCCGCATTTATCTCCTTTTAACTGGCTCCCAGCTCGCATAATCTCCAATTCTGCGACTTGGACTGTCGAGAACTTGGATTTTATTCTCACAATTCATTTTCCATTCCATGGTCCTTTCTCCCGTTCTGCGTTTCCAATAAATGCCGTGTCTCAATCCTTCTCCTCTTTCTCACCCTATCTCCTCTTGCTTGCGGAAACCCACAGTATCTCCCTTCCACTCCGACTCCTTACTTCGTGGTTCCATCGCGCATTGTATTCCATCCAATTTCCTCTCTTTGTTTTCCTTTTTTCTATTTGTCATGCTCCCGCCGCCAATCGCGTGCCACCAGGGCTTACTTTCGCTGCTCAGGCTTCTCGCTCGCAGGAATTTATTACTGCCCAGGAGCTACCCGTTTCAACGAGGAAAAGGGTCGATGCGAGGGACTTGAGAGTGGCAGCAGCAGCAGCGGCAGCAGCAGCAGCCGCAGCAGCAGCAGCAGCGGGACGAACTGGGCCGCTGAGGGAGACGACGAACCTACGGAACGCGAGGTGCGGATAGCAGGCACCAGGAGAGCGGTTCTAAAAGAAACACCGGGGGTGGGTGATCAGGGTTCAAGCTTGAGTTCAAGCTTGAGCGAAAAGAGTGGTCAGCAGCTACCCGGCGAAAATCCCGAGGCTCGTATCGTGCTGAAAGCAGCGGCTACTCCTGTTTCTCCTCCTCCTGCTGCGCTTTCTCCTGCTCCTTTTCTTGGTGCTGCACCTGCGCCGTCTCCCGCAGCTGCGCCTGTCGTTGTGTGGGCGGACGAGCAGGCAGGGGCGGAGTTGAACGCGCTCTTGGCGTTCAAGGCGTCAGTGGTGGATTTTCAGAACGTGCTGCGCTCGTGGGTCGTGCCTCGCCACGCCGCCAACTCCTCTCTCTCCCCAGACACCTTCTTCTGCCGCTGGCGCTTTGTTACCTGCTCCTCCCCTCCCCCAACCAAAGCCGCAGCAGCGGGAGCAGCAGTTTCTCGGAGAGTGATTGCATTGCAGATTCCGGAACCAGGAGTTAATTCCTCTCCAGGCGCCGCCACAGAGGATCTCGGAGTCCTCTTGTCATCTACGCTGAATGTCACAACCGCCGTTGCAGCGAGCTTGGCGAACAGCTCGAGCGGCGGCGGCAGCAGCAGCAGCAGCACAGCCATCCCTCCTCTTCTACCACAGGAGTTTTCATCCCTCACGGCCCTACAGAATCTCACCATCAAAAACAGCGCTGACTTCCCAGGCATTGCTGGCCTGGTTGGGGCCTTCCCAACACAGCTCTCTGCCTGCTCGTCTCTCGCCAAACTAGACCTCGCATATCACCGCATGATTGGAAGCATACCCGACAGCATATCGCAGTTGACTGCTCTCACGGAACTGACGCTTAGATTCAGTCTCATCACTGGAACTCTCCCCACTGGTCTCTTTTCCCTCCCCAAGCTTGAGTCGCTGAAGCTTCCCTCCAATGCCATTTTCGGGGAGATTCCGCCGCAGATTTCTCGGCTAAGCAAGACACTTATGAACCTGGACCTGAACAAGAACCATCTCTCGGGCAGCCTGCCGGCGGAGATCGGGCAGCTGAAAAAACTCGGCGTCAAACCGGACTTCGCAGGGTTAGCGCTCCAATGCAACAACTTCTCAGGATCCCTTCCTGCTTCCATCTCCAACCTCCAGTCTCTTCAAAACCTCGACCTCAGCTTCAACCAATTCTCAGGCTCCCTCCCCCAGGGAGGCGCTTTCCTCTCAACTCTCTCCAAACTTGCCAACCTTCAGATCACCAG
The DNA here is from genome assembly GCA_947470075.1 of Closterium sp. Yama58-4. NCBI lineage: Eukaryota > Viridiplantae > Streptophyta > Zygnematophyceae > Desmidiales > Closteriaceae > Closterium > Closterium sp. Yama58-4. The sequence continues at coordinate 740,294 of CANIUD010000757.1, read as the reverse complement.
CAATCACTTCTCCGGCTCTCTGCCGCTCTCCTTCGCATGCACCACCAGCATCCTCACCATCTCGCTGGGAACCAACCAGTTTTCAGGCACGCTGCCAGGGAGTCTGGACAACTGCGCCATGATGCTTATAACGTTGGACGTTTCTAGCAACAACCTTACGGGACCCCTGCCGCCCAGCCTCTGGAAGTCCCTTTCCATGGCTTACATGCTGGGGATGTTAATACTGAGCAATAACAGCTTTACGGGCAGCCTGTCGCCCGACTTTGCAAACATTGCATCGCTCGGGCAGTTTGATGCCAGCAACAACAAACTTTCCGGTCTGCTGCCCGATCTGAAATCTTGTCTGGTTGCCACGATGCTGCAGAGCGTATACCTGGCGAATAATTCCTTCACGGGCAGCATTCCAACCGGTTTCATCTGCAAGAAGATGCAATTCTTGGACCTGACAAACAATTCTCTTTCGGGTGATCTGCCCGACGTCCTGGTGGGGTTAAACAGCGGGCAGGCAAAAACAGGCCCAGCAGCAGCAGCAGCAGTTCTCAAGTCATCTCCGCATTTTGCTCAATTAAACCTAAGCCACAACAGTTTCACGGGACCCATCCCTCTGGGCGGCAACTGCAAGAATCTAACTCAGCTTTTCCTAGACCACAACAATTTCTCCGGCCCCGCTGCTCCTGAAGCCCTAGCCACGTGCCGCAACATCAATTTCTACGATGCTTCCAACAACCAGCTCTCAGGCACAGCAGCTGACGTGGTTGAAAAGCTGAGCAAGTCGCTCGGTGTGGTGTCGATTCGGCTCGGCGGTAACCGCATCGAGGGCGAAATCCCGGATAAGGTTTACGCTCTGAGTTCTATCAGAGAGCTGAACCTGTCGGGGAATGTGCTCGCGGGTTCGATTCCCAGCACCGTCGCTTTGCTGAACCGGCTGCAGGTTCTGGACGTGAGCGGAAACGGGCTGTCCTCGTCCCTCCCCTCCTCGCTCGGCTCCTTGTCCTACCTCTCGCTCCTAGACGTCAGCAGCAACGGCCTCTCAGGGCCCATCCCACCCGAACTCGCCCCGCCCTTCCTGCCCTTCCTCACTCTCCTCAACGTCTCCCACAACACCTTCTCCGGCTCGATCCCCTTTGGCTTCTCCAATACCAACACCACCATCACTACCCTAGACTTCTCCCACAACAACCTCTCCGGTCAGATCTACCCGGGCAACCTCTCGCTTCTCCCCGCCTCCGCCTTCGCCGGCAACCCCGGCCTGTGCGGGGGAGCCGGCTACCCCAACTGCCCGGCCCCGCCGGGGCAGGCGCTGTCGACAGGAGCGGTGGTGGGGATCGTGGTGGGGTGTGTGGCGGCGCTGGCTCTGGCGGTGGGCGGTGTGTGGTACGCGCTGTTCTACCAGCGCAAGACGGGGCTGGAGGGCGGCACCATGCTCGTCTTTGAGCGCCTCGACTTCAAACTCAACATCCGCTCCATTCTTGATGCTACTGACATGTTCAGTAACAAATACCTCCTCGGCCGGGGCGGCTTCGGCTCCGTCTACAAGTGAGTGGGGGAGGAGGAGGTTAGTGGTGCACACTTGTTGCAAGAATGGGGGGAGTAGGTGAGTGTCAGATGGACTGCGAATGTGTTAGGTTGTGTGTACAAGTGAATCTGTGAGGCTGTGTTTACAAGTGAGTTTGTGAGGAAGTGGGGTCTTTCAGTTTTGGCGGTTTGACTTTCAGCTGTTTGGTATGTGGGAAAGAAATTCTCACCCATTCCCTGTTCTCTATTTCATCCCACTCATCCTCCCTCTCTCTCCTCTGTCCCTCTCCCCCAACCCCCTCCCTTTTCCGCAGGGCAACACTGGAGGACGGGCGGGAGGTGGCGATAAAGCGACTGGCTCTGGGCTCGTCGCAGGGGCAGCGGGAGTTTGAGGCGGAGATGCACACGCTGGGAGCCGTGCGCCACCGCAATCTCGTCGTGCTCGTCGCAGCATACCTCTCCCGCCCGCCCTCCCAGGAGCGCCTGCTCATCTACGACTTCCTCCCGGGCGGCTCTCTCGACCATGTGCTCGACCGCGACATGCCCAAGGGCTCTCCCATGCGGCGCTGGGCGGTGCGGCGGAATATTCTTGCGGGCACGGCGCGCGGCATGAAGTACCTGCACCACAACTGCATCCCGGGGATCATTCACCGCGACATGAAACCCGCTAATGTGCTCCTGGATGACAATTTTGAGCCCAAAGTCGCTGATTTCGGGCTCGCGAGGGAGATGGATGCGACCAAGTCGCACATGAGCACGGCTGTTTTTGGAACGATTGGGTATTTGGCTCCCGAGTATTATCAGCGCGGTCGGCTTTCGTTCAAGAGCGATGTGTTTGCGTTCGGAGTGCTGGTTCTGCAGGTGATTACGGGTAAGCTCCCCACGGATGAGGAGTTTGCGGAGAGAGGCCTGGCGAGGTGGGTGGGAGCGAATTCGATCGCGAACATTGTGGACCGTCGGATCGACGATCGGGACGAGTATATGGATGAGATGAAGGGCGTGGTGACGCTGGGGTTGAGGTGCACGTCTAGAGTAGCAGCGGACCGGCCCTCCATGGCTGAGGCTCTAGAGTTGCTAGAAGAGCTGAGCACGTTTGCAGAGGGTATAGGTGGGGGAAAGAAGGAGGAAGCAGCGGGTGGGGATGGGGACGGGAAGCAGCAGGAGTAGAAGAGAGGGTGGGTGGGACTACTGGTGTGGGGGGAGACTACTGGTGTGGGGGGAGACTCCTGGTGTGGGGTGGTGACGCTGGGGTTGAGGTGCACGTCTAGAGTAGCAGCGGACCGGCCCTCTATGGCTGAGGCTCTTGAGCTGTTAGAGGAGCTGAGCACCTTTGCGGAGGGTGTAGGTGGGAGGAAGAAGGAGGAAGCAGCAGGGGGGGACGGAGATGGGAAGCAGCAGGAGTAGAAGAGAGGGTGCTGGTTCTGCAGGTGATAACCGGAAAGCTTCCCACGGACGAGAAGTTTGCAGCGGGTGGGGATGGGGAAGGGAAGCAGCAGGAGTAGAAGAGAGGGTGGGTGGCGTGAGACTACTGGTGTGGCGTGGTGACGCTGGGTTTGAGGTGCACGTCTAGAGTGGCGGCAGACCGACCGTCCATGGCTGAAGCTGTTAGAGGAGCTGAGCACGTTTGCGGAGGGTATAAGTGGCGCGAAGAAAGAGGAAGCAGCGGGTGGGGATGGAGATGGGAAGCAGCAGGAGTAGGAGAAGGCCAGCGGACCTGCCCTCCATGGCTGAGGCTCTTCTTGAGCTTCTAGAAGAACTGAGCACGTTTGCGGAGGGTATAAGTGGCGGGAAGAAGAGGAAGCGGGTGGGGATGGGGCAGGGAAGCAGCAGGAGTAGGAGGAGAGAGGGTGGGTGAGACTACTGGTGTGGAGTGGTGACGCTGGGTTTGAGGTGCACTTCTAGAGTAGTGGGTGATCGACCGGCCCTCCATGGCTGAGGCTCTGGAGTTGCTCGAAGAGCTGAGCACGTTTGCGGAGGGTATAAGTGGCGGGAAGGAGTAAGCAGCAGCAGCGGGTGGGGATGCGGAAGGAAAGCAGCAGCAGGAGTAGGAGAGGATGAGGAGTTGGGGGCTGTGTTGGTGAGTCTGGTAGAGATGGTCGTTCCACGGAGTGTGCATGGTATTGGCTTTTATTGAGGGGAGTGAGAATGATGGATGGGGTTGATACATGTTTAGTATAGGAGAGCTGCCCTAGATATCAAATGTGCAGCTACTGTTTTTTTATGTTGCATTGCAAGGGTTAAGATTAATCAGGGTGTGGGAGATGAGCTAGGGGGTGGGGGGGTTGGGCACAACAGAAAACCATGCTGATATGTGGCTTCATCTTTGATATTTAATTTTGCTCTACATTCAAACAAACCCAAGAAATATGGAAACAAATAACAGGAAGGAAACAGACAAAACGGTTATCGCGCAACCAGATATTCACAAACGAGACTCCGCAAAAGGTGTATTTCGCACCATGAGCTTCCCTCAGCCTGTTTTATGGTTTCTCGGGTTTTCACGATCAGATCCAGAGGTGGTCAAAAGCATTTCCCCCCAGCCTATCCTCTCCTCCAGCATAGGGATCATACTCGAGCACATTGAAATGCTCGTGGCGCGTCTCTTCCCCGCTGTTCCGCACTTCGGTCTCCTGCTCAACGAATCCCCCCTCCTGCTCAGCGGATTCTTCCTCCACTTCCTCGTCATCCGCGCCAGCAGAACCACCTCCGCGTTCGAGCGTTTTCCTCCTCGTCCACCAATTACCAAGGGACCAGCCTTCCTTGCTGCCTCCGCCTCCACCAATCGGAATCGTCGGCTTCTGGAATCCCATCCCGCCGTTGCCAGGTTTCTTCTCTTTCTGCCCTGGATTCTGCCGCGGGCGATTTGTGCTTATCCTCTTCAAAAGCTTCTCCGATACAATCCTGTTGCTCATCTCCTTGTTGTACGGAACTGAGGCGTATACGTCGTGCCACCATGAGGCAGGGTTAACTCCGAAAGAAGACTGGATAGTACTCGCGGCAGCCGATAACGCCCGCATTTGGCGCTGGATTCCCGCCCTCCTCCTGCTGCACGTCATAAAATGCGGGTAGAGCTGATACATCCGCGAGCTAAGATTCGACACGCCGAAATCCTCTCCCGTCGCGTTATCGAAATCGAAAAAACCCCAGGGGTAGTTAATCGAAGTAGTCGTGATGTTATTCGTCGGACGAACGGACGGCAGCGCGTCGCAGTTGATATAATACGGATTCCACCTGTTGCCAGTCCCGTTGATCACGATCATCTCGACGTGGTTCAGCCCGGGAACGCCGCTGCAATTCGCCGTGACATTCGCGCTCGCGGAGAGCTGCTTGCCGTTGTTGTAGTGTAGGTGCTGCGAGCAGTATCCGGTCCAGTTCTTAGCGGCTTCCACGGGCGGCGTGGGGTTGCACGGGATGCCTGGCGCCCACTCCGTGCGATGGCACAGATCAGACAGGAACGGCCAGTTCTGGAAAGAGGGGGAAGCAGTGGCGGGGGAAGGAGAGTGAGAAAGGAAGGATGGACGGGTGGAGATGTGGGGTTGCATGGGATGCCTGGCGCCCACTCCGTGCGATGGCACAGATCAGACAGGAACGGCCAGTTCTGGCGGGGGGGAAGGGAGGGAGGAGAATGGAGGGGGGTTGAGTGAGGAAGGGGGAGGGGGCGGGGTGGAGATTTGATTTTGCACTTGATGCCTGCAATCCACTCCGTGCGGTGACACGGATCAGACAGGAACGGCCAGTTCTGGAGGGGGGAGGGGGGAGGGGGGAGGGGGGAAAGGGAGGAAGAAGGTTGGGTGGGTGGAGGTATGGGGGTTGCGAGTCTTGATGCTTGGCGCCCACTCCGTGCGGTGACACGGATCAGACAGGAACGGCCAGTTCTGGAGGGGGTTTGGGGTTTAGGGTGGATGCCTGGGGAGGTGGGGGAGGTGGGGGAAGGTGGGGGTGGAGATTTGAGGTTGCACTTGATGCCCGGCGCCCACTCCATGCGGTGGCTCAGATCAGACAGGAATGGCCAGTTCTGGAGGGGGGAGAGGAAGGGAGGGAGGGAGGGAGGAGGGGAATGAATGGGGAGAGGGGGTGAGAAGAGCAGAAAGGATGGTATGCGTGAGCCGGGGGGGAGAAGTGCGTGGGAAGTGGAAAAGAGGGTGGGAGGGGATGAGATGGTAGAGAAGGGATGGAGGGAGAGAGGGAGGGAGGGAGGGAGAGAGGGAGAGAGGGAGGAGGGCATGAGAATGCATTTCATGACTGGAGTATGTGAAAGATGCCAAATATCTCGCAGGGGAACCTCATTATTACTACCGGGCCGGAGGGGAGTTGATATGTGGCAACAGAGAAGCGTCTGAATCGGAGAAGCGTCTGAATCGGAGAAGCGTCTGAATCGGAGAAGCGTCTGAATCGGAGAAGTGTCTGAATCGGTGAAGCGTCTGAATTTCGTCGTACCTTGCGCCAGCCAGGCGTTTCAAATCTGTCCGTCTGCCTGTCTGTCCAGTAGAGCTGAGGGGTGTCTCAGCGTCTGCCTCGTACCTAGCGCCAGCCAGGCGTTTCGAAGATTGGGACGAAGGTGGTATACCACTTAAAGCTGAGCCCTGTGACTTGTCAGCCGACTCAAATTGCATTGTACCTTGCGCCAGCCAGGCGTTTCGAAGCGCGAGATGAAGGTGGTATACCACTTGTGGCCGAGCCCTCTCCCCGCCCAGGAGTTGCAGTTGTTGTCGCACCAGTTCTGACAGCTCATGATGCCCGACTGCCACGTCGGCTTCACCACAATCACACTCTGGATCTTGTTGCTGTGGGGGAGTGGGCGGAGTGGGGAGTGCGGGGAGAGTGGGAGAGCGGATATGGAGGAGAGGCGGACGTCGCAGGCAGAGCAGGAAGGAACGAGGCAGAGGATGGGGAAAAGAAGCGGCAAGAGGGGTGAGAAGAAGGGCGATGAAGGAAGAGGCAAGAGGAATGACTGAAAAGCCAATAGGGATGAGGTGTGGTGTTTCTACTCTACAATCGACATTCGACACTCTCGGTTTCTGCCTCTCGTTGCTACTCCCTCCACTCATGCGTGGCCGCTGAATGAATATTGATACACACGGGCCACACACGCTGCACTCTACAGTGTTGCTACTCCCTCCACTCGCGCGTGGCCGCTGTTGATCGTGACGCTGGTGTTCTGAGGCGTGTCAACACTCAAGGCCACTACTACTCACGCACTAGGAAACAAGGGGAAACGGAGTGGATGGACCAGGGAGGAGGTGTGGTGGCGTTGCTAATCTACTCACGCATGCCCAGTGTTGATCTTGACGCCGTCGTGGTTGCGAATGCACACGGCGCCATCAATGGTGAGCCCTGATGTGACGAAGTCCAGGTAGTAGCAGTGCGTGCCCCCTATGATGTAGTTGCACGTGTCCAGATTGCCTGGAGAGGGGGGGAAGGTGATAGGGGATGGGGCAGAATGGGTGTAGAGAGGAGGAGAGCGTAGATGGTCAGCATTTGATATGGTTTTCGAGGTGCCTCAAAAGGTGCAGTGGAGGTAGTAGCAGTGTGTGACTGCGATCATGTAGTGCACGTGTCCAGATTGCCTGATGGGGGTTGGGAGTAGGGAAGAGGGGATTGGTTGATAGGGGACGGGGCAGAGTGGGAGTGAGGAGGGGAGTGGATGGTCAGCGTGTGTAACAGTGCAGTCAAGGCAGTAGCAGTGCGTGACCGCGATTATGTAACTGCATGAGCCCAGACTGCCTGATGGGAAAGGTGTGATGAGGAATGGTTGACGGTAATGGACGGTGGTGGAGGGTGATGGAGGGTGGTGGAGGGTGGTGGAGGGTAGTGGAGGCTGGTGGAAGCTGGTTTCCCTCTATCCCCTCAATTCACCAGATAGACGGCGACTAACGATGCGCCTCAAGGGATATCACATCCACCCAGCAGGACGGGACGCACCAGGGTTGTTACCAGTGCAGGTCGTAGTAAATCCCGGACCCATCCCCATTCGGCACAAGGTAGAGGACGCTCTCAGCCGTGATGATGTAGTCCTGATTCGTGTTCAACATGCAATCTGCTCCGAACCACGGTACCAGCACTGTACTACCATCTCAGGTTTCACTCAATTCCACACCCATCCCCCTGAATCCCCAGGTAACGCTGCGACTTCGCTCGGAGGTGCCTCAAACGGCAGGCAGACTGCTGCATCTGAGGCACCACCACCACTGCAACAAACGCACCAGGGTTGTACCAGTGCAGGTCGTAGTAAATTCCGGACCCGTCCCCATTCGGCACGGGGTAGATGGTACTCTCAGCCGTGATGAGGTTGTCCTGAATCGTGTTGAGCATGCAATCCGCCACGTTCCCGTCGCCCTGCCCGCACTGCACAGCCCCGAATTGAAAGTCCGTGATGAAGTTGTTGGCGATGATGGTGCCCACTGTCCCAGCGTACATGAGGACTGGAGTCCAGGAGCCTGAGGAGCAGCAAGAGCAGGAAGAGCATGCAGGGAAAGCAAGGGGGGGAAAGCTTGAATTGAAAGTCCGTGATGAAGTTGTTGGCGATGATGGTGCCCACGGTGCCTGCGTACATCAGTACTGAGGTCCACGAGCCTGGGGTAAGTAAGGGGAGCAGGAATAACAGGAAGTTCAGCAAGAGCAGGCAGGGGGTCGAAAGCTTGAGCTGGAAGTCCGAGATGAAGCTATTGGCGATGATGGAATCTGGGGGGAGCGGGGAGGGGAGTGAAGACCAGCAAGAGCAGGAGGGGAGAAAGCTTTAAGCCTGATGAAGCTATTGGCGATGAGGGTGCTCACCCCGTCCCACCTCACCCCGTCCCACCTCACCCCGTCCCACCTCACCCTGTCCCACCTCATTTTGTCCCCCCCAGCCCATCTCCACCACAGCCACCAGCGCACCTCAAATCTCACATTTGGTGACGCGGTTGAGGGAGCGGATGAGGTTGGCAGGGTCGCCACACATGGCAAAGAACCCATTTCCCCCTTTCCCCTTTGCCCTTTGCCCTTCCCCCCAAACTCCCCCCGCCACTCCCCCCCACCTTCCCCCCATCCCCACCCGCCCGCACACCTCGAATCTCGCAGTTGGTGACGCGGTTGAGGGAGCGGATGAGGTTCACAGGGTCGCCACACATGGCGAAGCGGATGGTGCTCCAGCTGTGATAGACCAGGTCACGGTCGTAATAGTCGTGCCACAGCTTCATGTAGCTGAACTCCATTGCTCCTGACCGATACACGTCCGTGCGCCCGTGGATGCGACCCTGAGTTGGGGGGGGAACCAGGGAGGAGGGGGAGAGAGAGGGGAGGCGCAGGGAGTAGGATGAGTCATCTTGCCTACTCGGAGCTGGCAAGGGGAGAGAAGCAGGCAGAAGTAGTCAGGTGAACGCAGGCCAAATCAGCAGGCGTAAACCAAGGCGAGCGAGTACGAATATCATGCGAAAGCACGTGAAAGCAATATACAGCAGCCGAAGGTAACGGCCCACGAGCGATAGAGGTCCACCTGCTATAAAAATCGTTTTAGAGAATTCTCTACGGTAACTTACATTAGCAAAGGTTACGGCCCATGCGCGATAGAGGTGCAGCACGGGACAAGTCCACTTGCTGGGAAACTCGGGTAACCCGCCACACGCAACCATCCCAGCCGAGGTGTACTGAAACGGAAACCCGATCCCGATCCCGATAAACTGCATGTTGGTGGCGCCTAAAACGCGGACAGCTGGCGCGTCGATTCGAGGGTACCAGAGCCATGGCACAAAGGAGAGGCCGGGTTGCGGCCGAATGATGGAGCAGGAGAAATTAGCGGTGAAGATTAGAGAGGAGTTTAAGGTGACGTTGTTGGAGAGGTATAGGACGACGGTGGTGGTGTTGGAGTAGGTGGTTCGGAGATTAAAGTCCGCCTGCGTGGTGATTGTGAGGGTCTGGAAGGCTGTGGAGCAGGGTCCGCGCGTTGGGGGGCGAATTGCACCATCTGGGGGGAATTGGAGAGGGGGAACGGGCGGGGCAGGGGCGTGGGGGAAAGATGGGGGGAGGGAGAGTTGGAGGGAAAGAGGGGAGGAAGAGAGGTTGATTAAGAGATGAAAGGAGCGGAAAGAAGGGTGAAGGGACATGAGCCAAGGAGCTTATAGAAGGGTGAAGGGTGAGGACGCCCAAGGGTTTACATAACGAAGCGAGAGTCTTCGGACCTCATCGGCCAAAAACTGTCCCAAACCGCCCCTATCCGTCCCAGTTCTTCACCACCCGTCTTAGTCCGTTCCAATCCGTCCCAAAACCGTCTCCATCCGTCCGACGGTCCCAGTCAGTCCCAGTCCGCCCCCCACTGCTCTAGAAACAGGCAAAATCCCTTCCTGACTGGCATTCCGTGTTCCAGCTATCTCATGCGCTCTCTGTCTCTCTCCTGCGCTCTAGATCCCTCTCGTGCGCTCTGGTTCCTCTCGTGCGCTCTCAATCCCTCTCGTGCGCTCTCGGTCCCTCAGGAGTATCGACTTACTGACGGGGAGGGGAGCCGCGGACGACACAGCAGCCATGGAAGCCAGAGCAGCAACAACGAGCGCGACTGCCGTGACAGCCGTGGTCATGCCACCGCCACTGCCCGTGGCACCGCGGAAGGCGAGAGGATTACGCGCCTGACGCGGAATGGATTCGCCGCCGTGGCGAGAGCGTTTTGGCGGCACTGCCATCATGCGTAGAATCCGCTGCTGCTGCTGCTTCTGCTGCTTCAGAGCTTCCTGGTTGTGGTACTGATTCTACTAGTGATGGCCAATCACCTCTAAAGCGAGAAAAACGAGAGTCCAGGCGTGGAAATTAACACCGCGACTCGCAACCCAAGACAGCCTCGGCAGAAGCAAATCTAGAACGCTTGAATTCGCTGCTCACAACCTGAGACAGCCTCGGCAGAGGAGAATACTATTATACTTGTCTATTGTTACACCGTCTCACCATAGAACCTGGAAAAAATCAAGCGTCTCACCACAACAGGTACACCGTGTACATACTGTACTAAGCAGTCATCTGGCGGCTTGGGGGGGTTCGTACCGCGTGTGACGGTCGTGTCAATTACTACTACTGCCACTAGTGCTATTAGATTTCTAGCAGTCACGAGGCTGAGAGAGTATTGAAACTGTCACGGCGTGGGTAAGTCCGTGATACCAAGCCTTGAGAACGGCCGCTTTGGCTTGTCATCCGGTGCTTCTCTTCCGCACACAGCCGCGAACCTGACATAATGTTCTTACCTACGGCTGTTACTAGGCTAGTAGGCATCGCCAAAATCGCCTGCCCCCCCCTGAATTTCCCCCTGGACGATTCCCGCGTTTCGCGGGTCGCGACTCGCGACCTGATCTCGGTGGGTCAAGGGCTGGAGGAGGCTGGAACTTGGACCGAGGCTCTAAAGAGGGAGGTTGCTTGCTGAAGTTGCTTGCTGCTTCGAGGCAGAGTCGAATTGCATTGCATGCCGACAGGAATTCGGGACAGGGAGGTGTGACTGAGGTTCCGGGAGTGAGTGATTGTGAGCTGGCGAGTCGATGCTTCTGATTGCGCAAGCTGGATGGCTGGAGGTTGGGTGGAGTGGAGTGAGGTGTGTGTAGGATGCTGGGGCGGTGAGGTGAAGGGGGAGGGACGAGGTCACGAGGAAAGCAGCTGTGGGGCGGAGACATTTTTCTAGAAATGCGGCTCGATTTTTTCCGCGCCGCAATGATTCATGCATGCAGTGATTTCACTTCCACGACAATGCATTCTGTACAGTGCATGCCTCTCGAACAGTACAAATCTCGAAGCGAGCAAAGCTTTTCGACTGTGTCGAATTAATCGACACGAAAAATGTGGGACTGTAGTAAGCAATTGAAGAATGTTGGTAACACAGTCGAAATATCTAACAAAGGGACGGATGATAGCGCGATGCGTGCTTCAATGGTCGCGGTAAAGAACTGGGCCTGTACCATGCGTGTAATTGTCCGTTCCCAGAAGTACATGGGCAAAATTTCTGACTGCACCAGAAGTTTTGTTAGCAGGGGTTGAGCACTGCGTGTAAGTACAACATCCCCCAAAAATGCACGGGAATTGAGCAATTCAGTTGAATGAGCATGGGGGAGGTCAATGCTCAGGTCAACCGCAGAATGAACCTGCGGGGAGGTAGGAACCACCAAATCCTGACTAATCCTGAAATACCACGTCGTCCAGGAAGCACCTGGTCCTAGGTTTTGAACCAGGTGGAGGGAGGTGACTTCGGGGGAGGTGGGACCGATGTCGCTTCAGGATTCGGGAATCGGGAACTTCGTTCGCGTATGTCAAGCCGTACGGCTGGCAACGGAACGGGTACTGGGAATTGAAGGTGAAATGCCTGGTGTGGAAGCCACACCCAATTGGTATCCATGTCTATAAATCCTTGGTGTAGCTGGTTATAATCCCTTAGTCTATGTTTCCTTAACGAGTACGTCCCGAGCACTTCGTGTCATACTGGTTCGGCCCATACTTCGTCCCGAACCACATTCCGAATCTCCCCACACCAATCGCGACAATACCCCTCCCTCACATGCCCCAAGGTCTTCGCCTAGCCAGGGTTCGCCCTATATATGCTTGCTACTTTCATTGTATTCTCAGGTTCTGTTATCACATTCTTTTTAGAAAGTCCGTGCACTCTGTTTAGTACAACTTATAACAAGGATGGACTACGTGTAATGAAATTGGAGAATTTCAAGGGCTTGCCCCAAAGCTCCCACATCCTGCCAGTTCTGTACCGAACTTGAAAGAAGGTTAGGGCATGTGTAATTTTTTGAAAACTGTCCGGGTTGGAACGAGAACCGCTTTGCACCATGATCAAAAAGCTCTCAATTGTATTCTACCATGTAGAACCGTTACAAAAGTTATAACTTTGTAAGTTCGAAAAAAATATCACACACGCCCTTACGGTCCTCCGAAATGTCAAGACCTTGAATAGAGCTGACCGAAATTGCTGGGTGTATACTTTTACAAGATCAGGGTGCGTTCCTGGCCCGTGTCAAGCTTCGGGCCTTCCCGGGAAGGCCCGAAGCTTTGGGTCAAACTTCCTGTAAAACTTCAGTTCTTCCGGAAACAGGGGCAATTTTTGGCCGGAAGACCCGAAGTTGGTCTCGGATGGCCCAAAGTGGGTCCAACTTCCAGTCATCCGCGAATGACTGGAAGCTTGACACTAGCCAGGAACGCACCCTCAGACTCTGTGCTGCCAATGCCAACAGGCATGTTCGTCATGATCGCAATCTGTTCTGGCGGTGAACGAAAAGGTCATGAGATTGGAAGAGCTGCATGCTTGATTCGCATTGCGACGCGGAAGAACCGGGCCGCATTCATATCCTATCCGCCGCATACGGTGGGTGCTTTTGTCATCCTCTCAACACATCGCATCGCAACCCCCACAACACCACACCACACCTCATTCCCCCCACACACACCTCACTCCTCCACACGGCCTCTCCAACCATCCAGCTTGCACAACCACAACCATCAGCTCACCATCAACTCACCAGCAGCTCACCAGGAGTAGTAATCCACACTCCTGCAAGCCACTGTCCCACCTCCCCGTCCCGAATTTCTGTCGGCATTCGATATGAACGCAATTCTGAATTGCAGCCCGACCTGGAAGGTCCTAGCGCAGCCTGTGCTGCCAGATTTGCTGCTGCACGTCGTCACGTCAATCAGTTCTTCGCCTTATCAAAAGTGATTTCAATATAGCTGTTGCTGCACGTCGTCAATCATCATTCCCTCGCCTTGGAATCTCCTTTGAGAAATCTCAAAAGTGCATTCAACATAGGTAGCTGTTGCTGTTGCTGCACGTCGTCCATCATCATTTCCTCGCCTTGGAATCTCTTTTGAGAAATCTCAAAAGTGAGTTTCAAAGAGCTGTTGCTGTTGCTGTTGCTGCACGTCGTCAATCCGTTCCTCGCCTTGGTCTTGGTTTGAACTGATTGACCAACCTTCGCCGCAAGTAGAATCAGCACCACAAGCAGAACCGGAAAGCAGCAGCAACGCGGCATCATGAGGACTCGTGCTGAGCCTACTAGAGCATCAGGTGCCGCGGTAACGCTGCTCTCAGATGCTCCATCCGCAGCGCCGCCAAAACGCGCTCGCTGCGGCGGCGGCTCCACGGCGCGTCAGGCGCTTAATCATCCTCTCGCCTTCCGCGGCGCCACTGGCACTGGCATGACCATGGCTGTTGCGGGAGTCGCGCTCGCCGTCGTTGTCGCTGCTCTGGCTTCCATGGCTGCTGTGTCATCTGCGGCTCCCCTCCCCGGCAGTAAGTCGAGAGGGACGGAGAGAGAGAGCGGAGCGGCGGAGAGGGTTGAGAGAGCTGGAAACGTAGTACCGCTGGTTAGCCAGTGGGGGCGGATTGGGACGGACTGGAGGGTGCACTTGGATACTTCAGACGGACTGTGGAACGGAATGGGGCAGATTGGGTCGGACTGTCACTTGCTTTCGGCACATTAGCCTCAATCCGACCCTTTCGGAGATGTTCCTGCGCCTTTCCGTGTCCTTACCAGTTGGCTCTTTCTCTCATGTCCCGTCACCTTTCTTTCTGCTCCTCGTCTCGTTATCAATCTCTCCTCCGTTCTTTTTCGTGTCCAATCCCCTTTCCCCCTCTTCCCCCTCCCACCCTCCCTCTCCCCGCCCAACCCCCCCCAGATGGCGCAATTCGCCCCCCAACGCGCGGACCCTGCTCCGCAGCCTTCCAGGCCCTCACAATCACCACACAGGCGGACTTTAATCTCCGAACCACCTACTCCAACACCACCACCGTCGTCCTATACCTCTCCAACAACGTCACCTTAAACTCCTCCTTAATCTTCACCGCTAACTTCTCCTGCTCCATCATTCGACCGCTACCCGGCCTCTCCTTCGTGCCATGGCTCTGGTACCCTCGAATTGACGCGCCGGCTGTCCGCGTTTTAGGCGCCACCAACATGCAGTTTATCGGGATCGGAATCGGGTTTCCGTTCCAGTACACCTCCGCGGGGATGGTTGCGTGCGGCGGGTTGCCTGAGTTCCCCAGCAAGTGGACGTGCCCTGTCCTGCACGTCTATCGCGCATGGGCCGTTGTCTTCGCCAATGTACGTTACGTACTTTTGCTAATTGGAGAATTCTCCTACTGGATTTCTCCAGCAGGTGGACTTGTCCCGTGCTGCACGTCTACCTTCGCTAATGTACGCTGCTTTCGCATGCCTTTGCCAGATATTGGTTTGGCTGTTGATTTCGCCTGCTTTCACCCTACTTCTGCCTTCTTCTCTCCTTACGTAGACTTCTGCCTGCTCCTCCCCTCGTTCTCCTCCCCTCCGCTCCTCCGCCCTTTCCTCTCCCTTCCACCTTCCCTTCCCCATTTCCCTCTCTCCTTTTCCTCATCCTTCCTTTCCTGCCCTCGCTCTCCCCTCTCCCCCAGGGCCGCATTCACGGGCGCACGGACGTGTATAGGTCAGGAGCGACGGAGTTCAGCTACATGAAGCTGTGGCACGACTATTTCGATAAGGACCTCGTCTACCACTCCTGGAGCCGTTTCCTCCTCTCACTTCCTCTCCTCCTCCCCTGCATCCCTTTTCCCCTACCTTCCGCATGCCCCCTCTCCCCTCTCCCTCTCCCTACCCCCTTCCCTCCCCCTCTCTCCGCCTCTTCCCCGGTCTCTCTCTTCTTCCTCCCCAGGGCCGCATTCACGGGCGCACGGACGTGTATAGGTCAGGAGCAATGGAGTTCAGCTACATGAAGCTGTGGCACGACTATTTCGATAAGGACCTCGTCTACCACTCCTGGAGTCCTCTCCTCCTCTTCTCTACTCTTTTCTCCTCTCTTCTCCTCACCTCACCTCCTTTCCTCTTCCTTGCCTGCATCCATCCCCCCCACCTCTCCCTCTCCCTTCCTCTCCCTTCGGCCTTCACTCCCTCCCCCTCACACCGCAGGGTCGCATCCATGGGCGCACGGATGTGTATCGCTCAGGAGCGACGGAGTTCAGCTACATGAAGCTGTGGCACGACTATTTCGATAAGGACCTCGTCTACCACTCCTGGAGCACCATCCGCTTCGCTGCGTGCGGCGATCCTCTCAACCTCATCCGCTCCCTCAACCGCGTCACAAACTGCGACATCCGAGGTGCGCAGGGGGGGGAGGGTGGAGCGCGGGGGACGAGGGGGCGACAGGGGGAAGAGGCGAGCGGGGAAGGGATGAGGGAAGAAGTGAGTGATCATGACACAGTGGGCTTTATCATGATGATGACGCCATCACCCTCATCACAAGCCTTTATCATGATGATGACGCCATCACCCTCATCACAAGCCTTTATCATGATGATGACGCCATCACCCTCATCACAAGCCTTTATCATGATGATGACGCCATCACCCTCATCACAAGCCTTTATCATGATGATGACGCCATCACCCTCATCACAAGCCTTTATCATGATGATGACGCCATCACCCTCATCACAAGCCTTTATCATGATGATGACGCCATCACCCTCATCACAAGCCTTTATCATGATGATGACGCCATCACCCTCATCACAAGCCTTTATCATGATGATGACGCCATCACCCTCATCACAAGCCTTTATCATGATGATGACGCCATCACCCTCATCACAAGCCTTTATCATGATGATGACGCCATCACCCTCATCACAAGCCTTTATCATGATGATGACGCCATCACCCTCATCACAAGCCTTTATCGTGATGATGACGCCATCACCCTCATCACAAGCCTTTATCATGATGATGACGCCATCACCCTCATCACAAGCCTTTATCATGATGATGACGCCATCACCCTCATCACAAGCCTTTATCGTGATGATGACGCCATCACCCTCATCACAAGCCTTTATCATGATGATGACGCCATCACCCTCATCACAAGCCTTTATCATGATGATGACGCCATCACCCTCATCACAAGCCTTTATCATGATGATGACGCCATCACCCTCATCACAAGCCTTTATCATGATGATGACGCCATCACCCTCATCACAAGCCTTTATCATGATGATGACGCCATCACCCTCATCACAAGCCTTTATCATGATGATGACGCCATCACCCTCATCACAAGCCTTTATCATGATGATGACGCCATCACCCTCATCACAAGCCTTTATCATGATGATGACGCCATCACCCTCATCACAAGCCTTTATCATGATGATGACGCCATCACCCTCATCACAAGCCTTTATCATGATGATGACGCCATCACCCTCATCACAAGCCTTTATCATGATGATGACGCCATCACCCTCATCACAAGCCTTTATCATGATGATGACGCCATCACCCTCATCACAAGCCTTTATCATGATGATGACGCCATCACCCTCATCACAAGCCTTTATCATGATGATGACGCCATCACCCTCATCACAAGCCTTTATCATGATGATGACGCCATCACCCTCATCACAAGCCTTTATCATGATGATGACGCCATCACCCTCATCACAAGCCTTTATCATGATGATGACGCCATCACCCTCATCACAAGCCTTTATCATGATGATGACGCCATCACCCTCATCGCAAGCCTTTATCATGATGATGACGCCATCACCCTCATCACAAGCCTTTATCATGATGATGACGCCATCACCCTCATCACAAGCCTTTATCATGATGATGACGCCATCACCCTCATCACAAGCCTTTATCATGATGATGACGCCATCACCCTCATCACAAGCCTTTATCATGATGATGACGCCATCACCCTCATCACAAGCCTTTATCATGATGATGACGCCATCACCCTCATCACAAGCCTTTATCATGATGATGACGCCATCACCCTCATCACAAGCCTTTATCATGATGATGACGCCATCACCCTCATCACAAGCCTTTATCATGATGATGACGCCATCACCCTCATCACAAGCCTTTATCATGATGATGACGCCATCACCCTCATCACAAGCCTTTATCATGATGATGACGCCATCACCCTCATCACAAGCCTTTATCATGATGATGACGCCATCACCCTCATCACAAGCCTTTATCATGATGATGACGCCATCACCCTCATCACAAGCCTTTATCATGATGATGACGCCATCACCCTCATCACAAGCCTTTATCATGATGATGACGCCATCACCCTCATCACAAGCCTTTATCATGATGATGACGCCATCACCCTCATCACAAGCCTTTATCATGATCATGACGCCAACACCCTCAACACCAGCCTCCATCTCAAGCCTGCTCCCGCTTGCTCGCTCTTGCTGCTCTTCCTCCTCGTTCTGCAGGATCCTGGACCTCCGTCCTCATGTACGCTGGGACAGTCGGCACCATTGTCGCCAACACCTTATCACCCTTCTTGACCGGTCCGCATCCTTCTACTTATTTTTCCCGTACACCTCCCAGGATCCTGGACTCCAGTCCTCATGTATGCCGG
This sequence comes from Closterium sp. Yama58-4, assembly GCA_947470075.1. Classification (NCBI taxonomy): domain Eukaryota; kingdom Viridiplantae; phylum Streptophyta; class Zygnematophyceae; order Desmidiales; family Closteriaceae; genus Closterium; species Closterium sp. Yama58-4. The sequence continues at coordinate 722,402 of CANIUD010000757.1, read as the reverse complement.
CACAGTGGGCACCATCATCGCCAACAACTTCATCACGGACTTTCAATTCGGGGCTGTGCAGTGCGGCATGGGCGACGGGAACGTGGCGGATTGCATGCTCAACACGATTCAGGACAACCTCATCACGGCAGAGAGTACCATCTACCCCGTGCCGAATGGGGACGGGTCCGGAATTTACTACGACCTGCACTGGTACAACCCTGGTGCGTCCCTTCCTGCTGGGTGGACGGATACGGTTTGAGGCGCCTCAGGAGGAGCCGCCGTCTACCCGGTGGTTCATGGGGATGGGGCTGGTACATACCCCATCGTCCACCTTCGTCCCCCATCATCGCCCATCGTCCCCCATCGTCCCCCATCGTCGCCCGTCATCGCTCATCATCGCTCATCATCGCTCATCATCGCTCATCATCGCTCATCATCGCTCATCATCACCCACCATCCCCTATCATCCCCCATCCATCCCATCAGGCAACCTGGACACGTGCAACTACATCATAGGGGGCACGCACTGCTACTACCTCCCGTCCACTGTTACAGGCACTGACCATCCGTTCGCCTCTTCATTCCCACTCTGCCCCATCCTCCATCACCGCCCTTCATTCCCACCCCGGCAACCCCCTCTCCAGGCAATCTGGACACGTGCAACTACATCATAGGGGGCACGCACTGCTACTACCTGGACTTCGTGACATCAGGGCTCACCATTGATGGCGCCGTGTGCATTCGCAACCACGACGGCGTCAAGATCAACACCGGGCACGCGTGAGTGGAGGGAGTAGCAACGAGACTGGTTTTTGAGATTGTAGATTGTAGACTATAGAGCAGCTCCCCACCTCCTCCTCCTTAGTTCTTCCTTCGTCCCTCTTGCCTCCTCCCTCTTGCCTCTTCCGTTTATCCTCTGCTTCATTCTTCCCTGCTTTACCTGCAATGTCCGCCCCTCCCTTTCCGCCCTCCCACTATGCCCTCCCCACTCCGCCCGCCCTCCCCACTCCGCCCGCTCCCCCACAGCAACAAGCTCACCAGTGTGATTGTGGTGAAGCCCGAGTGGCAGTCGGGCATCATGAGCTGCCAGAACTGGTGCGACAACAACTGCAACTCCTGGGCGGGGAGAGGGCCTTTCTTCATGCCCTCTTGCCTTTCCCTTCCCCCCACCTCTGCCTTATTCTTCCCCACTCCGCCCGCTCTCCCACAGCAACAAGCTCACCAGTGTGATTGTGGTGAAGCCCGAGTGGCAGTCGGGCATCATGAGCTGTCAGAACTGGTGCGACAACAACTGCAACTCCTGGGCGGGGAGAGGGCTCGGGTACAAGTGGTCCTCCATCTTTGTCTCACGATTCGAAACACCTGGCTGGCGCAAGGTACGATACGAGGCAGTTTGAGTTGACTCGAAAGTCGCTGGGCTCGGCTACAAGTGGTACTCCGTCTTCATCTCATGATTTGAATCGCCTGGCTGGCGCAAGGTACGAGGCAGTGAGTGAGACACCTCGCCCCTTATGGGACACCTCTCCCCTTATGGGACACCTCTTCCCTTATGGGACACCTCTCCCCTTATGGGACACCTCTCCCCTTATGGGACACCTCTCCCCTTATGGGACACCTCTCCCCTTATGGGACAGACGGACGGGCAGATTTGAAACGCCTGGCTGGCGCAAGGTATAAGTCAGACGCTTTTCTTCCGCCCTCGCTCATTCCGTCTCCTCACTGCATAGGCTCGTCAGAACTGGACTCTTGCTCCCCATTCTTCTGTTTTCACTTGCTCTCGTTTCCATCCTTCATCCAGCAGCTTATACCGCCCTTTCTGCAATCCACCCCACTCCACCTCCCCCCGTCCCTCGAACGCCCTACTCTCCCTCCCCTTCTCCAGAACTGGCCGTTCCGTGCATCAAATGCAACCCCAAATCCCCACCCGCCCATCCTTCCTTTTACCTACTCCTCATCCCTCCCCCCCCCCCCCCCCCCCCCCCCCCCCCCCCCCCCCCCCTCCTCCTTCCCCTCTCCAGAACTGGCCGTTCCTTTCCAATCTGTGCAACCGCACGGAGTGGGCCCCGGGCATCAATTGCAACCCCACGCCGCCCGTGGAATCCGCTAAGAACTGGACCGGGTACTGCTCTGAGTATCTAGACTACAGCAGCACCGGCAGGCAGCTATCCGCGAGCGCGAATGTCACGGGGAACTGCAGCGGCGTTCCCGGGCTGAACCACGTGGAGATGATCGTAATTAACGGGACTGGCAATAGGTGGAATCCGTATTATATCAACTGCGATGCGCTGCCGTCGGTTCGTCCGACGAATAACATCACCACCACTTCGGCGAATTACCCCTGGGGTTTCTTCGATTTTGACGACGCTGCGGGAGAGGATTTCGGCGTGTCGAATCTTAGCTCGCGGATGTATCAGCTGTACCCGCGTTTTATGACGTGCAGCAGGAGGAGGGCGGGAATCCAGCGCCAATCGCGGGCGTTATCGGCGGCCGCGAGTACTATCGAGTCTTCTTTCGGAGTTTACCCTGCCCAATGGTGGTACGATCCATACGCCTCGGTTCCGTACAGTAAGGAGATGAGCAACAGGATTGTAACGAAGAAGCTTCGGAAGAGGATCAGCACGAACCGTCCGCGGCAGACCCCGGGGCAGAAAGAGAAGAAACCTGGCTACGGAGGGATGGTATTCCAGAAGCCGACGATTCCGATTGGTGGAGGAGGCGGAGGCGGTGGCAGCACGGGAGGCTGGTCCCTTGATACGATCGGTAACTGGTGGAAGAGGAGGAAGACGCTTGAACGGGGAGTTGATTCTGCTGACGTGGAGGACGTCGATTGGGAGGAGGAATCCGTTGAGCAGGAGGAGTTATCCGAGGAGTTCGAAGCGCCGACCAAAAGGGAAGCGACGCGCCACGAGCATTTCAATGTGCTCGAGTATGATCCCCATGCTGGGGGGGACGACAAGCTCGGGGGAGATGCTTTTGACCACCTCTGGATTTGATCTGACAGGCGGAGGGAAAATACTTAGGGCGTGGAACATTTTAACGACCGCGCCAAATGGTCGGAACGATGGTTGTTTCTAGCGATTGCGAAGAATTTAAGGAAACCCCATTGACTGGCACGCATAGTAGTTTCCCTGAATTGACCGAAAATCACTGGGATTTCTCGTAAGTATTTAGAGTCCCTCCTCACAGTATCCATTAAAAAGGGTACATCATTTGAATTCCAGTATTTACTCTCAATTGTTTCTGCCGAACATTCTACTCATTTCCCGCTCTCCCCAATATCCCACACCCCTTTCGAAAACTTACGGTGGGAACAAATGCTTCTGCTTAGGGGGGGTGATTTTATTGGGTGCCCCACGTGCTGGCGAGCGGAATAGCATAGAAATTTCGCACGCTTCGCAGCTCTGTTACACCCTTCGCTTTCGCCAGACCCAACCGTATGGTCGGAAAATCGGCGTGGTCGTAAAAATGTTCCACGCCCTTATCCGCAATACACCCCAGGCGCATTCTCGTTTGTAGCGTTGGGTTGTAAATCGGAGTAAGGTTCGAGATCGAATGCGGGCAAGTTTTTCTGAGCGTTCATTGCTTATTTTTGTCACCATGTTCTTCCAGCTGCTGAAGTACTAGTTGACCAATAAACATGCTTCTGCTTCACCATTCATTCCCAGTCCTAGTTCTCCCATGCCAGATCTGGCACATGAATATGTGTAAAATGATCCCCGTGTCACGTACGGTGATCCTCCTCTGCAAACTGCTCCCAACAAAATTCACACATGGCCACGGCACCACTCATGAATCACTGCCCAGATCAACCCCTCGATAATCACAACTCTGACACGACAAAAGCCCCCCAGACAGTGCAATGACAAATGGAAGCACAATTATTTCCCACAGGCATGAGAAGAACTCTGCCGAGTAACTCTGTCTAGAAAAACAATCCTACCTCCATCTTCGTTCCCTGTAAAGCCGAATATCCCAGCCCAGCAATTCCAACCAGACCACCAGAGAACCCAGCCCGCTATTTCCAGGTGGACCCTCCCAGTCGAATCACCTCATCATCCCCTCTCCCCCGGTACCCCTGTGATGGCTGTGCCTCCTTCTTGCTCCCTCCATCCCCATACAGATCCCTCAGTTTCTTCAGTTGGTCTGACATTGCATTCTTCTTCTCCTCTTCCGCACTCCTCTCCTTTGATCTCGAGCGATCACGGCTGTCTCTCCCCCGTTCCCTCGACCGTTCTCGTGACCTCCCTCTCTCCCTGTCCCGGTCCCTATCCCGATCCCGGTCCCTGTCCCGATCCCGGTCCCTGTCCCGATCCCTGTCCCTGTCTCTATCCCTATCCCTATACCTGTCCCCATCCCTCTCCCTCTCTCGATCACGGTACCGGTCCCTATCCCGGTCTCGGTCCCTATCCCGGTCTCGGTCCCTATCCCGGTCTCGGTCCCTGTCCCGGTCTCTATCCCGATCCCTGTCCCTGTCTCTCTCCCTGTCTCTATCCCTGTCCCTGTCCCTGTCCCTGTCTCTGCTCGATTTATCCCTGTCATCTGTCCTCTCAGGCGTGCGTTTGGGGCCACCGCTACCACTGCCACCACCAGTACCACTGCCGCTCTTCTTCTCATCCTTCGTCCCCGTCCTGGTTGACGCTCTATGCGGGGCCCTCTGCCCGAACGCTACAGACAAGGCAGCTTTCACTGAGGGCGGCCGGCGGGCAGCGCTGTCGTCTGCACCCCGTCTATCCGCTGATGCTGCCATGCCTGACGGCTGGGTGGGCAGCTTTAAAGCCTCCAGATTGGAGATGATCTGACGGCTGATAAGCACTGGGATGCGGGGGAAGAGCGAGTCAAAGTAGTACTGTGGGGGAGAGAGGGAAGAGGACGCAGGGGGGAACAGAGCCAAGAGGGGGGAGGGGGGGCGGGGGGGGTGGGAGAGAGGGGGGTGGGGAAGAAGATTGGAAGGGCAAGGGAAAGACACACACGAACTTGTGTTAATTATATTTGCAACTTTCGAAGACTGAAGAGCACAGGAAGGCAACGAGTAGTAATGGGGGCCGGGAAAACAAGGAAGGAAAAGAAAAGGTAGGGAGAAACCGAAGGTGGGGGATGAGGAAATCGTGGGCAGGGGGCAACCGGAAGGGCAAACGACAGAAGCAAAGCAGCTGAGGATGATTAGAAAATCGGGATGATTTCACAGATGAGGAGCAGTGGAAGGCGAGGGAAGAGTGATTAGAAGGATAAGTAAGGGGAAAGCGGGACCTGAGGGGTATGGGAGAGACTGACCCTAGCGGCGAGCTCACCCACCCTAGCGGAAAGCTCACCTGGCCCAGCAGCAGGTCGCGCACATAATTCCCCATGGTGGTGTTCTTGCCATTACTCCCCGGGGAAAACTCCTGATGGCAGCACATGGCACGATCAGACAGGGGCAAGGATGGGTCCGAGTCTAAGCACGGCAAGGAGTTGCATGGGGTGGCCTCTAACAAGGCACCAGTCCAGCCCATACACATTAGAAACCAGTTGGAGAAAACAAAATCAATTTCCAAACCACATGATAGCTCACATGGTTCCAAATCCTCTACTCAGAAATCGGTCGATTACGTTCTAACAAGTTTACAATGCATGCTCGATTTTTTCATATTCTACAAAAAATCCTGTTACCCAAAGCAGAACAAGAGAGGGATGCACGCAAGTGCCCAGCGTGTTACACAGAGGTACAAAAGGATACAATAAGGGTCAAAACGGGTACAAATGCGTACACAAGGCACACCATGGTACACAAAGGTACACAGGGGTACAAAGGGGTACACTAGGGTATGCAATGGTACACAGGGTATTCAGGAGTACACACCACTCACCTCTGGGTCCTTGACATACGGCTCGCACCAACCCCACAGGGTCTTGGGCTCTGCCATATACCGGATATACAGAAACCCAACCTGCGAAGCAGAGGGCGCGGAACGGGGAGATGGAAGGCCAGGGGAGCAGCCGAGCGGGTCCAGGAGGGTGAAGCGAAAACAAGGCATGCGGATAGCCAGCAACGGCGATATGACGAGGAGGACAAGGGATTTGGAAGGGGAACAGGGAGAGGGAGGGGAGGGAGGAGAGTGTGAGGGAATAGAGCTAAGGGGAAACCGGAGGAGCGGGATGGAGAAGAGAGGGGTGTGAGATGATAGATATGTCGAGGAACGGGAAGATATGTCCCTCAAACACATAGTTGCCTGGGATATTTTCTGTCTTTGAAAGAGGGGGGGTTCTTTCCGTCGTTTAGAAGAGCCAGCCTCTGCGTCATACACACAGACACAAACACAAACTCACACACAGGCACACACACGGAGCATGCACTCACACACTCGTGTGCGGACCAAATGCTTGCTTGAGACGCAACGCTGGTAGCGCACGTGCAAGGTGGGATTGGTTGGGATGGTCTTTCCCAAAACTTAGCGGTCAACCCAGCGGGACATAACCCCAGCACCAAGCCCATGAGCACCCTGGAATGGCATAGAATGGCGTGGCATGGCATGGCATAGCATGGAATCGGTATCGCATGAAAGTTGAGCGTATCAAGTCGCATAAAGCCCAAAGCAGAAGCAGGGAGGATGCACCGACGGGAGGGAAGGCTGGACAGAAACCAATGGACAACCGAACCAAATCGGCACAGCCTGAGCTACAAGACAGACAGCCAAGATGTCAAATAGATGTCTTGGAAATTCACCTTTCCACGGACGGTTCAAACTTGTCGCCTAGACAAGCATCACACCAGGATGCGTAAAGTCGCTGAAATGGTAAGCAGCCGAGTTCTCAAATTGAGACTAGAGACGAGATCAACAAAAAAAACTGGATCCACGGCTCTTACATAAATAACAGGACACTTCAAGCGCGGCGCTTATAAAAGAATAACTAAAACATCGATATAAAGAAAGATCTAAGCTCAAACCGCTAAACGCTTCTCAAGAACCTACACGGCCGGAACGGAATGAGCCGAAGAACGTGAAGAAGAAAAGAAAAATAAAACAAAAAAACGCTAAAAAACAACAAGAGAGATAATGAAGTGAAACTTACCGCGCGGATGTACGGCGAGTCCGCGTGCGTGATGAGCCCTTGCACCTGCTTGACCGTGAGCTTCATGGTGAAGAACTTGTAGAGCAGGCAGAAGGCCGTGGACGGCCCTCGGCAGTTGCCCGTCATCCACGGCTCCACGTGCGACACCTGGTAGTAGATCTCGTCGATCACCTCGTGATACGTCTTTAATCGGAACAGACCGCGGAAGTAGTCCTGGAGGACGGTGGATAGGGGGAAACGTAAATATGGACAGAGGCACCTTGGCGTGAACAAAAAGTTTCTGAGGATGCGTGGAAATGGATTGTGTGAATATTATAAGCGGAACGGACTTTGAGACGATGGAATATGGTGATGGTAATTACGGGGATGCGACGAGGCGGAATGAGTGTTGCCTGGCATACATTCGGGTTCCTCTCTTCGAACTCCGATTCCGCCGCCATGTATTTCCTACTCAAGAGTAGTGATATGCGACGACGATAAGCGCGAGTAAACGTCGAGAAGAACACGAACACGGGAAATAGGTTAGGACGGCTTAACCAGGTGTCGTGAACAAGCGATGTAGACAAACGAAAAACACGGGATCTGTGCGTGCCTATCATACATGTATATTGTGTGTGAATGTGAAAAAAAAAATCAAAAAAAATCACAGAACTCATCCAGGAATCGGAATATTGTATTACATACCGAAGCAAGGATGTTCATCGACAGAACACGCTCCATGAGCGTGTCTATCGGCTTCCCGCATGTCTGCATCTCCCCCATGGTGACTTTCCGGGCAAATCAAATAGAAAACATCAAACTGGAAAGAGTCTTTTTAAGCTACGTCGGGTCAATTACTCCGGCGAAACAGTTAAGAAAATGCTTGCAGATGCGAAAGATAATAGTCTGCGAAAAAACGTAGCAAAGCCGCCTGAAGATGAACGAGCAAGCAAAGCAGATCTGAAGCTACCTGCTGCTCCTAGACGAAGTCAAGCGTTCCTTGGAAGAGAAGCCAAGGGTAATCCCGAGGGCAAATCCTGACAACCCAGGACGTAATTTTCATTATCGGCGCAGAACGGTTCTTTCTAACTTTATTTTGGTTCCGTACGCTGCAGTAGCTTCCAGTATGATCACATTTCGAAGTCCGAGATGGCGAGCAGAGAGGGTCAACAGCCAACACCCCAACCCCAACCACCCAGTTCCTCAAACCACCACCAAGCTGTGCTAGAGAAAATTGTGGCGCGGCGGAGGTGAGCTCGAAGATTTGCGAAAGCTGACCTGGTGATTTGCCTACCGTAGCGACAAACACGAAAACATACAGTCGTAACCCGTTGTAAGCTACAAACTGATCGTGCATGCACCGCGACCCCGCCGTTCACGTTCAGCGCCCATATCCCAGCAATCCCTTCACCCCTGCCAAACCCCTTCCCTCGCTCTCCACCACCCACGCAGATTGTGCCGCGTGGCACAGCCGTGGAAAATCCAGCGGACGCGGCAAGGCTCGAGGAGGCATTTATAGACTGCCTCAGTGAATTAGTTATTGGTTCATCCTTCTTGTCGCCACAGTAATTTGCACGATTTGCGCGAATCGCGCGCAATGCGTCTCGCGAGCATTCTCACCACCACGCGGCTGGTCGGCCATGGCGACCTCCAATTGCGATCCTCGCTCCGTCGCAGCTGTCGCTCAGCGACTGACGCTAGCGAAATAAGGCGAACGCTACGGCCAGGCTCGTTTCCCCTCAAAGCCTCAATTGGCATTGTGCGATCTGTTAGCTCTCCCCACACCCCGCCATCCCCGCTAATTCCACGCACTATCTCCGTTCGTGCCGCCGCAGGAGGCGGCGCCGGGAGCGGCGGGGGTCGCAAAGGGAAGCGCCGGCAGGGGAAGAAGGGCAGGCAGCAGCAAGAACCGGGATCCACGGAAAATGTGTCCGTTACTGCCGCTGAAACCCCTACTGAGCACGAGAGTGAGGGCTCTAATGACAGCGACAAAAGAAGCGAAGACAGCAGCAGCGGCGGCAGCGGCAGCGACAGCAGCGCAGCAAACGCTGCGAGGCGGCGGAAGCCCAAAGGCGCGCCGAAGGGGCCCGCTGCGCGCCGATGGTCGTTCGAGCAGCTTATGGCGGTGTGGGACTCGCAGTTCCAGCGCGTGAGCGCGTGCGCAAGCGGAGGCGGAAGCGGTGCGCCCACCGCGCTTGACATCGCGCGCGTGGCGGCCGCTGGACAGCAGAGGTTCGGCCGTGGCTGCGTGCTCGTGCAGGTTCACGTCCGAGCCAAGCTCCGAGGCTCGGCGGCGGGGTTCGGTGCTGGGCCTGGGCGGCAGGCATGGGGAAGCGTGGCGCTGGGAAGGGGAAAGGGGGGGCGAAGGGGAAGGGGAATTCCAGAAGGAAGGGGGAGGGGGAGTGGGAGGAGCCCACGACTCAAGTGCTAGAGACATCTGTTGAGTATGTGCCACGTGGCATGCTGTTATTGGAGGATGACGATAGGTGGGGGATTATGGAGGAGTCGGAGGAAACCGGGGATGCGGCAGGCGATTCGGAAACAACTGATGCTCCAACAGTGGAGGAAAGCAGAGCAGCAGGAGCAGGAGGAGCAACAGGAGCAGGAGGGGACACAGGGCGAGCAGGAGTGGCGGGAGAAGTGGGAGAGGTAGGGGTGGAGGTACCCGTGGTGTCACAAGGTGACCTGACAGGTTTGGTCCGGTGTGCAGGTGATTCCAGTCGACTGCTGCAACTTACAGCTCCAACCACTAGTAGCAGCAGCAGCGACGGTGTCGGCGGCACTAATGCTGGGTCAGCACATGAAGGAGATGTATTTGATGCTGAGCTGGTGGAGGGAGGGAGAAAGACAGAAGAAATTGGCGGAAACAAAACAGGGGGAAATGCTTTCCAACTTGCAGATGTGAGCGCAGGTGGAATGCCAGAGTGGGGTGGGGAGGCCCCGTATGATGAGCACCGGGGGAGTTTGTCCTGGTGCTATGGCTGCACATGGACGGACAGGCTGTTGCTGGTGCTGACGTGGTCAGGGCTTGCGCCGTTGGTAATCCCGAGGGTCTGTGCTCGTTGGTGGAATTTGCTGGTGTGAGATGGGAGGGAGATGAGGTTAAGTTGGTGGTGCGTGATATGGAGGGTGTTGAGGAGGAGGAGGAGGCAGAGCTGGAGATAGTATAGGCGTGGGGATTGTGGAACAAGGGCTCGTCAATGAGTGAAGGATGCGACAATGTGCTTTGCTTACCTTGCCCCCTGACAACGCAGCATGCAAACAGTGTTTCCACATGCGTTGCTATATGAATGAGCACATTACGGTAGCTCTGGCAGCACATTCAATCTCGGACCGCCTTTGCTTGCAGTTTATAACGAAACTACATTACTTTTGTGTACTTTAGCCAGAAAGTTATCCACAAGAGTATTCCATGCCGTAATACACCACGCGTTACCCATTTGATCGTCACGTCACGCAGCCTAGAGACCTCGTCCGATTATGCCGGCCGGTCTGTTCTGCCTGCACCTCAAGTCCATCCAGCCTAGTCGAGACTCTAGAAAGATAATCGGATTCGCGTCATATCCTGCTTGGCCGGCAGACTGTTTCTTTCACAAAACGTCCACCTTCCGGGACTCGTAGTGTCGTGTAGAATAGACGATTGCCGGCCTGTGCCGTTGCATCTGTTATTTTTGCTGGACTTTGCAGGTTAGCTCGGGGGGGGATTACTGTGAAATCCGCGGCTCGACGCTTACTACTATCTGGCAGTCATTAAAATCGAACGAGACGGAGCGACTCGCAATTTTCGCGGTCCACCGTTGTCGTCTCCCGAATATCCGCGATATTAGATACACATGGGTTCCGCTACAAGCCGTGTTTTAATATAAGCAAGTTTACCTGGTATAAAATGGCTTCTAACTGGTAGAACCGGCGTGGCGTGAGCCGATGCGACTCGGAAGCAACGCAAGGGGCGGCGCCGTTGTTGTGTGGAGGTGGTAGGATTGACGGTGGCGTCGGAACGACGAGGGTGAGGGAGTGAGGAGTGGGGAGGGAGGAGTGAAGGTGGGAGGGAGGAAAGGGAGGGGACGGATAAAGGAGGGAAGGAGAGAAGGGGGGAAGGAGGTAAAGAAGGAAAGAAATAAAGGAGGGAACGAGGCAAGGCTGCGAAGTGTGGCGATTTCAGGATGGTTCGCGAAACGGAGTATTACGACCTGCTGGGGATCGCGCCCGGCGCAGACGCGTCGGTCATTCGAAAGGCTTATTTTGTGAAGGTGCGGAGGGGGGAAAATGGAGAGGGGGGAGGGGGGGAAGGTGTGGGGAAGGGAACCAGGGGAATTGGGGAAATTTGTAGTGTCTGAGGATTGCGCCCGGCGCAGACGCGTTGGTAATTCGAAAGGCTTACTTCGTGAAGGTGGGGAAGGGGGCAGGGTGGGGAGGGCGGGGGTGATTGAGGGGAAGGAAAACGGGGGAAGAGACAGGGGCGGTGCTGGGGATCGCGCCCGGCGCAGATGCGTCGGTCATACAAAAGTCTTACTTGGTGAAGGTGCGGAGGGAGGGGAATGGGGGGCCGTGTTAGGGGGATGTGTTGAGTGGGTGGGGGGTAAGGGTGGGAAGGGGGGAGGGGAAGGAAGGGGAAAGGGGAAAGGTGGAGAGGAGTCACAGGCGGTGCTGGGGATTGCGGCGGTCATTTGAGAGGCCTGCTTCGTCAAGGTGCGGAAGGGGGAACGGGGGATGGGAGGAGGAGGCGGGGAAAGAGAGTGGGGGGATGGGGGAGGGGGGAGAGAGGGAGGGGAAAGAGAGGACAATTAGGGTAAAAGGAAGCCAAACGTATTAAGAAAGGCTCAATGAACGGGACTAGCAGCCAAGGGTAAAGCCCTTAATTCATTTCCATGTGTTGCCCCCAAAATAGATTCCCCGTTTCCGTCCACCCCGCCCCACCCCCTTCCTCCTTCCCCACCTTCTCTTGCCCCCGTCCGTTTCCGCCTCCGCCCTCCCCGCCTTCCCCTCATCAGGCGCGCCTGGTTCACCCGGACAAGAACCGCGATGATCCCAAGGTGGAGGCCAAGTTCCAGGCGGGGAGGCGTACCAGGTGCTCAGCGACCCTGTGAGAGTCCTCCTTCCGCCTCTCCCTTACCCCCCTACCCCCCACCAGGCGCGCTTAGTGCATCCCGACAAGAACCGCGATGATCCCAAGGCAGCGGCCAAGTTCCAGGCGCTAGGGGAGGCGTACCAGGTGCTCAGCGACCCTGTGCAGCGGGAACGATATGATGCTGCTGGCAAGGCTGGTATCTCCACGTGCGTCTCTGCTCCCTCACTCACTCACTCGCATGTTCCCTCACTCGCTTGCTCACTTACTCACTTACTCGCTAGCTCACTCACTCATTTACTTCCCCACTCACTCCAAGTGCACGACTGCTCCCTCACTCTGGGCATGATTTCCTGCGCGCTTATGCTCACATGCTCTCTTGCCCCCATTCACCTACTCACCCATTCTCCCATTCTCCCATGCTCTCATGCTCCCCTGCTCTTATCCTCGCATGCTCTTCCCTGTCTTTTCTCCCCTCTCCTCTCCCCTCCCCTTTCCCCTTCCCTCTCCCCGCCCCTCTCCCTTTCCCTCCCCTCTCCCCTCCCTCGCCCTTCCCAGAGAGGCAATGGTGGATCCAGCAGCGGTGTTTGGAATGCTGTTTGGCAGCGAGGCCTTTGAGGACTATGTGGGGCAGCTCGCCATGGCCACCTTTGCTTCCATCGCCTTTGACTCCGCTGCTGCCGCCGCTGCCGCTGGTGGTGGTGGTGCTGAGGGGGGCATTGCAGCAGGGCTGGTTCCCGGGGAGGTTCAACAGAGGCTCAAGGTATGTGGCAGGTGGAAGGTGGGAGATGGGAGGTGGGTGGTGAAAGTGCTGCTGCTGCCTCCTGCCCTCCTCCTTTCTGTGGCCACCGAAGGGGGGTGTGAGTGCAGGGATGGCAGCAGGGCTGGTCCCCGGGGAGGTTCAACAAGGCTCAAGGTATGTGGGAGGTGGAAGGTGGGAGGTGGTATGTGGGATGCACTTTTGAGAATGTGGGAGGTGGGAGGTGGAATCTGAAGCTCGTGCATGGCCACCTTCGCTTCCATCGCCTTTGACTATGCTGCTGCCACCGCTGCCACTGGTGCTGGTGCTCCTGAGGGGGGCATTGCAGCAGGGCTCGTCCCCGGGGAGGTTCAACAGAGGCTCAAAGTGGGAGGTGGGAGGTCAAAGTGCTGCTGCTGTGACTCCTGAGGGGGGTGCGAGCACTGGGATTGCAGCAGGGCTGGTCCCTGGGGAGGTTCAACAGAGGCTCAAGGTGTGTGGGAGGTGGGAGGTTTAAGTGCTGCTGCCGCCGCCGCCGCCGCCGCTGCTGCTGCTGCTGCTGCTGCTGCTGCTGCTGTGGCCACCGTGGGGGGTGGAGCGGAGGGATGGCAGGAGGGCTGATTTCTGGGAATGTTTAGCAAAGGCCCAAGGTATGTGGAAGGGTAGATGTTGGGAGGTGGGAGGTGGGAGGTCGGTTGTGGGAGGTGGAAGGTGCAATGTGGGGCGTGGGATTGCAGCAGCCGTCCTCTTCCCCCTTCCCCCTTCCTTCAAGTAGGCCACACTTTGATTGTCACTTCACTCTCACTCTCACTCTCACTCTCACTCTCACTCTCACTCTCACTCTCACTCTCACTCTCACTCTCACTCTCACTCTCACTCTCACTCTCACTCTCACTCCTCCCCTCTCTCCTTCCTCCCCCCCTCCCCTTGCAGGTGGCCCAGGACCAGCGGGTGGGGGAGCTGCTGGGGAAGCTGCGCGCGCGGCTGCTCCTCCCCAAGACTGCCTCGTACAACCGTGATGCTGCAGGTTGTTTTTTAGAATTCCCAAAAACACCCTGCAGCATCTGCTCCTCCCCAAGACTGCCTCGTATAACTGCGCCTCTCTCTCCTCTTGCCCTCCCTCCCTCCCACTCGCTTCCAGGTGGCTCAGGATCAGCGGGTGGGGGAGCTGCTGGGGAAACTGCGCGCGCGGCTGCACCTGTGGGGCGTGGGCGGGAGGGGCAAGGAGGAGTTTGTGCGATGGGCACACGAAGAGGCGGACAAGCTTGCTCATGCTGGTGGGTGGGGGGTTGGGGAAGGGGAAAAGGGAAGGGGGAAAGGAGGGGAGGAGAAGAGGGAGATGGGAGGGGAGAGAACGTTTGAGTTGACTTAGTGGTCACCTCTTTGCCTGAAGAGGCAAATAGGGTGGCTTATACTGATGGTGCATGGCAGGTGTGGGGGGAAAGAGGGGTCGGCTCCACCTGTGGGGGATTGGCAAGGGGGAGGGGCAAGGAGGAGTTTGTGCGGTGGGTTGGCTCATGAAGAGGCGAACAAACTTGCACATGCTGGTGGGTGGGTGGGAGATGACGGGAGGGACAGGGAGGGTGAGGGGGGAAGGAGTGAAGGAGATGTGTGCATGTGTGCATGTGTGCATGTATGCATGTGTGCATGTGTGCATGTGTGCGTGCGTGCATGCGTGCGTGCGTGCGTGTGTGCGTGCGTGCATGCGTGCATGTGTGCATGTGTGCATGTGTGCATGTGTGCATGTGTGCGCGCCCCGACACACGTGATATGTGCTGACACACCTGATATGTGCTGACACACCTGATATGTGCTGACACACCTGATCTGTGCTGGCACACCTGATATGTGCTGACACACCTGATATATTTCCTTGCAATTTCCCCCATGCCTCCAGCCTTTGGAGAGCACATGCTGGCGAGCATAGGGTACGTGTACGAGCGCACAGCAGCCAAGGAGCAGGGCACCGCTAGGCACTACATCTGATGTGTATACCCCCCCCCTTCTCGCCCTTCTTTCCACCACCCCCAAACAGCCTTTGGACAGCACATGCTGGCGAGCATAGAGTACGTGTATGAGCGCACAGCAGCCAAGGAACAGGGCGGAGCACGTTTGGGGCCCATGAATTGTCATATTCTCCCTGTCTATTTCTTGCGCAGCCTTTGGAGAGCACATGCTGGCGAGCATAGGGTGCGTGTATGAGCGCACAGCAGTCAAGGAGCAGGATGCTAGCAAGTACGGGCAGAAAATGACACACATGACGTATTTCCTTGCCATCTCCCCATGCCTCCAGCCTTTGGAGAGCACATGCTGGCGAGCATAGGCTACGTGTACGAGCGCACAGCAGCCAAGGAGCAGGGGAAGAACCCAATGTACCTGGGGGTGCCGTTTGTGGGCGAGTGGCTCAGGGAGAGGGGGCGATTGCTGCACACCCACGCCTCCGCTGTCGTTGGTGAGTGTGGTGCCGCTGGGTGCGGTGCAGCTGGGTGTTGTGCAGTGATAGTGGATGCCAGTGGTGTGATGCGGTGATACTGGTTACATGCTACGGTTGGGATGCTGCAATGCCCTCCCTCCTCCTCCTCCTCCTCCTCCTCCTCCTCCTCCTCCTCCTCCTCCTCCTCCTCCTCCTCCTCCTCCTCCTCCTCCTCCTCCTCCTCCTCCTCCTCCTCCTCCTCCTCCCCCTCCTCCTAACCCTCCCTTTTTGTCCCCTCCAGGTGTGGTGGAGTTGTGTCAAGCGCAGCAGGACATGCGCAAGGCGGTGCAGGAGCAGGAGCTGGGAGGGGCGGCCCTAGCAGGTTACCTGGAGAGCCGCCAGCAGTCGCTGCTGGGGTCGCTGTGGAAGCTGAACGTGGTGGATATAGAGGCCACCCTGGGAATGGTCTGTCATAAGGTAAGCAATTCTCGATCCAGCTTTCGAGCCTGCGCAGTCTCATCTCAGCGGTCCTCCAAGCAGTCTCAGCTGGGAGGGGCGGCACTGGCGGGGTATCTGGAGAGCCGCCAGCAGTCGATGCTGGGGTCGCTGTGGAAGCTCAACGTGGTTGACATCGAAGCCACCTTGGGAATGGTTTGCCACAAGGTGCGTATGTGTGTACTGTAAGCAGCTGTTGATTCTGCATGCATCCTAGCATGTGCAGTCCTTGCAGTCCCAGCAGTGCCAGCAGTCCCATTTAGCAGTCGCTGCTGGGGTCGCTGTGGAAGCTCAACGTGGTGGATATAGAGGCCACCTTGGGAATGGTGTGCCACAAGGTGAGAGCGTGCGCTCTCTCATCCCAGCATTCTTAGCAGCCCCAGCAGTCGCAGCAGTCTCTGTCACCAGCATGTGCAGTCCCAGCTGCCCCAACGGCCCCAGCAGTCTCAGCCAGCAGTCGCTGCTGGGGTCGCTTTGGAAGCTCAACATGGTGGGTATCGAGGCCACCTTGGGAATGGTTTGCCACAAGGTGCGTGCGTGCGTGTCTGAGGGTGTGGGTGTGGGTGTGGGTTTGCCAGCATGCACTCAAAATACCCACCACCCGCCGCACCCCCCTTCGCCTGCCCCCAGGTGCTGACAGAGCAATGCGAGGCAAAGACTGTCTTGGAAGGGCGGGCCCATCCCATCCTCGTTCCTCCATCTCCGCTTTTCCCTCTCTCTCTCCTCTCCCTTCCCCCCCCCCACCCCTCGCGTGCCCGCCAGGTGCTGACAGAGGAATGCGAGTCAAAGTCCGTGTTGGAAGGGCGGGCCCATGCTCTCAAATATCTTTTTTGAGGCGCCTCAGGACCAACGCCCCCACCCGCCACACCCCCCCCCCCCCCCCCCCTTGCCTTTTTCCTCCAGGTGCTGACAGAGGAATGCGAGTCAAAGACTGTGTTGGAAGGGCGGGCCCATGCTCTCAAGAAGCTTGGCGCTATATTCCAGGTGGGCACGTGGTTGCATGTGGTTGCATGTGGTTGCATGTGGTTGCATGTGGTTGCATGTGGTTGCATGTGGTTGCATGTGGTTGCACGTGGTTGCACGTGGTTGCACGTGGTTGCACGTGGTTGCATGTGGTTGCATGTGGTTGCATGTGGTTGCACGTGGTTGCACGTGGTTGCACGTGGTTGCACGTGGTTGCATGTGGTTGCACGTGGTTGCACGTGGTTGCATGTGGTTGCATGTGGTTGCACGTGGTTGCACGTGGTTGCATGTGGTTGCATGTGGTTGCTTGTGGTTGCATGTGGTTGCACGTGGTTGCACGTGGTTGCACGTGGTTGCACGTGGTTGCGTGTGGTTGCGTGTGGTTGCGTGTGGTTGCATGTGGTTGCATGTGGTTGCACGTGGTTGCATGTGGTTGCGTGTGGTTGCGTGTGGTTGCGTGTGGTTGCATGTGGTTGCTGTGTGCAGGTTGGCGTGGCTTGTCTTAACATTCCCAACACATCAGGTTCTAGAAGCTAGGCGCTATGGACCAGGTGGGCACGTGGGCTGCTTTGAATTGCTCTTGGAGGAGTTGCTTTGCTCTGATGCACTTGCTGCATCAAAAGTCACCTTGCAGCAAGTCCATCAGCGCAAAGTGCATCAGGAGTGTCCATCTTTGCTTGACTGGGCGTGCATTGGGTCTGGATCCTGCAAAAGTCGTCTGGGAGGAGAGGAGCTGCTGATAAATTGCTTTGCTCGGACGCACTTGCTGCAAGGTGGTGTTTGCAGTGACGCAAAAGGCATTTATTTCAGGTGCTGGTGAGATGGAGGAGTGTCCATCCTTGCTTGACTGGGCGTGCAAAGCTCTCACTCACGTTCCTCATGACTATTGATTGATTGCCTTGTTGCTCTGCATGCGTGCGACATGGAATGGCATGTCACGGCACATTGCATGGCATGTCACGGCACGACATGACATGACATGGCATGGCATGGCATGGCATGGCACGGCACGGCATGGCATGACATGGCATGGCATGGCATGGCATGGCACGGCGTGGAATGGCACACACTTCAGGCCAAGGCGCGGCACTTAAATCAGCTCAAGGCAGATGCCGAGTCAGCTTCAAGAGCAGCAGAGGCAGCAGCGGCAGCAGGGAGCCTCTCCCCTCACATGCGCCCCAAACCCTCCTATCACCGCCCCTTGGTACGTGCCCATCCTGATGTAATGTGTCTGTTTTCGAGTCAACTCAAAAACTGCCACATGCGTCCCAAACCTTCCTATTACCGCCCCTTGGTATGTGCCCATCCAGGTCCCCATCCCCATCCCCATCCCCATCCCCATCCCCATCCCCATCCCCATCCCCATCCCCATCCCCATCCCCATGCCCATTCCATCCCTATCCCCATGCCCATCCCATCCCTTCTTCCATACCCATCCCCTCCTCATGCCCATCCCATCCGCATACCCATCCCATCCCCATCCCCATTCACATCCCCATCCCCATCCCCATCCCTGCCCTGATTCTTTCTCTCCCCCTTGTAGCCCCTCTCACCCTTGTCTCCCCCTGTCTCCCCCTGTGTCTCAGATCTACCCAATACCAGCCCCCTGGGCGAGAGGCTTTGCCGGCCGGCCGCCGCCTTCGCTGTTCAACCCCTATGCGCCCTGGCCTCCAGGGGGGGCCATGCAGGTGAGTTGAATGGAACTCGGGCAATGTTGCGGGGGTGGCTGAGTGAGAGCAT
This sequence comes from Closterium sp. Yama58-4, assembly GCA_947470075.1. Lineage (NCBI taxonomy): Eukaryota > Viridiplantae > Streptophyta > Zygnematophyceae > Desmidiales > Closteriaceae > Closterium > Closterium sp. Yama58-4. Next base: position 703,979 of record CANIUD010000757.1, on the reverse strand, counting down.
TGTTGGGTGTTTCGCACACGTGATTGGTTATTTGTTGGCCGCCCTCCGCCTTCGCTGTTCAACCGCTATGCGCCCTGGCCTCCAGGGGGGGCCATGCAGGTGAGTTGAATGGAACTCGGGCAATGTTGCGGGGGTGGCTGAGTGAGAGCATTGTTGGGTGTTTCGCACACGTGATTGGTTATTTGTTGGCCGCCCTCCGCCTTCGCTGTTCAACCGCTATGCGCCCTGGCCTCCAGGGGGGGCCATGCAGGTGAGTTGAATGGAACTCGGGCAATGTTGCGGGGGTGGCTGAGTGAGAGCATTGTTGGGTGTTTCGCACACGTGATTGGTTATTTGCCGGCCGGCCGCCACCTTCGCTGTTCAACCGCTATGTGCCCTGGCCTCCAGGGGGGGCCATGCAGGTGAGGGCGCGAGAGAGGAGGTGCGGGAGAGAGGGGTGGGGGGTTTGTTTTGAGAAGTCTCGAAACTCGCCTTCGCTGTTCAACCGCTATGCGCCCTGGCCTCCAGGGGGGGCCATGCAGGTGAGGGCGCGAGAGAGGGGGGGAGAGAGGGGTGGGGGGTTTGTTTTGAGACGTCTCAGAACTCGCCTTCGCTGTTCGACCGCTATGCGCCCTGGCCTCCAGGGGGAGCCATGCAGGTGAGAGTGTGAGAGGGAGAGAGCAGGGATGCTGGCTGGCTAAAGGATTGAGTTGAGTACAATTCTGAACTTGATGCAGGATTCAACCCCTAGGGGGAGCCATGCAGGTGGGTGAGAAGGGGGGAGTGTGTGAGAGAGCAGGGTTGGATGAGAGCAGAGGTTGGTGAGGGCAGAGGCGGGCGAGTTCATAGGTCGAACGTATCTATTTCATAACTTCCCTCTTCCCCCTCAATGCAGGGCTCGCATAAGGCGTTTCATTCTGAAGGGACGGCTCAGGAGCAGGAATACTAGTACCAGCCAGCAGCACAGAAAGAAGCAGAGAGCAGCGTATTCTTGCGTTTTTTTTTCCCTCTTCCCCTTATCGCAGGGCTCTAACAAAGCTTTTTATTCTGAGGAGACAGCTCAGGAGCAGGAGTACCAGTACCAGCAGCATAGGGAGAAGCAGAGAGCAGCGTATTCTTATTTTGCCTTATTTGCCTTTAAAAACCCATCTTCCCCCTATTGCAGGGCTCGCACAAAGCATTCTATTCTGAGGAGACGGCTCAGGAGCAGGAGTATCAGTACCAGCAGCACAGGGAGAAGCAGAGAGCAGCGGAGGAGCAGTGGCAGAGGGAACAGGACGAGCTAGCACAGCGGCAGCAGCAGGAGAGACGCGAGCGGAAAGAGCGGGAGGAGCAAAGAGAGCAACACGCGCAGCAGGATAAGCAGCGACAGCGGGAGCAGGAGCAGAAGAGGCGGCAGGAGCAGGAGCAGCAGTGGGGAGAGCAGCAGGCACGGGCCAGTGCCACGCCAGCAGAGAGTGCAGCTGGACGGCTGTCTGCAGCAGGAGGAGCAGCCGGAGCAGCAACCTCAGAAGGAGCAGGAGCAGGAGCAGGAGCAGGAACAGCAGCAGTGGCAGGCGCATCAGCAGGAGCACCTGCCGGAGTAGTAGCATCAGCAGGAGCAGCAGCAGCCATGGATCCTCTATGTGTATCCGTCATCCCTCAGGCAGCCCCATTAGAATCAGAGCCTTCCCCTCTACTCACTCCTCCACCTCCTCCTCTTAACAATACTCCTCCTGCTGCTTCTGCCTCTGGTGCTTCAGCTGTAACTACCTCTCTCCCTGATGCCCCCCCCCTCCTTTCCCCATCCCCATCACCGTCCCCACGAACTCCCTCTCGTGCTGCTCGCTCACGCGCTCCTCCTCCTCCCCGTGTTACATCGAGCGGGTCTCACCCCAACTTCATGGTCATGTCAGTTGCCGAGATCAAACGGTACATTCGCAGCCATAACGGCGACACGACAGGACTCGTGGCGCGATCGGACCTTATAGCGTACGCCAAGACCCTCTCTGAACGGAGGTGACTTGTGAATGGAATGGACTCAACAGGACCGTAAAGCAGCCACCTTTCGAGGTTCTTTTGAGTTCACCTGTAAAGTTCTGTTCTGATACCGGTACGTAAAGACCCTCCCAGGACCCGCAACCACCTGAATGTCTAAATCTGTGACTGCCATGGCATTCCAGCTTCTGTGAAGCTCTGCGGCTGTGTAGTAGTAGTTGACTAAGTGTGCCGTGCCACCACTCACCTGCCTACGTACTGTACCGTATGTGTAGCGTAATCTAGTGTAGCAATAAGAGAATTGATTGTTCTATGCTGTGGCCATGGGTTGATTGATTGAAAGAGAGTTGGGACATGGCCCCTGGGTGCATGCAGGAAATTAACATCATCCCACCCTTCTTAGCACAGTACACTGTAGGTCATGTTCAACTTGCTTGGTGGTCAGGTATAGGTACAGACCCGATAGAATAGGTTCAACTCGCAGGTCAGTCGGTGCATGGGCAGCTCTCGTCTGAGCCTAGTCGAGGCGCTGGAGCGGGCTCTATTCCCAGCAAACAACAAATAAACTCGTGTGGGTTACAATGTACGGTATAGTATAGGATAGGTACACCACACCACGCAGGTCAGTGCATGGGCAGCTCTCGTGTGAGCCTAGTCTGGAGCGAGGGAGCTTGGAGAGAACAGCTACCTGCCTGCCTCTCTGCCTGCCACACCGCAAGCTCTACACCCGCAATTGAAAGCTCCCATGTGGAACCACACAGGTTAGAATAGGTACAGCAGGTCAGGCTCGACTTGCAGGTTAGTGCATGGGCAGCTCTCGTCTGAGTCCAGTCGAGGCGGTGGAGCGAGGGAGCTTGGAGGAGAATGCAGGATAGGACGTGCAGGGAGCAAGCAACTGAGTCCCCGTGTCAGGTAAAAGATGAAGGTCAGTGCATGGGTAGCTCTCGTCTGAGTCCAGTCGAGGCGGTGGAGTGAGGGAGCTTGGGAGCTTAGAAAGGCGGGCAGCTGCAAGCAGAGGGAGCAAGCAGTGGTTCCGAGTCAGGTGCAACGCACAGGTCAGTGCATGGGCAGCTCTCGTCTGAGTCCAGTCGAGGCGGTGGAGCGAGGGAGCTTGGATAGCCGGGCTGCTGAGAGCACAGCAGCCGACACGGCAAAGAGGGCTCCCAGCACGAATGCAGGGACATTGCCGCCGCCAAAGAGAGCGTCCCAGGGGCCCGCCCCGAGAGAGACGAGGATCTGAATAATAGAGGGAGGGAGAGAAGGGGGGAAGAAGGGGAGTGGGGAGACCTATTGTGGTGTGTTGAGGTTCAACTCATCACGCACAAGCGCATGGAATTTGCTGCTGCCAGGGGCCCGCTCCGAGGGAGACGAGGATCTGATGGGGAGGGGAGCAGGGTGCGGGTAAAGGGCGGGGAGGGGTGGGGGAGGGATTGAGGGGGCGGCAAAGAGGGCTCCCAGCACGAATGCAGGGACATTGCCGCCGCCAAAGAGAGCGTCCCAGGGGCCCGCTCCGAGGGAGACGAGGATCTGGAGTGAGGAGATGGAGGGCGGGAGGGGTGGGGTTGAAGGGGTTGGGTGAGGACTCTAAGCACTGCGAAAATCGACTTATAACACACAAACGCCGGGACGTTGCTGCCAACAAAGAGAGAGAGGTGGAACCAGAAAGAGACGCGAGTGAGTGAAATGTCAAGTGAACAGGTGGCAGGGGAGTTAGTGAGACGGTGGCCGGACAAGTGGGCTTTGAGGGATGGGGACCAAGGAGGAACAGGAATATAGGTTGGAAATGCAGATGACATAGTGTTCTGAAAGGGGCCAAGGCAGAACAGGAGGAGGAGGAGGAAAGAAGCGCAGAGAAAAGCGGTTGTATGCAAACAGGGCAATGGAGAGAAGGGAAGAGCAGGAGGAAAGGAGGGGATACCTGAGGGCAGACAATGGCAAGATTGAGGATACCCATTGAGAGACCTGCACGGCATGTGTGGGAGACCGGGATTAACGGGAGAAGGAGCAGGAGGGAGGAGTGGAACAAGGGAGAGGGGGTGAATTTAGAGGAGTTGTTTGTGGGAGTGCATGTTGAATGAGTATGAAGCGCTAATGAGGACTTTCACAACTGATATGTTAATTAGTTATGAAGCACAGATGCGGATGACACAGGGACGGAAGGAGGGAGGGAAGAGGGAGGGATGGATGGATGGATGGATGGATGGATGGATGGATGGATGGATGGATGGATGGATGGATGGATGGATGGATGGATGGATGGATGGATGGATGGATGGATGGATGGATGGATGGATGGATGGATGGATGGATGGATGGATGGATGGATGGATGGATGGATGGATGGATGGATGGATGGATGGATGGATGGATGGATGGATGGATGGATGGATGGATGGATGGTATACAGTGCTTTGAAACATGCACACGTCCTTTTGTAAATAAATACAGTGTTGTGAATGATACTCTCTTGTAAGTCAATGTTTTCTTGTAAATAATACTCTCTTGTATATGATTGCTCTCTTGTACATGATACTCTCTCGTATGCATGCACGACACGCCACCCCCTGTACTCACCTTGCCCTGCCCCACTGCCTGCTGTCTGATCCGCTGTGATCGAATATGGCACCACTCCTGTAATCTGCAACCAGACGAACAACAGTGAGTTTAAGAGAGATGCAGTCGAGTTATGAGGCGGTTCATAACTTGCCTAAAAAGACAAACGAGTGAAAATAGATGCACTTGATAAGTCGGTTTTTTAGTCGACTCGAAAATCGAACCATCACAAACCACTTCATAACTTGCCTAAAAGAAGAGAGGAGTGAAAAACAGGTGCACTTGAACTAGTGTGGCAATGGATCGTGTCCAGTACTAGCTTTGACTGAGACGTGTAAGAGCGGCGAGGGAAGCGTGTGGGAGACGGGAGGGAGGGGTGTGGGTGGGATAGGCTTGGGAGGGGCGCGGGAGAGGCGAGAAAGGGACGCACAGCAAAGGAGGCGCCAGCGAGAGCGAAGACAGAGAGCGCAGTGGCTAAGGCAGACCAAGGAATTAATGGAAGAAGTGATGACGAGAGGAGGGAGAAGGGAGGGAGAGGGCAGAGAGACGCAAGAAAGGGACGCACGGCAAATGAGGCTCCCGCAAGAGCGAAGACAGAGAGCGCAGCAGCACGAAGAGCCGTGGAGGGCTCTTGCCACCCCGCACCATCTCCCACTAGCATACCCCCTCCTGCTCCTCCTACTCCCGGCGCTGGTGCTGGTGCTCCTGTCATGCTTGCCCCTGCTGCTGCCTCTGCAGCTGCTGCCGCCGCTGCAGCTGCTGCTTCTGCAGCAGCAGCAGCAGCGGCAGCAGCAGCGGCGGCGGCGGCTGCGGCGGTGTCTGCTGCGGCTGTGACGAGCCAGGTGGAGAAGAGGGAGGTGGCAAGAAGGAGGTTGCCTGCTGCCCACACCAGCGCTGGACCAAAGCGGATGCAGATGGGATCGAGAGAGAACGCAGTGAGTGCTTGCACCATCTGGGAGGGAGGGAGGGGTGGGTGGAGAGGGGGAGGGAAAGAGAAAGACGAGGGTGTCCATGGTAGATTGACAAGAGAGACAAGAAAGAGGTAGGAGAGCGAGTAGAGGGGAAAGAGTGAGGTGGAGGGAAGCTGGGGAGGAGAGGGGAGAGAGGGAGGAGAACGCGAAGAGAGAGGAAGGCAAGCAAGTGACTCACAGAAAAGAGGAGGAGGCCGAGGGCGCCGTCCCTGACGCCGGCTTGGTACCGAACCACCGCTGCAGGGTCGGCGCTGCTGGGCTCGCCTCGGTAGACCTCCCTGCCCATCCAGTCCGTGTCGAATAGGAAGAAGGGGAACCAGGCCATCTGATGGAAGGGAACGGGAGGAGAGGAGAGAGGAGAGGAGAGGAGAGGAGAGGAGAGGAGAGGAGAGAGGAGAGGAGAGGAGAGGAGAGAGGAGGAGGACTTGTGAGTCGAATCAACAGTGATCTTGCTGGGCTCGCCTCGGTAAACCTCCCTGCCCATCCAATCCATGTCGAATAGGAAGAAGGGAACCAGGCCATCTGATGGAAAGGGAAGCGTGGAGAGATGACCGGGAGAGGAGGGGGTTACACCTAAGGATTACGAAGGACATTCTTGTTTCCTCCTCCCGGACATCCGGTCTGTGTCGACAAATCCTTTCTAGAAAGAGCTGAAAACAGGCTATTTGATGGGAAGGGGTTGAGGTGGGATGAGGGGGGACGGTAGAGGAGGAGAGGGGGGGGGGAGCGTAATGGGTTACATGCAAGGATGAGGAAGAGAATGGAGATGTGAGGGTACGTGAGAATCTGAGCAGAAAGGCAGTGTGAGAGAGAAATACATGATGTGTGAGTGATGGACATGGTATGCGTGATAGCTTGTATGATGGCACGAATATGATGGCACACTGTATGATGGCACACATATGATGGCATGTGAGAGAGTGCCACTCACTCATGTGAGAGCCATGACAGAGAGCTATGATGATGAATGGTGACATCATGAATTCCATGATGGCATGGGCGAGTGAATGTCATGACAGACCCAGCACCAGGCACGTGGAAAAATAAAATCTCAACATAAAAACCGCATGTAATGAGCCGGTTTTTGAGGCGCCTCAGAAAGAGTGTCACGTCACGCACTCACCCATGTGAGGGCCATGACAGAGAGCACTAGCCACATGGACTTGGGCATGAGACGAATGCCCACCAGCAAATCCACTACCACTGACGCCACACCACCACTGCCACTGCCACCGCCATTGCCATTACCACTGCCACTACCACCACCACCATCAGCAGCAGCAGCAGCAGATGTACCGTCACCATCACCATTGCTGATCGCAACACTCCCCTCCCTGCCGCTCCTCTTGCCACCCCACCAACACCCCCCCACCGCCCATCCCTCCCTCCATTCCGCCCACTCCTCTCCCTACCCATCCCACCCTCTCCGCCCTCACCGCACCCCCCCTCTCCTCCTTCTCTCTGCCCCTCCACATCCTTCAATAAAGCATCTTGGTCCCCAACCTTTACATAGCCGTCTAACCGCACTGCGGACAGAGCAACTAGGGAGCTCAGAACCCCTCCCGATGCGGCGGCGGCGTCTCGTCTTGAGTCGGGAGTGGGAGCAGTACTGGACGGGTGAGGGCTGGTGGCAGGGGCAGCAGTGGTGGTGGTGGTGGTGCTGTTGCTGCTGCTGCCGGTGGTGGCGTTGGCAGTGGTGTTAGTACCCCTGCTGCCACCACCACCACTGCTGCTGTTGCCAGTCGTGCTGCTGTCACTCCCGTAACCCCCGCTGCTCCCGCTGTGATTCCTCTGCCTCACGCCCTGCCAGGCCATGCCCCTTCCCCCACTTCCCCCCTCGCTTATCACCCCTTCATCACCATCCCTCCCCTCCCCACCACCACCACCGCCTCTGTTCCAACTCAAGCTCCTGTTTCCGCTCCTGTTCAAACCCCTGTTGGTGCTCCGATTGAGGGAAATACTCCCTATGTACTCTTCTATAACAGGCTCTTCGGGACTGGCATCTGCTGCTGTTCTGGTAGCAGCGGCACCACCGGCAGTGGCAGCAGGGAGGGAGGCAAGATCAGCAGGGTCAAGAGATCCTGGGGAGTTGGGATACGAGTTTAGATCAACGGTCGTAAAGTGATCTGCTTCCGTCCCTCTCACAATAGCTGCCTCCCCAGTCTCATACGCTGCTGCCTGAGAACTAGAGTCACAGAATGCAGCAGCACCAGCAGCAGCACCAGCAGCACCAGCAGCACCAGCAGCGGCACTAGAAGAAGCACCAGCACTGCTCTTATGGCCCGAACCCACCAGTCCCACCCCATTGCCAAACCCCTTGCTGCCACCGCCCCCACTGCCCCCACTGCCCCCATGAATCCCAGTAGCGGGTTCGGATTCGCCGATATCGGACGGGAGAGCAGAGTGGTGTATGGAGGTGAGGGAGAGTGTGGGCGAGGAGGCGGGGGAGGGGATGGGCGTGAGTGGCTGCTCTTTTGCTGACCGCATGGTGATGAATGTGCAGACTGATAGAACCACCTGTGTGAGGGGAAGTGAAGGTGGGAAAGCAAGAGGCAAGGAAGGCAGGAGCGCGCAAACAGGTGGAGAATTGGGAGTGTGAAGTGACAGTGGTGGTGGTGATTGGAGGAAGGGAAGGGGTACGCGGCACAAGAGGTGGCATGCGGCACATGCGGCACAAGAGGTGTTTGTTAATATGGCATGGTTATGCCAAGGAACATTTGGGCGTGTGAGGAGGCAAGAGCATGATGCAAGAGCGTGATGCAAGAGCATGATGCAAGAGCGTGATGCAAGAGCATGATGCAAGAGCGTGATGCAAGAGCATGATCCAAGAGCGTGATGCAAGAGCATGATACAAGAGCGTGATGCAAGAGCATGATGCAAGAGCTTGATGCAAGAGCATGATGCAAGAGCGTGATGCAAGAGCATGATGCAAGAGCGTGATGCAAGAGCATGATGCAAGAGCGTGATGCAAGAGCATGATGCAAGAGCGTGATGTAAGAGAGAAGGGAGGAAGGAGGAGAGGAGGGAGGAAGGAGGAGAGGAAGGAGGAAGGAGGAGAGGAAGGAGGAAGGAGGAGAGGAGGGAGGGAGGAGGAGAGGAGCAAGGAAGGAGGAGAGGAGGGGGAAGACGGAGAGGAAGGGTAAGAAGAAGAGGAAGGGGAAGGAGAGGAGGGGAAGAAGGGGAGGAGGGGGGGAAGAAGGAGAGGAGGGGAGTGGGGAAGGAGAGGCAGAAAAGAGGAAGAAGAGGAGGTAGAAAAGGAAGCAGAGGAAGGGGGAGAGGGGGGAGAGAGGGAGGAGGAGGGTCAACGCACAATGGCAAGAAGGAAGGCAGCCTTAAGGTTAGCACAGGGCTCCCCACAGGCATCGCTGGTGAGCACGGGGAACCATCTGCGGTGCAGAGTGGGAAGAGAAGAGTAGAGACGGAGATTTACATGATTGTCAAGGCTACGGTATTTAAAATGAGGTTGGCACAGGGCTCCCCACAGGCATCGCTGGTGAGCACGGGGAACCATCTGCGGTGCAGAGTGGGAAGAGAAGAGTAGAGACGGAGATTTACATGATTCTCAAGGCTACGGTATTTAAAATGAGGTTGGCACAGGGCTCCCACAGGCATCGCTGATGAGCACGGGGAACCATCTGCGGTGCAGAGTGGGAAGAGAAGAGTAGAGAAAGAGATTTACATGATTCTTAAGGCTACGGTATTTAAAATGAGGTTGGCACAGGGCTCCCCACAGGCATCGCTGGTGAGCACGGGGAACCATCTGCGGTGCATGGTGAAGCGAGTAGGAAAGGAAAGTTAAAGTTCTTGTTTTGATTATTACAACTACTATTATTAAAAAAGACGGCTATTTTGAGGCGGCTTTTGAGGTGATAACGCCCACAGAGAACTCACTCACATGTACCATTGGCCTATGGCGCCTGTGGAATACCCCATCACGCTGCCCACAGCCATCCAGAAGGAGAACCACGCACTGCCCTTTAAGGGTACATGCATCACCCACCCCATAGCATGTGCAGCGAACTCACATGTACCATTGGCCTATGGCGCCTGTAGAGTAGCCCATCACGCTGCCCACGGCCATCCAGAAGGAGTACCACGCGTTGGCTGCTTCCAGCTGACTGCTGGGGCTGACAGGAAAGTGAGAAGAGGCAGGTGCAAGAAGAAGAGAGAAGGCGCAAGAAGGTTTGATAGATGAGGTATCTGGCTAGGAGGAGGATGCTGTATGATGCAGCGTGGGCCATCCAGAAGGAGTACCATGCGTTGGCTGCTTCCAGCTGACTGCTGGGCGCTGACAGGGGAGAGGAGGAAGAGGAGAGATGAGGAACGAAAGAACTAGGTGGGGAGAGGAGGAGAGAGGAGAGACGAGGGAGGCAGAAGAGCAGGAAGAAAAAACGTAGAGAATGGCTGCTTCAGATTACAGAATTGAATGCGCACCCCACCCACCCAGCATGTATGTTGTCTGCACAGTGTTGCTGCCGCGATCAAAGCACCAGAAGCCGAACACAAAGAGAGCGCACACTCACACATGCCATGGGCGCGAGTGGGATGCGTTTCTAGGGCACCTCTAAAGCAGCAGGCTAGCAGCGCACCTGTGAGATCGGCGACAAGAGCCCTGGCAGGGGCCTGCACGGTGTTGTTACTGAGATCTAAGCACCAGAAGCCAAAGACAAAGAGAGCGCACGCGATGGGGCGAGTGCTGGTGGGCATTCACGCCCGGGCGGGAAAAAGGGGAGCAGAAGAAGGAGAGAAGGTAACTTTTGAGTCGACTCAAAAGAGAGCGCATGCCATGGGGGGAGTGCTGGTTGGTGGGCATTCACGCCCGGGCGGGAAAAAGGGGAGCAGAAGAAGGAGAGAAGGTACAGGAAGGAAAGACTCATTAGGCGCTTCAGAAGCCAAGTACTAACATCTGGTAGCATCACAAAGCAAAGCATATGGTGAAACGCAGTGATGCAGTGACATACGGTAAGATGGAAGAGACGATGGTACATAGGTAGGTTACATTACATACCCGCCCTGAGGATGCAGCTCGTCCCCTAGAAGGTAGCCTAGGTCAGCACTGAAGCCAATTATCAACACCTGATGGAGAGAAGGTGGTGACAGGGGGGAGGGAAGTGAACATGCGAATGGTGGATACAGTGCGACCAGAGGTGCAAGCAGAGGTGTAAGCAGAAGTGCAAGCCGATTTCGAGAAGACTGGAAGAAATGAACAGCGTAGAGAGGTGCAGGAACAGGGAGGAGCACAGAACGAGAACAGCGGCAAAAAAGACGAAAGAGAGAGAGGGTTGGGGGGGGGGGTGGAAGGGAGGCATGACGACAGACGGTGTTGCATGCAGATGTGACCATGAGATGTGAAGCGCATGGCAATCGGACAATCTGGCGCATGGGAGAAGCCAAGGCAATGTGTGGCATGGCATGGCTTGCATGACATCAAGCCCAGAAGCCATCAAGGATGCATGGCATGGCATGGCATGGCATGACGTACAGCAGCCATGACTAGCAGTGCACCGGTGAAGATAAAAGGTCGTCTCCTGCCCCAGGGCGATCGGCACGAGTCACTCCACACGCCCACTAACGGTTGCACCTGCATCACAAATGTGATACGTGACAGGTGTGTGTTGTCTGTCAGGCCCGACTTGGAGACGCAGAGCCACACAACATAACTCACAAAAGAACTTACAAAGGGACTGACAGTAGAGCGTACAAAACAGCTTACAAAAAGGCTCACAAATGAGCTCACCAGAAGGCCAGAGATGGGACCGCAGAGCCACACAAACGATGCCCACACGTGTGGAATTCCAAGGGTCTGCACGGGCACACGCATGGCGATGGTGGTGGCGATGGCAGCAAACCCACCAAGAACACATGAAGAGTGTGGGTGGAACCGAAAGAACATGAATTGGACGGGGTGAGTTTTGAGGCGCCTCAAAAGGCGACGGCAGTAAACCCACCCTGAAAGCATGGAGAGTGTGGGACGCCGAAACAATATGAATTGGATGCATGATGTATGGATTCGGATAACATGGTTGGGATGCATGGATTGATCATATGCTCTGGGCCCATGTATTGGACACATGCTTTGGTCACATGGTTTGGGCTCTCAATTTGGAGGTATGGCATGAGTGCATGGACCAAGATAAGGCTGCGCTGCAGGACAGCTGTAACAGGCTTGCACGCCACGCCCTACTCACTTCCGCAATGCTCAACTCAGTAGCAGCAGGCACGCGCTTAGCTCGCTGACTAACTTGTTTGTTACACTTGGCTTGCTATACGCAGCAAGAGAGAGAGGCAGAGAGAGGCAGAGAGAGGCAGAGAGAGGCACCATATTCTGTGCAGGTTTTGCGACAACTCAAGACTCACCTGTACATATGGAGTGAGCAGAGAGAGTTGCAGCGCCCATCCAAATTGAATACCTGGAAGAATGGCAACCATACAAACAGCAGCCCTCCTCCATCCCCCACTCCCACCCAACCCACCAGCTCCCACCCCTCCAATCCCCCCCCCATTCCCCCTTCCCAACACCCCAATCACCCGCATGTCCCCCCAAACCCCCCACCAACCCCCATGACCTCCCCTCAATCCGCATTCCACAGCCACCAAACCATTCCAATCATAAGTCGATAAAAAGAGCATAAGTCAGATCCTTCCAGAGTCAAGCCACCAGGGCAGACCACTTTTGAGTGTAAAGGCCAATGATATGTAAACAAATCAAGTCACCTTGCATAAGCTCATGCAAACAAATCCCACGCACGTCAGTCTTAATGATATGCATATGCACATGCCTGTCCCAAGCCTGTCTCATGCTGCCCCATGCCTGTGCCAAGCCCACCCCTACCTGACATCCACGCCAGTCAACCAGTCCGGGCAGAAACCTTTATAAACATTCATTCCTCAACCTCCAATAGCAGTTGTCAGCCTAAGCTGGGTGGTTCTTTCCTCTCTTTAGAGGCGCCTCGTCTTCCTGTGATCTAAGAACCGCTTCATTTGAGTAACACATAGTGAGGGGACGAGCCAGATTCGTTATAAAACCCGTACCTGCAGCAATAACGGAGATGCTTGCGAGCTTGCGGTTGGACAGCCGTTTCGGCCGGCCCTCAAACAGCGGGCTGTGATCACCGCCGTCGTTGCTGCTGGGACTGAACGCGTCGCGTTCGTCCCGCTCTTCCCGTTGAACGCAGTCAACGCGTTCAACGCGCCCAGCGAGTTCTCCGCGTTCTCCGCCCGCGCCGCGCCCATCACGATCCGCCATAGTCGTTACGCGTCTACACTATCGTTGGTACCTAGACCTCGATCCGAGCAGACGCGAGAGGCGACGAGAAGGAGTGGCGTGGAGTGGCGAGTTAGTTGAAACAACGGATCAGCCGGGTTTCCGACGTCAACACACCGGCGGGTCTCCTCTGACTATCGCATAACTTGCCATCAGAGTCACATAGCTAAGATGCACAGATTGAAGTCAAATTGCGCCTGCCGTATAGATGGATTCGCTCAAGCTTCGGAAAGATATACAGAATTCGTCGTTGCCGCGAATCGGACTGTTTGCGAAGAAGCTGAACTACGCGGAACTGAGGCCCCCGGAGCGAGCATAAATTTGCGAAACGCTCTGAGAAGCCCAAGACCGCGAATCGCCTTTCGTGCTAGGTTCCAGCAGGGGCTCTGGGAAGGGTGGTGGAAGGAGAATTCGGTCTAGCAGGTGGTAGCTAGATGGTACTAACGTATGGACCGAGCGCCAGAACATTGAACAGCGGTACCTAGATAGTTGTTTCTGCTGCCCAGCACCAGCGCAACGTATGGACAGGTGCAGAGTTGTGGTAGGCTGGGATGCGTTTCGAATTCGGAGCTGCAATTGGTGAGCAGCTGCGGCCTTGGCCCCCTTCTTGGAGTCTCAAGCAGTGGTTTGTACGGGAACTCCAGGGAGATGTCTCGTTATAGCGTACAAATCTCGGGCTTAGCGCAATATGAGTTGCTCGTTACAGCGTATAGGTGTACAAATGTTGACTGATGAAACACATCCGTGCGCCCGACTCCTCTCACGTTTGGTTTTCCCCAAGCTAGGAAAAAGGTTTGGAATTTGTCCAGCAGCAACTTTTCATTAGCAGCAACTTTTTTCAGCAGAAAGTTTCCGCGTATCCAAATTTCAGTTTTTGAATGCGAGCCTATTCCAATCCTTCTGACGCTCGGTAGGGCTCGATTCGGTACGCTTTGTTTTTAACGGCATACACCATGACTTGTTTCTACATGCATTGGCGCACATATATTTATTTTTAATACCCTCCGTAAACACCCGTTCTTCCATCTGAACCCCACTAAAAAACTTCCGTATAAGTGCACCCCCCAAACCACGCGCACTGCACAGCGAAGACCAAAATCCAAGATCCAACCTGAGGCCCCGAACCAAACGGGGAAGCCGTTGAGTTGCGCCAAAACCTCACCAGCGCGGAGCTCCCAAGAAGCCGCTCCGCTCCGCAGCTTTCCCGCCCTATTCTTCTCACCCATTTCCCCCCTTCGCCCTCCCCTCCCCTCTCCAACCACACCTACTTGCGCGGACCCCGTCCGCTCCGCTACCTTGAGAACATCTTGGCAGCACCTTCGGCCTTTCGCCATAACCCGCTTGCTCTGACCTCCATAACTTTCGGAAACCGCGGGCTTGACCTAACATTCGTCCTACTAGCTCTTGGTTCCCCCTCAAACTCCTATTCAGCCCCTCCAGCCAACGAGGAAGTTAGGCTTTGGTTTGGTGTCCTTAGCTTTGCGTGCGAGCTAATCCGTACATTCATTCTTTGCAGTATTACGTTCTGACGTCTAAGTTGTATGTGAAAAGGCGAGTTTCGTCGCGTCCGTGCATTACCGGAGCGGGACACAATGTTGTGCAGTTTGCTTTAGGGGCGAAGTTAGCTCCCTCTAACACGCCATCACTGTTCACCATTCCATTCGTTTCTTCGATACGTTTCAAGTTAACGTGACAACCTGACTCGCGTCAATAAATCAATCTGCTAAGACTCGCAGACGCATAACACTTACAATTTGTAATCTCCCTGTTCCAAGCTCCCGCCCTCCGCGTGTTCCTGCGGCGATGAGCGGTTACCATCACCACTTTCGTTGTAACATTCTCGCCAGCTTCGCCTCGATGCACCTGTGATGACCGCGGCCGACGGGCCCCTTGTTGGATCGGATGCCTGGGAGCAGCTCTCCCGCCCTCCCGCGATTCTCGCCGCAGATCACGCTAAATGGGGCATGATGCGACGACCTTCTACGAGCTCGGGTCGGCTAGGGGGGGAAGGGAGTGGCGGAGCGAGTACCGGTGGCGGCGGTGGCGGCGGCGGCGGGGGCGGTAACAGTAGTGCGACTAGTATTTTGGCGTCTCTTGTTCCGGAACATTTACCTGCCCGTTGTCTGCGGACATTATGCGAGATCCTGTGATTATAGCGTCCGGGCTGACGTACGAGCGTGCTTTTATCGAGCAGTGGTTTGCGGAAGGCCACATGACGTGTCCTAAAACGCGTCAACGGGTAGAGCATACTAACCTATGTCCTAATGTAGCCGTTAAGAAGATGATTACTGACTGGTGCTTAGCGAATCGCATCACATTAGCGCCTTTGGAACCGCCCCCGTCTCTCGACGCGGTAAGGGGATACGCGGGGGAAGGCCGCGGAAGGGGGGGCGGAAGCAGCGGTAGCGGAAGGCGGCCTCCTTCCGCCAAATCTTCTGCGGACCGGCAGCGGCCGCGCGGAGAAAGCCGCAGCAGTAGTCGAAAGGCGGAAGCGGAGGAAGAGCAGGCGGAAGGGGGAGGGATGGAGCGGCGGAACTCGTATGACCGTGGAAGCGAGGACGGTGCGCGGAGGGAGCGGAAGGTTAAGGGGAAAGTGAAGGACGCGAAAGAAAGCAGGGAGAAGCGGGATAGTAGAGAAACGAGGGAAGAGGAAGGGGAGGATCTGAGGGAGAAAGGGGAAGTGGAGAGGGAAAAGAAGGGTAAGGGGACGGCGGAGCGGGAGAAGCGGGGAGAGAAGGGAGAAAGGGGGGTTTCGGGGAAAGAGCGCAGCAGCAAGAGCAGCGTGAAGAAGAAAGGGACTGATAGGGACAAGAGGGAGGATGATGTGCCGGCGGCGGAAGCGGAACGCGGTGACGAGAAAGACCGAGGAATGGCGGCGCCCGCGAAAGGGCACGGGCGGGCGCAGGCCGGGAATGAGAGAGATCGGCACCATGACACGTGGTCTGACTCGGAGGATCAGGATGAGGAGCCGCATGCTGACGTGGCAGGCGGCAGGAAAAAGGACAAGGGCGCCTCCGCAGCGGGAAAACCGTCCGCAACGTCGACGTCGGGGAAGGCGCGGAAGCCGGTAGGGCGGAACGCTAGTTGGGGTGCGCAACCCGCGCAATTACTAGACTCTGGCGGGAGTAGGGTCGACGCGCTGCTGTCGGGGGGAAGGGAGGCGCACGAGGGGAGCAGCGAAGGATCCGGACGTAGATTAAAGGAGCGCGCGGAAAAGGCGGAGGCGGGGTCGGCGCGGAGAGGCGGCGCGATGTCTCTGGGTACGACCCCCGAGCATCCGAAGCGCGGGATATTAAAAGGTGGGAGTTCCAGGGAGTTTGGCACTAGCAGGAGCGTCGCCAGTGCTTCCGCCGTCGGCGCGGACAGTTCCCCGATGCGCATGCGCCGCGGCATGCGCGGCGGGTCGCTGTCCGGGCGGCACGACGTGTTTGCTGATGACAGCGGCGGCTTCGAGAACAGCCGGAAGCGGTTCGGCGGGCACGAAATGGACATCACGGTTGCGGCGGCGGCGGTGGCGGGGGTTTTCCGCGATCGTGGCGCGCCGGTTTCTCCGCGCGGGGAGGACGACAGCGAGGGGGAAGGGGAAGGGGGAGGGGAACGGGGAGGGGGAGGGGAACGGGGAGTTGGAGGGCAGGATAGATGGGAACGCGGAAGCCCTGGGAGCGGTCGGCAGAATCCGGCTCTTGAGTCGGGGAGAAGGGGGGGAAATGACGCGCGCGGAGACGGCGAAAGGGACGGGGACGGGGGAAGTATCGGGGGAAAGATGCCAGCTGGGGGGGTGAATATGGAGGCCCTAGCGCACGTGAAGGTCACGCGGAAGGAGCGCGCGCGGCTGATGGAGCTGGCGGCGCAGCAGCAGGGTGGCGGAAGCGCCATGGGCGGAACGGGGGGCTCTAGCGGGCGCTTCAGCGCGGCCGTTCTAGGGCTCGATTTGACTCCGGACCACGATGAGAACGGAGGGGGGAGCGGAGGCGCAAGCACGGCGGGAGACCTCCCCAGCGGCCCGCCTTCCCCCATGCCGTCCCCCAATGGCGGAACCTCCTTGTCGTGCGCACGCCCATGGCTTCCGCCAGTTCCTCCCCCATCATGTCCCGCCAGGGCAGTCAGCGGGAGTCCGCCAGCGGGGGAATTGCGGGCGGGGGGAGGGTTTGGGGTGAGCGTGCATGCGCTGCGCGCGCGTGTCATGGAGCTGGGGAAGGGCTCCGCGGGGGACCTGGAAAGCGGGGGCGGGGAGGGCGGAGGGGGAGGGGGAGCGGCGGAAGGGGAGCACAGGTTCGGGGAGCATTCGCGCACAAAGACGTGGGGAGGGGCGGCCCTAGCGGCGCTACAAGGGGAAGCTGGGGGAGGTGGCGGGAAAGTAACCCGAGAGGAAGCGGCGCGGAGGGCGCATAAGGGGAACGCTGGGGGCGAGGGCGGGGAGGGGGGAGGCGGAGGAGCAGGGGAAAAGAGCAGGCGGAGGCGAGCGGGAACGGGAACGTGGGAGCTAGAAGCAGATGCTGCTGCTGGTCGTGGGAGATCGGGAGAATTTACACTAAGGAACAGGGACAGAGAAAGGGACCGAGAGAGGGACAAAGAGAGGGAGAGAGAGATGGAAATGGAGAGAGAAAGGGAGTCCGAAGAGTATGGAGAGCGAGAGGGGAGACAAGAGAGCAGTAGCCAGAGAGACTCGTGTGTTCTCAGCAAGAGCAGCAGTCAGAGGGAGCATGGTTCTGCCTCCGGTAGGATGCTAGACATACCGCCGCATGAGCTGCTTCTAATGCAGCAATCGCAGCAGCACGCGCCCCCCAGCCAAGGCCGCTCGCCTCCCCTCTCCCGCCCCCCCGCAACTCCCCCAATGTCCCCGCTGCGCCCTACTCCGCCCCTTTTCCCGAGCCCCGGAACCTCTCCCGCCTGTCTTCCCCCCCGTCCCCCGCCCGCACTCCCCGTTCCACTCCCAGCCGGGGGTGGGAGGTCCGGAAGCAGTTTGGGAGGTTCGGGGTTGTCTGGGAGCCAGGACGACCTGTCCGCTGCCTTGGACCAAACCGGGGCGGGAGGCTCGGGACGGTGGTCCGGGAGGGGGGGGGAGGGGAGGGTGGAGGGGGGGGGAGGGGTTGGGGACGGGAGCGGAGGAGGGAGTGGGAGGCATGGTGGAGGGTCAGGTTCGGGATCAGGTTCGGGATCGGGCCGCCATCATGCGTCTGGCGGCATAAATCGGTCTATGTCTTCGGTCCCACCAGGCCTATTAAGGGGCTGGGGAGTGACAGACGATGGTGGGGCGGGAGCGCAGTTGGCAGCGGTGGCAGTGGTGGTAGCAGCGGGACAAATGGGCGGAATGGGACTGGAACGAGCCCTGCAGAGGAAAAGGAGCGGTTGTTAGGGCGAGGGCGGTCGTTAAGGGAGCAGCAGGCGGAAGGGAAGGCGGAAGGGAAAGTGGACCAGCGGGGATTCGAACCCCCGCCTAGAGCAGGGAGGAGAAGCTTGGATCTGGAGAGGACGAAAACGGGTATGGGCACACTAGCAGCAGGGGAGGGTTGGGCGGAGCAGGGAAAGGAAGGCCGGGGAGTAGGGGAGGCGCAGGGAGTGGGGGAGAGGGGGGAGTGGGGACTGCTGGAGGGGAGCAGGAGGGGGAGCGGGAGGGGCGGGCGGAGGGGCGGGGGCGGAGGGGTTGCCGGGGGGGGGTAATAGTAGGGGATCACAGCGTGGGTTTGGTGATGGGCGGGAGTGGTAAAGAGCGGTACGTAAGTGCGTCATTCGGTTCTGTGGTTCGTCCTGCCAGCGCAGACACCCACAGGCGCAACAGAAGCGTGGGATGGAACCTTCTAGACCCTCTGGCGAACCCAGGGGGAGCGGCAGCACCAGGAGCGGGAGCAGGATTGGAGGGGGCACCAGGAGGGGGAGGAGGAGGGTTAGGTAGGGCGAGAGACCCTTGGCAAAGGCCAGCTACACCAGAGAGAAGAGGTGGGGATAGCAGAGCAGGGCCGGGAGCACTGGGTGGGTCGGCACGGCGAGCGGCAGGCTCCGACTTCTTCTCCACCGAGGGACCGGCGGTGCAGGTGTGGACCTGGGATTTGATCCTGATGAGCTGGCGGCGCAGCTAGGAGCACGATTCTCGCAGTTAGCTGAAGATCTGAGGAGTGGGTCGCGGAGTAAGAGAATTGCAGCAGCACGGACGATCAGAATAGACGTGAAGGGGCAGGGAGAGGCAGAGATACCCGTAGCCCGGAAGCAGCTGGTGCGTGCCGGGGTGATTAAAGCCCTTGTAGCTGTGATCAAGCGCGAGGGCGCGGCGGGAGAGGGCGACGGAGAAGGGGAAGGGGAGAAAACCGCGAGGTTGGAGGAGCTAGATCAAGTGGCAGCAGCGATTCTCGCGCTTGCTTTACACTGGGCTGCCGCACCTGATCTTGCGCGGGCTGGTACCATCCCTGCTCTAGTCCAGGTCTTGAAGCAAGGCTCTCAATCAGCCAAAGCTGCTGCCGCGGCAACGATGTATGTGTTGGCGAAAGAGGATGACTTTCGGGGGGCGGTAAGGCAATCGGGAGCCGTGCCGCTGCTGCTGACGGTGATCAAGGAGGGGACGCCAAGGGGGAGGAAGGACGCGGCTCTAGCGCTGTTTGCTATTTCGCTGTCGACGCGAGGAGCCAAGGAGGTGGTTTCGGCGGGGGCGATTCCTGTTCTGCTGGATGTGATCGGGCAGGAGGAGGATCTGCCCGGGCTGGAAGAAAAGGCCGTCGCGGTGCTGCTGAATCTTTCGCGGCTGCCCGAGGGTTTGTGAGGAGATTGAGAAGAGCGATGGGATGATGAGAATGGTGGATTTGTTGGATGAAGGGGCTTCGAGCGGTCAAAAGAGGACGCTGCTGCTGTGCTGCTCGCTATGGTTAAGATGGAGATTGTCACTGTTAAGGATCTGCTTGCAGAGGGTATGTTGCCGTCGCTGGTTCGAGTGGCTGCTGGTGGTGGGAGCGAGAGCAAGGCGGCAGGAGCAGCAGCAGGGGAGGGAATGTGGCTCCGGAAGCAAAGGAGTTGCTGGAGTTGCTGAGGAAAGGGGAAAGCGGGGGAACGGCTAACTTCTGAAGCCCCGTCAAAGCGAGGGAAAGGAGAGGGGAGGGGGGGGGGGGGGGGGGGGGGGGGGGGGGGGGGGGGGGTGGGGGGGGGGGGGGGGGGGGGGGGGGGGGGGGGGGGATGGGGGGGGGGGGGTGGGGGGGGGGGGGGGGGGGGGGGGGGGGTGGGGTGGGGGGGGGGGGGGGGGGGGGGGGGGGGGGGGAGGTGGGAGGGGGGATGGGGGTGGGTGGTGATTTGTGAGCAAGTAAGGGGTTGGTAGGAATGTAGAAGGGAGCAGAAAGCTCTAGGCGGAGAAGTGGACAAAGTATAGGTTTGTTAGAGTGTGCATTGGTGATAGGGTTTGCACTGGCGGATGGGGGCTGCTGCTTCAGCTGCTGGGACTGCTGTGTGATGGTGTTGTGATGCTGATGGTGATGCTGATGCTGATGCTGATGCTGATGCTGATGCTGATGCCTGATGCTGATGGTGATGCTGTGCTGATGCTGATGCTGATGGTGCAGCGGCCATAGAAGCACTTGATCAATGGTGTGGTGGTGGATCGAGTAGTGTGGAGAGAACAGCACAATGTACCATAAGGGGAAAGCGTGTGAGACACTTAGGAGACATGGGAGCTGGGGTATGGCGGGGAGGACGTGCAACTGCATAGGATGGGTGCATGGGTGCATGGGTGGGTAGGTGGTTGGGTGGGTTTTGTAGATGGGTGGGTGGGACGAATAAGATGATTTAGACTTTGCTGTCAAGGCCGTCTCTGGAGTTAACAGCTTGGCATGGTTCCTGCAACTTCGGAGAGACGCATAGGCTGGATGACTGGGTCGAAGAGGGGTGGATGGGCAGGTGAAGGGATGGGGGGTTGGGAGGGTGGTAAGTGTGTTGGTGGGTGGGCTGGTGGACAGATAAGATTTTCTAATTCTGCCTGCCATCAGCTCTATCCCTTTGTCTGTCCCATCCCCTTCCTCTTGGTACTTTCCTTCTTCCATGCTTTCTTCCCCATCTCCTTCTCACCCCTCCCTCAGTCTCTCCTCTCCACTCCTCTCCTCCCTTCCACTCATCTTGTCCTCCTCTCCTCCTCCTCCTCCTCCTCCTCCTCCTCCTCCTCCTCCTCCTCCTCCTCCTCCTCCTCCTCCTCCTCCTCCTCCTCCTCCTCCGCCTCCTCCTCCTCCTCCTCCTCCTCCTCCTCCTCCTCCTCCTCCTCCTCCTCCTCCTCCTCCTCCTCCTCCTCCTCCTCCTCCTCCTCCTCCTCCTCCTCCTCCTCCTCCTCCTCCTCCTCCTCCTCCTCCTCCTCCTCCTCCTCCTCCTCCTCCTCCTCCTCCTCCTCCGCCTCCTCCTCCTCCTCCTCCTCCTCCTCCTCCTCCTCCTCCTCCTCCTCCTCCTCCTCCTCCTCCTCCTCCTCCTCCTCCTCCTCCTCCGCCTCCTCCTCCTCCTCCTCCTCCTCCTCCTCCTCCTCCTCCGCCTCCTCCTCCTCCTCCTCCTCCTCCTCCTCCTCCTCCTCCTCCTCCTCCTCCTCCTCCTCCTCCTCCTCCTCCTCCTCCTCCTCCTCCTCCTCCTCCTCCTCCTCCTCCTCCTCCTCCTCCTCCTCCTCCTCCTCCTCCTCCTCCTCCTCCTCCTCCTCCTCCTCCTCCTCCTCCTCCTCCTCCTCCTCCGCCTCCGCCTCCTCCCCTCCTCCTCCTCCTCCTCCTCCTCCTCCTCCTCCGCCTCCTCCTCCTCCTCCTCCTCCTCCTCCTCCTCCTCCTCCTCCTCCTCCTCCTCCTCCTCCTCCTCCTCCTCCTCCTCCTCCTCCTCCTCCTCCTCCTCCTCCTCCTCCTCCTCCTCCTCCTCCCTCCTCCTCCTCCTCCTCCTCCTCCTCCTCCTCCTCCTCCTCCTCCTCCTCCTCCTCCTCCTCCTCCTCCTCCTCCTCCTCCTCCTCCTCCTCCTCTCCTCCTCCTCCCTCCTCCTCCTCCTCCTCCTCCTCCGCCTCCTCCTCCTCCTCCTCTCCTCCTCCTCCTCCTCCTCCTCCTCCTCCTCCTCCGCCTCCTCCTCCTCCTCCTCCTCCTCCTCCTCCTCCTCCTCCTCCTCCTCCTCCTCCTCCTCCTCCTCCTCCTCCTCCTCCTCCTCCTCCTCCTCCTCCTCCTCCTCCTCCTCCTCCTCCTCCTCCTCCTCCTCCTCCTCCTCCTCCTCCTCCTCCTCCTCCTCCTCCTCCTCCTCCTCCTCCTCCTCCTCCTCCTCCTCCTCCTCCTCCTCCTCCTCCTCCCTCCTCCTCCTCCTCCTCCTCCTCCTCCTCCTCCTCCTCCTCCTCCTCCTCCTCCTCCTCCTCCTCCGCCTCCTCCTCCTCCTCCTCCTCCTCCTCCTCCTCCTCCTCCTGCTGCTCCTCCTCCTCCTCCTCCTCCTCCTCCTCCTCCTCCTCCTCCTCCTCCTCCTCCTCCTCCTCCTCCTCCTCCTCCTCCTCCTCCTCCTCCTCCTCCTCCTCCTCCTCCTCCTCCTCCTCCTCCTCCTCCTCCTCCTCCTCCTCCTCCGCCTCCTCCTCCTCCTCCTCCTCCTCCTCCTCCTCCTCCTCCTCCTCCTCCTCCTCCTCCTCCTCCTCCTCCTCCTCCTCCTCCTCCTCCTCCTCCTCGTCCTCCTCCTCTTCACTCTTCCACTTTCCCCTCTTCCAACATCCCTGTCTCGCTCCACTCCTTTCCCTCGTCCCTCTTGTGCCTATCTTGCCCCGTCTCTCTTTTTCCTCAGCATCCTCTTCTTCCTTGTGTTAAGGTGCTTCTATCTTCATCTTCTTGGGTAAACTCGAAACCATGGCTTCCGAAACTCCTTATCAGCAGTGGTTAGTACCACTTTCACGCACATGCCATTGTTGTGCGCTGTATGTGATCCTAGCAACAGATGCTACTGCAGCATTGGAAGGGAGGGGAGGGGAAGGCAGACGGGGGCGGGCAAGTATGTAGGTATTCGGCATGCGGTTGTGTGCTGTGCGGCGAAGTGACTCGCCTTCTTTGTTTCGTTCCTTTCCTTTCCGTTATTCCTGTTTAGGGCTCGTGGGCTAGGGCTACTAACTTCAACTCAATGACCCATGTAGAATGTTTCTGGCAGATCAGGTAGTTACTCCTATTGGGTAATAGTTATTAACATAACTTTCTTTTGTGAATCAGGGATTCTAATAAGGGGGTATTGCTTTTGTGCGTGTCATTGCTCCAGTCTCCTCGGATCCATCTGCTCACGTGGTCGGTCATTTCAGTACAAGCACATGAGTTCTAGCACACATTATCGCAGATGATCTCGTTTTGGGAGTACAAGCATTTGAGTTGTAAGTTGTACCGAGCTTTACCTCTTATGTCCCGCATTCGAGTCCTCCCATAAAAAGGACATTTTGACAACCTGTTGGAACATTTCAAACTACGGTCGATGCTCAGCCTATCACAAAAAATTGCTTACCCCAATAAGAAAATCAGTCACTCGCGAACGTTTTGCCTGTGAGTGGTGATTGTGCTGATTTCGGGGTACAGTCACCAAGTCGAGGAAGAAAAACATCTACAGTTCATAAACAACAACGGCTGCCTGTCATCAGAATTGTTTACCTGGTTACGAACTTAAAGCCTTAGACTCGTTTCACATTCCAATTTCATTTTACAATCACAATTTTGCCCGTGGCGACAAGGGCGAGTGTGGCGAAATGCTCAAAACTCGTTTCACTCACATGCCGCCCGCCTACCTGGTGTTCTTGAAATGAGCACCGTTTGTATGACGCCAGCTCGGTGTGCTCCTGGTCGGTTCGGGGTCTCATGATTCTGGCAAGCTGTACAGTACTCGACCTTTTGTCGGTCTGTGCACGTGAACTTGATCGTCATCGACGTCATTCATGTGTTGCCCAATCGGAACACGACGTCACCTTTATCCAAAGCAGAGAAGCACGTGACTGCTGCTTTCGACCGTACTGCACCCCAGTCGAACCCCCTCTCACTCAGCGCCCTCGCACGAAGTCTCCCCACAAGGTTCTGGCGACCCTTGGTTCCAGCTCAGAATTGGAAGGGAAAACAGCAACGGAACAGAAAAGTCTGCACAACTCAGCTAGGACGCGAAGGCCTACACCGAGGGTAAGGACGCGGTGCAGATCGGGCAATCGATTGCCTCAGATCGTCCGTTCGGGTCGGGTCGGATCGGATTGGGTGGGATTGCCCCAATCAGAGGCAATCTGTCGATTGCTTCCCGAGCCGCGTGATCTGACCATGAACTTCGAGGAAGTAAGTGAGAACTAGTCATGGGTTCCTTCCCTACAAAGTTTGCGACACCCGGCGACATTTGCGTCTCGCGCAATTACAATGTAGCCCCATTTTGGGTTACCGATTCTTCCATGCCTTTGATGTCGCGATATCCGATGGTGCTGCGAGCAGTGTTTTAATTCGTCAGGGTTGTTACTTTTTGCAACTGTCGCCGGGCCACGCGATCTGAGCCAATCTATCGATTGCAATCGATCGCAAGCGATTGAATCAGATCGGGGCAATCGATTGCAATCGATCGAATTTCCGATTGCAATCGACAGATTGCCCCCGATTGCATGCGATTGCCTCAAAATGCCTTTGCGGCTTCTTAGTAATGGTGGATCGCCCCAATCTGACGCAATCTCACTCAGATCGAGGCGATCTGCACCGCATCCTAACCGTGTCTAGAAACTGTTTACCGGACTAATCCGCGCTGAACGAACCTGTACGAAAAGGGTTTTTAGTTTCCCCGGAAGGCTTACTGTAGCTGTTCATCTTTCAAGGGACTTTCATCTCAGCTTGCGCACACTTTCCGCTGATCCGCTTCTGAGGCGGAAGAGTTATTGTGCTAACACAGAACTCGGCTTCTCCGCACGTCACGCAAGCACTGTTTTCATCGGGTGTCTTCTGCCAGCAAGCACAAAACTAAACCCCTCTCGGGTGGCAAGTTTTCGAGGGCATCAACCCTAAACTCCACGCGATTAGGCGTTTAGGGTTGATGCCCCTTAATTACATGCCAACCAAGAGGGATTATTTTTGGCATCAACCCTAAACACTTAGTCGCAGTGTTTAGGGTTGACGCTCCCTATCACTTGCCAGCCGAGAGGGATTTAGTTTAGTGCGGATAGAGAGAAAAACAAGTTTGTTGTGCACCGTTTGCCTGACTAGCAGCAGCAAAGGGCTTGCGAGATGATGACACGTGGGTGAATGTGGAGACGAGTTCTGTCTCAGCGCAATAAGTCTTCTGTCTGAGCCTCGAAACCTGGGAAACTCTGTGCAGGTAGAGATGAAGCTCCCTAGAAAGCGCAGGTTCGGAAGTACCTCTTCCGCAATAACTAAAAACCCGTACGAAAATGTACAGCCTAGAGGGGGAAGTGAAGGGAGAACGCCTAGAAGCTGGAATGACGGGCTGAAGTGAAGGACCGGACGCAAGAATTGTGAAGTCACATGGGGTGGCGGGGGGCACGCGGTAACACTGGAGCATGGTGGCAGGCAAACAGAAATGCTGGGGTGGGGACAGAGCAGAAGAGTGAACCACAACAAATCGCAAATCAGGGGCTACTTTCGAACTGAGCCCCCTGAAACGGAATGGACTTTACAGTACAAAAACCGGTGTTTGTTTCTTTTCTGCAACCGCCACCTGAAAAGGTAGCTTTTGGCAAAGTACGGCGAGAAGTGTTTCCCCAGAACGGACACATATTCCCTTAGAAAAAAAAAACATCTGACCAGGAATCACACGCGCGAGTCAATCTGAACTCCCTTTCCCGGTTGCCTCACGAAACAAAAAGAAAATGCATACAATGACCACTTCGAGCCTGCCTTAATCATGTCCTTCGAGCCTCCCCATCCTGTCCTAGTGCTCCGAGATTCATCCAATTCGATCGAGCCTTCGGTTCAGTTCGAGCGCTAGTTGAAAACAAACGCAATTAGTCTGTTATTTCTTCTATTAGTTCTGCCATAAGCTACCACGATACCACTACCAAACTTGGTCAGTTGGTAATAAAAAGCACTAAAATCCCTAAGAAATTTGGAGGGTGCGGGATGGATCAACACGGTGCTCCAGTATTTATATATTATGGATTAAGTTTCATACGGAGACATGGAAATGGAGATGAGTTTAATTATTCTGTGTGTGCACGTGCTCCATTGGGCTAGGTATTTGCTGCAACTCAATAATACATACCATTTGCACTTTTTTATTACGATCAATATATAACCTTAACCATAGGTAGTGATTTTCAGTGACTCGCCAGCAACATCAGGCGTGGCGACAGGAAGCACTTTTTTGCTTTAGCTCGATTTTAATATAAAGGTCGATCGATTTGGACGCCTACGCGTCAGGCACGCGCTGTAAAAGGGGTCTGAGGTTTTTATAGATTCTTGATATCAGTTAAAGGACTGGAAATTGCGAAGGTGGAGGGTGGGGTAGGGGGAATGGGAGGACAAAGGGGGCCAGCTGACATGAAATACACGTGTATATGCCCCATTCCCACAAACTTGTACGTTACATTACATCAGTACAGTAGGCCATGCATGATTTATGCACACATGGCAGCGCAGCACATCCCTCTGAACTGAACCAGGCCATCTCGCGTCGCTCCCTCGCCGCCACAGCATGGCACTGTAGCCCCCAACACCGACGCAAGGCGCACAGCCTGCCCTACTTTGCGCCGCTGTACGATTTGCGGCAACCGCATTCGTCGTGCAGCAAGACGCCCCTTCAAAACTGCCCCTACTTTCCTGCACAGCCGCATCCTCCCTTCTCCCCACTTCTTCCTCCCCGCCGCTACTTCCATTCCCCCGTCTCGCCTCCATTCTCCCACTTCCCCTTCCCCACCCCCCCTCCCCCTCCCGCTCTTCCTCCCCCATTTCCTCCTCCTCCCACTCTTCACCCGCCTCCCCCTCGTCCACCGCGTCTCCCCCCACCAGCCCTCTCCCCATCAGCCTGGAATTGGGAAACCGAAGCAGCGAATGTGGCAACCAGCCCACATTCAAATCACCCGCTTCAATTCCACAATTGGCACTTTCTCTGTGTGGTTTCGACAGGACAGTTTCCGAGGCGCGCTCTCTACCGCAACCTCCTTTCAAGAGCAAACGGCACCGCCTTTGTTCCTCGCCATAAGACCACTTAGGTCTCCGAGGCCCATCATCTCTCGAGTGCTGCCGCTGCGTTCTAAGGCTCGTCGAATTCGTAATACTAATCGAAAAGTCGGATTCTGCGACCCATTGGCCACGTGATTTAGCTACGGCAAGATCTCCCCCCGCCGCAGCAGCGTTTGAATCCGCAATTGAACTTCCTGGCGTGTTTGAATCGACTCAAACGTCAAACTTCCCGGCGCAGTAGCAGTAGTAGCATCGAACGCCAGGCACCTTCCACGACGTCAAGAGCGCGTGCTTCCCGCAAGCGCGCACCTGTTCGTTGGGGCACACGAGCTAACGAGGAGATAACGAGGAAGAGGAAGAGGAAGAGAAGTCGAAGTTGGCTTCGTCGGCGCCTTCTGAAGCATATCTCTCGCCGCATAATACAGCATCGGCTCACGACTGTTCTGTTACCGATCGCACGCGCCATCGTCATCTTGGAAACCGCACCAGCCAGCATACTACCGTCAACTTCCGTCAACCTTCGTCAATTGGCATCAACCTCCGTCCATCGCTAACTCGTTACTACTCGCGACTCGACACTCGCGACCCTTGCAACTCGTTTCTCGGAGCAGCACTGGCTTCATCACACCCTCCTCTCCCACCACCAGCACCAAAGTTCGCGCGCCACTTCAGAAGTACTAATCATGTCCGCCGCCGCCGCCACCGCCGCAACCGCCGCTACCGCCGTGACCGCATGCAAGAACCTCCTCGGTTCCGCAGCCCGACCGAAGAGTCTCCGCGCAACGATGGCCCCCGCGATGCCCGCTCGTTCCACCACTGGCACTGGTCTTCAGGCCGTGAATGACGATTCGTTCGAATGGAAAATCACCTGTCGCAGTAGCCCCGTGATGATGATTCATTCGAAGAAACGCGTTCCGCCGCCACTCCAGGAGCGCCCGCGCGGCGCTGGCATTCTCGCCGGCCCCAGCGCGCGGAAGGTGAAGCTTTTCCGCGGCCCGACCGTCGTCCGCGCTGCAGCTCCCGACCGCCCGATTGCCGCCGCCGCTACCGCGGCTCCAGGCGGCGGGTTGACTCCTGTCGCTGCCGCAGCCACCGCCGCCGCCGCCGCCGGCAAAATCTCCGCCGCCGCCGAAGCGAAAAAAACTTTGGTACGCGAACTTCCCGGGCAGCAGCAGCAGCATCCAGGAGGCGCGGCGGTGGAGGAGGAAGAGCATCTGTGGCAGAGCGTGGGGACGAGCAGCGGGAGCGTGTTTCTCGCGGACGCCGCCATGTGGCAGAGCGCCCTTCCCGAGCTCGACTTCACGGACGAGCGGTACTGACCTCGCTCTTCGCAGGGAATTGTTTGAGTATACCCTTCTCGCTCTTCGCGCTGCTGGATTCGCGCTTCGCGCTGTTCGGTTTCCCTCTTTTCGCTGCTGGACCCTCGGGAATTCGCGTTACTAGACATCGCTTTACCCCGCTTGACCCCGAGGCATGACGTCCTTTGTCGAGCAATGAGATACTCGCTCCTTCCTTCTTCCTCTCTTCTTTCTTTTTTTTTCTTCTCTCGTCCTCGCCTTCACCTGCCTCTTTTCCTTCCGCCGTGTCGCGCCTCTTCCCCTTCCGCAGATTTTCCGATGACGACCAATCGCCGACCGCCGTCGCCGCGCCGCCAACGGTGGCCGACTACATGACGCGCCGCCCCGTGTGCGTGCATCCGCGCGCGTCGCTCAAGGCGGCGGCGAAGCTGATGGCGGCGTGCGCGGTCAGCGGAGTGCCTGTGGTGGAGCCATACGACGACGACGACGCGGGCGCGGGCGCGGACGGCGCGGGGCGCCTCGTGGGAGTGCTGTCGCAGCGCGACGTGCTGTGGAAGGAGACCGTACCGTACCCGGGGGTACGCTCTCTCATCCTATCACATCACCCGCCCGGCGGGGCCCGCTCTCGCCCGCTTTCGTCCCCTCTCGGCCGCTTTCGTCCTTTCTCGCCTGTTCGTGCTCTTGCTTCCATATTTGACAGCTGCGTTTTTTTTGCCGCTCTGCTGCTCATTTGACCATCTAGGCGAGGTCTCGAAACACTCTCCCGCCCTCGGGCCGTCCCTCTGTCCCTTCCGCTCTCCCTTCCGCGTTTCTCCCGCTGCCACACCCCCGCACAGCACCCGTCGTCCTCCCCTCGGGATGGACGATTTGATGGTCGAGCCATACCACACGACGGCCCCATGACGCGCCCGTCGCTGAGCCTTCCGAAGCACCTCAACACCCTCATCTCCCCGCTCTCCTCACTTTCCCCGCTTCTTCCTCCGCTTCTTCCTACGACTCCCCAACTCAGGAGGACGATCTGATGGGCGAGCCGTACGACGGCCGGCCCACGCGCCCCTCGCTGCGCCATCTGAAACAGAACTTCAGAGCTCCGAATTTCCCCGTCTCCCCCTCTCCCCCCGCTTGCCCCCCTCCTTCGACTCCCCCCCGCAGGAGGACGATCTGATGGGCGAGCCGTACGACGGCCCCATGAGCCCGTCGCTGCGCGCGCAGCTGGGCAAGATCCGCAGCCGCACCGTGGCGCACGCCATGACTGCTCCCGCGCTCTGCGTGGAGGCCGGCGCGCTGCTGTCCGATGCCGCCACCATCATGATCAACCACAATGTGAGCACCGCTTTCTCTCTCGTCTCTTGCTCGGTCTCGCGCTCGCTGTCGCTCGCAGCCGCACCGTGGCGCACGCCATGACTGCTCCGCGCCCGCGCTCTGCGTGGAGGCCGGCGCGCTGCTGATGGACGCCGCCACGATCATGATCAACCACAACGTACGCTCCGCACCACCCTCCCCTTGGTCCCCTCTCACTCTCTCTTTCTTACTCTTGCTCTCCTGCTGCTCTCTCTTTCTCTGCGTGGAGGCCGGCGCGCTGCTGACGGACGCCGCCACCATCATGATCAACCACAACGTGCGTTTCCCCTCTCTCTCTCTTCTCTCTCTTCTCTCTCTCTCTCTCTCTCTCTCTCTCTCTCTCTCTCTCTCTCTCTCTCTCGCTCGTTCTCTTCAACTTCCGCTCTCCTCTATCTCTTCGCCCTGGCTTGGGTTGGGATGGCATTGCAGGGTGGATGTGGTGGTGGGTGAGGAGTTGGGGTCGGGACTGCATGTGGGTGTGAATTCAGTTGATTGTTAATGTTCCTCTACCTTTCTTGCTCTATGGCAATCTCGTTGCAAACTCCTACCTTTTATCCGTTCGAGAACATCACGAATTTCAATGTCTTACTCTAGTTGCTCCGCCCTTCTTCCCCACCCACCCTCTTTCCCCTTCCTTAGCCCGCTTCTTCCCCTCACTCCTCTTCTCACCCATCCCCATCGCCATCTCCACCTCATCCCTCCTCCCATGCTCTCCTTCTCGCCTCCCTTTACAGGTTGCTCGACTCCCTGTAATTGCGCCAAGGGAGGGATGCAAGCCAGGCATGACAGTTGTGGGGATCATCACTTCCGCAGACATTCTCCAACACACTCTGCTCTCGCTCTGAATGGCGTTGCACTCACTGCTCTCGCTCCCAGCACCCTTCCTTCGACTCTACATACCATGTGAAAGCAGCTGCATCAACTCTCTTACTCGTCCCGATTGCGCTTACTGCTGCTATCTCCACTGCCCGTGCCTGCTGCGTTTGAATCGCCTCGAAAGTCGTTTCACTGCTGGCTGCGTTTCACTGCTGGCTGCGTTTCACTGCTGGCTGCGTTTCACTGCTGGCTGCGTTTCACTGCTGGCTGCGTTTCACTGCTGGCTGCGTTTCACTGCTGGCTGCGTTTCACTGCTGGCTGCGTTTCACTGCTGGCTGCGTTTCACTGCTGGCTGCGTTTCACTGCTGGCTGCGTTTCACTGCTGGCTGCGTTTCACTGCTGGCTGCGTTTCACTGCTGGCTGCGTTTCACTGCTGGCTGCGTTTCACTGCTGGCTGCGTTTCACTGCTGGCTGCGTTTCACTGCTGGCTGCGTTTCACTGCTGGCTGCGTTTCACTGCTGGCTGCGTTTCACTGCTGGCTGCGTTTCACTGCTGGCTGCGTTTCACTGCTGGCTGCGTTTCACTGCTGGCTGCGTTTCACTGCTGGCTGCGTTTCACTGCTGGCTGCGTTTCACTGCTGGCTGCGTTTCCACGGCTCTTCCAGCAGCCGCTTCTGCGTGCAACCATAGTGCCTCTCTCTCCATCATCACACTCCACTACCATGCTGCCTGCTGGACAAAACGGCGCGGCATTCTCAATGCCTGCATGGCAGCGCCACCCTACATATCAAGCACAAGATCCTTCTGGTTGGAGCTTCCTACCTGGGGTTTACCCACGTTTTCTTCCTCGTTTCGCTCGTCTCCACTCCGGTTCATGCACGGCCCAAAAACCGCTTAGCAGCCCTCCGGTTTGTGCACGGGCCTGACTCCCGGGAGAGAGGAAAGATTCAGTTTTGGACAGACTTTCTTTCTGATGCATGAATATGCATGCATCACACGGCTTCCTCTCCCGGCTCTACTCCTCGGCCCTCGCTCTCGCTTTCGGATCCCGGTGTTCTTACTGTCAACAATGTGACACCGGCCAGCTACAGCATCGCAACTGGCCTCTCTCGCGGCAGGCGCAGTCTCTTCGTACTCTCGCTAACCTACACAATAAGGCGGGCTAACCTCACACACGCGCTCCTTTCTTCACAGCTGTCCCACGGTCACCTGACCCACTCTCTCTGACTCTCTCTCACTGTCTCTCACCCCCGCATCTGCTCTGGCAACGACAAATATAAGCAGCCTCTTTGTGTCTCTTCCTCATGGCGCCTCCGCCTGGTTCCCACAACTCCATTTTACTGCAAGGATGACTACTACGAGGAACAAAACATGTCCTGCAGTATTCTCAGATAGACACGGTACCCATTCATCTGGTCCTCTTCCAGTTCAGACCAGCACTTGGTGCGAAACTGCTTGGTTTGTGTCTGCCAGTCCTAGCTGCTGCTCCTCTGGGAATAAACTGCCTAGACCTAGCAGCGGCGGCTCTAGGAATAAACGGCTTTGCATACAAGGTATGGAAACTCTCCAGGCGTTGTGACACAGGGGTTTTAGTATGGTTTGGTGGGTTTTGGTAGCGAAGTCTTGTAGTGGGCATGGTAGCCATACGCTACACACCAGAGTCAGCAAATTACTGGACAGTAATATGAATGGAGTAAACAAATGGATGTAGATACTAATATAAATAAACTGAACAAAAATGAATGAATGAATAAAATAATTAGATATAGCAAGAATAAACTAATACTAGACGTAGATGTTACGCATAGGAGGACGGCGCAATGACCTCTACATGTGGGAACGCTCTTTGAAGAGCATCTAGAGCAGAGGAGAAGAATAGGCGCGCTGCAATCAACTTCTGCCTGGCATCACTGACCGTATGCGGTACCATGTGAGGGAAACTAGAAGTCACCTTCGTACAAGCAGTTAACTCCTCCAAATCTTCCTCTCTTTCCCCTCCGTTCCACTCTTCCTCAGACCCTTCATCCTCCATCCCTTCATGCTGCTCCTTGTCATGCTGAATCTCACTTCCATACTCACTGCACTCCTCCTCCTCCTCCTCCTCCTCCTCTTCCTCCTCTTCCTCCTCCTCTTCCTCCTCCTCCTCATCCTCTAAACAAACCACCTCCAAACTCTTCAAACTACCCGCACACTGCCGCATAAACGCGCCGATCCAAAGCAGTGTAGCCCCGCTCCTTCCCCGAAGCTTCACAGAAAGATTCTCCAGCTGGCTCGGCCAAGCTTCCACAGCAACCGGGTTCATCACCCGACCCAGTGTCACCCAATCCTCTGCCGAACCTCCCGGATCCGAACCCGAACCAGGCAACCAACCAGGAGCGGTGATGCAACCGCCGCGGATAAGACATTCCCAAGGGAGAGGCCCCAGGGAGAGCGAGGAGAGATTAGGGCAATGTCCAACCAGCCAATCCAAATTCAGCAGATCGAAACTTTCGCTTCCCGCGGCGGTTGTGGTGGTTGTAACTCCCCGCATCCCGTCAATACCGTCGCGCGCCGCCGCCTCCCGCGGGTGATAGGCCGTCGCGCCGCTGCGCGGAGCGCCGGAGCCGCCGCATTCGACGGTGAAGAGATCCAGCGCGAGATGCTTCAGCGTAGCGCCTGCGCCCGCTACAAGCGACTCGAGCGACGGCCAGTGAACGGTTCCCGCGCGGACCTCGATCGACGCGAGGGCGGTGGAAGCGGGCGCGGAGAGGCGCAGCGCGGAGGCGGTGGCGACGGAGAGAGTCGCGAGCGCGCGCGCGTTGGGGAGGGAGAGCGCGGTGAGAAACATGTCTCGAATCGACACCTCGCGGAGGCCGCCGATTTCGCCGCCACCTCCGCCGCCACCGCCGTCGCCGCCGTCGCCGCCGCGCACGCTCTTGTCCCCGGCACTACAGGAAGCCTCGCTGCAGAAAAGTGTGACGGCGGAGACGCGCAGATAAGCGAGCTCGATATACTCCAATCGCGGGGGCAGGCGCAAGCACAGCCCCGCGCGCTGTCCCGCTGCTGCCCGCGCGCCGGTGGCGGCTTGTAGGGCAGCGTTATAGCCGGCGGGATAGGAGGCGGCTTGCGCGGCGAGACCCGCCGCCATGAAGACGGCGAGGTGGCGGAGATTGGGACACGCGTCGAGCAGGGATTGGAGCGCGGAACCGGACAGGTTGACCCACTCGAGGGAAAGCGTGCGCAGATGCGGAAACGCGGAGTGTCCGCGGAGGGAATGCGGTGGTAGGGTGAACGCGCCGAGGCGCATCGAGGAGAGGTTGGGGCAATGCGACGCGAGGTGCTGCAGATGGGAGCTCAGGTCCGGACCGCCCGCGTAGACCGTGCAGCTGGGAACGTCGGAGCCACCAGCGGGTGACGCGGCGGAGTATCCGGCGGCGGTGACGGCCTTGTGCTGCGTGAAGGTGACGTGGCGGAGGGAGGTGCCAGCGTGGCGAGCCCACGCCTCGACGATGAACTCGCGAGGATGCGCGCTGCCGGCGCCGCCAATGCCGCCGGTACTCCCGCCGCAGTTTGCGGACTCCACGTGGAGAGACGACAGGCCATGGGAGCGCATCACCATACGCGATACCACCTCTTCGATTTTAGCGGGAGGGAGCGAGAGGCGGGCGAAGGCGAGCGAGGGGACGAACGGCACGAGACGGCGCCATCTACGGCAGACCGCGCCGGCCGCTGCCACGTGTCGCGCAGAGCCAAGCGCGGCGAAGATATTGACCAGAACATCGTCAGGTAACTCGTCTAGCAAGCAGCCATGGCTCGTTGTAACAAGTGCACATGGTTCAGGTACGCCTGAAAAAGCGTTGCCGATGCTGCTGATCAGCGTGTCTTCATCTGCGCCGGCGCCATGATCGTCGTCGGTGGCGGAAAACGCGGCAGGCGTCGACGCGGAGAGGGGCAGCGACATCGGTGGATGAAACTCCCCGAGGGAATGGCGGCGCGGTTGTAGTCGGCGAGAAACGGCGGCGGCGGCGACGGCGGCGGCGACGGCGGCGGCGGAGCCAGCAGCGGAGTTTGCGGCGCCATTTGAGGCTGAGCGGCTGAAGGTGGTACTCGTATTTTCCGCCTCTGTGCCAACGGCGGATGTAGCGCCGGTGGCAGCGGCATGACTCCCGCGTCGCCGCGCTGCTGCCAGCGATACATACTCCTCTCGTGTGAGAAGGCCCTTCGCGCGTAAAACTTGGTGATGGATCACGGCGGGTCCCACCGTTGTAGCAGCAGCGCCATCGCAATCAGAGCTTGTAGTATTAGCAGCAAACGGAGAGCGGCCTTGATATGTAGCCATGAGAACTCCGTCGGCGGGTGGTGTCACGAAACCTATGACTCTCGTATTCAAGCGCGGAGGCGGAAGAAGAGGCGGACGAGGAGGTGGAAGCGGAAGGGGTTGACAATGATGGTGGATTCGAAACGGTGCGAGCGGCCGAGGATGCGGCACCCTGAAGAAGACTAGTAGTAGCAGGTGAAGTCAGTACTAGGTCCCAGCAAGTGATATACTACTACTACCACCCACGACGGGTAGAGCCATTCCCGTTGGTGACAAGAATGTGGCGCTGAGAGCTTGTGAAACTCGCATTGTGTACGTGCACGTGAGAACGGGTAAGTGCATTTACATATCTCGCTGACTCGGCGGATCCTCATACTCGGCACCCGAGAACGGCTCATAATAATCAATACGGTACTAGAGCAATAGTGTGTCGCAATCTTGGCCAGATTCAATCTGGAAATTGAAGGTCCGAAATGTTCGAATCCAGCATGGACTGAAAGCGACTACAACTACAGTAGTAGACGCTAGCCCTACGGCTGGGACCTTTCTGCGGCCATGGTGAAACATATGTTCCGTGCGCTGAGTCTGTAAGTGCAGTCGAGCCAACGCAGGCTCGACGTTGCCCAGAAAGACGGCCATTCTTGCATTCACCAAATGAACAGAATGAGTGCTATTCACTTGTCATAGAAATTGTTGGTGGCTATACAATACACTGATTGGAAGCTGAGCACTAGAATCCTGTTAGAGTGATGCCATCTTTGACTGATTGAAATGACTAAATCAAGAAATGTTTGCGTTTTAGCCAACTTCGCCAAGAGAAAATGGGGCTGCTAGTTGTTCTTTAGTTTTCCTCGTACTTCAGATGGTATTAATCTTGAAATACTTGACGACATGCACATAGATGAGACAAATTTGAACATTTTATGACATGAAGTCTATGTGTTTATCATTGTACAACAATGTGCGCAAACAATGCGCATTTAAGACTATTCACACTGTAAGCTTTTGTTTTCTCTAAGCAGATGTGTCACCTTCTGTGTCAACAAATGGAGAATCCACATTTGCGCCATAAAAACTAAATGTGTACGCACACATTTGGGTTATGAATGTTCCATAACACTTTTGTTTAGAGTGTCCGAAAACGTCGATATCGCTAAATACCATATGGAACATCAAATGAACGCTGGATGTCTGCTTTTGAACGTGCCCTACCGTATGGTGCCGCATACATACGACCCATATACCAGCTCCCCCTTGATATAAAAGAGGTCTCAAATAGGCACAATCTCGATTATGAGCATAAAGCCATGTTTTTTTTTTTTCTCAACATCTAATTATTGATTGGAAAAACATCATATCTATTAAAATAAAATCTCTAAAATAGTGACTAAACAATTTTAAAGCTCATGTAAGTCTCGTAATTCATATATGTTATATGATTTGCATCAAACCCTAGTTATTTATGTGCTTTGATAATGAGGAAATTTTGAAATATCCAGAATTCAATCTTGTCATTATGTATCAAAAGTGATCAGATATCCCCTA
This sequence comes from Closterium sp. Yama58-4, assembly GCA_947470075.1. Classification (NCBI taxonomy): domain Eukaryota; kingdom Viridiplantae; phylum Streptophyta; class Zygnematophyceae; order Desmidiales; family Closteriaceae; genus Closterium; species Closterium sp. Yama58-4. Next base: position 667,855 of record CANIUD010000757.1, on the reverse strand, counting down.
AGAGGGCGCCCATGGTTGCCTTGTGAAGAAGGCGCTTAAGTGATTCTTGCATTTCGCCAACATTTTGTCAATTCATAGCTAGCAGAAATAGAATTCGTCAATGCTTATAGAACAATTTGTGACTTATCGTTGACATTTTTACTTCTGTCTCTTCATTTTGACTTCAGTCTCTTCGTTACTATTGCTTCAGAATCACTGCGCGCGGAGTGCATGTAACGAGGGTGCAACTGGCTTATCGAAAAGAAACGCGTGCAGGCATTCCATCAGAAACAAAATCATTAGCGTGCAGTGGTTGAGTAAAAGGTGTAGCTCAATTATTGTTCGCTCGGTCTGGTTGGGGAAGGAGGGGAGGCAGCATAAGGCCTGTGATTGGATGCATTCAATTTCTACAGACCGTGATGATTCATGCGATCCTGATCGATCTAATGCAAATGGGATTAGAATCCAAGGCTAACTTGTTGCAGGTGGAAAGATCCGGTTCATATTAAATCTGGTTCGAGGTCAAGGACATGTTGTGGCTGATGTTCGAACTCGACCCAGCGCGAACTACCTGTTCGTTTCTTCCCGAAATTGAGATACCACACCACAACGCGAATTGTAACCTGTCCACCACTCTCGTCAGACGATTGGCCGAATCAGGACGCCCACGATGGGAGGCCTCGTCACTTCGCTCAGGCGTGACGAAACGGAAGGAAGGTCGTGCAAATATGAATCGCTAAAGTGATCGGATCAGTACATCGCGCGACCTGTGCATACCGTAGCACAATAATGACGAACGGTCACACGTTGTTACAGATGCCGCCTACAACTCTTGGTCCTTGAAGCTACTGCAAGGATTCCCCCCTCGGGTTCATGGTGAGCGTCACCATTAGCATGCCTCCCATCTCAAAAAATACTGTAGGTGTACTGTATACAGCTATGCACCCTGTTCTCCGATACACTGAACCGCGTAGGAATGCTACTGTTTCTTGGCAGTTTTCTGGATTTTTCCACTACCGAAACCAGCCAACCGTCCCTTGTAGGCAGGTGTTGTTAAAGCCGGGATCTCATGTAGTTTGGATATTTTGCAGTCAGTGAATTGCGCTAGGCTTTGATTGGTTGACGAGGTAGAGTCCTTCACGAGAGCTGAAACGAGGGATGCGAAGCGAACAAAAATCGTTGACTGCTTCCGAACCACCTAGGCACGGAAATCAGGTTGGGTTCCGAAGCTCATTTCCGAGCAATGTGTCCCACCTTCGAAAAATCTCATGTACAGAAATCTGTTTTGCAATTGAGATTCACGGGCAAAACGGAAATCTGTCGCTCGCTGAACCTCCAACCCAACCACTGAATTTCGCCTACACAAACAGGGTGACTCGAGCTGCAAGTGTTTTGCAATTGAAGCCAATTTCTCTTACTTGAGATCCTGGCTTTAAGGGAGGTTCTCATGCATCTTCCCTAGATACCCTAACCAGCCATTCCTAATTTCCAGGTACCTTTCAAGAACGCAACCCATCACACTGGATCGCGCTGGTTCAAAATTCACTATAACGCAGGTGATAGCCCGCTTCTGTACGGAGTGAGTTTCTAGTAGCAGGGGAATCCAGTATACCAGGATTCACTATGGCGAGAAACAAGGTGTAAACAGTATTCGCCATGCAAGGGCAGGAGGGAGTTGACAGATTGGTTGGAATTTGGGTGGAGGAAGCGGTTCAAGGGCCAGAGCAAGTTGCGTGGCACCATTTCAAGAGCCAAATCCAACAGGTTGATACAGTGCAGAACAGCAGGGTCAACTCGGACGTTTTGGCTCCCTTAAAAATATGCCCTGAAAACGCAGGGTCAGCCTAAAAACCCTTCGGAAAAATCAGGGCAGGCCTAAAAAATCCTCGTTTACGTGATTCGATAGTTCCGCGGCGATGGGGACTTCTTTCTGACAAAAGCTGATGCTGAAACAGTCTGTTGGTCCTCTTGTGCTGCTTTCGTGTGGAACTCTGCTCACAGAGAGCGATAGAGTATGGTGCCTCCGATTTGACTAAAGGAACAGAGGGGGCGGGAGGGAAACATTCACAATTCCAGGAAGCGAGGGGAGAAGTCTGGCTGTGTTGGGGAGGGGGGCGAGGTTGGAGGTGGTTAGAGCCTTAGAAAAAGTCCCGAGTCCTTCGAGGGAAAACTCGGGTTCAGTCAGGGCTGCCCGAAAAACTCCCCTGGAGAAATCCGAGCTCGGCAGAGAAATATATTGGATTTTCAGTCAAAAACGAGCATTTACCCTGATTGCCTGAGACCGATCACGTAGGCACGATGTGGAAGGCGAACGAAACACACGGGGGATGATGTGATGCGATGGGATGGGATGGGATGGGATGGGATGAGATGGGATAAAATGGGATAATAAAGGATGGAATGGGATGAGATGGGATTGAAATGGGATGGGATGGTATGGGATTAGATGGTGCCCAGAAGCACCAGGGCAAGCTTTGGTTCTGGAAATGTAGAACGTTGAACAAGCAGATCAGCGTGTACAGTGGAATCACCAGAGCTACAGTGCTCGCCAGCTGTTTTGCAACATCTGGTTGAACGAAGGAAGGACCACAACTGTCCAGCACCGTACCCAGCAACGATACGGTCGGATAGCGGCATACAGTGCTATTGGAAGGCCCACCGGGCCCACGTAGGTTGAGGCTGTGCGCAGCCGTAAATGCACCAATCAATGCTCACCAGATTTCACTTCCACGTTAGGTACGTTACTTTCAAGTTAGAAATTAAGTACACCCACTTTGCGACAGAGTAGCTTCGTCTTGACACAAACTATTAGTAAGTGTCAGGTATGGTTCTATATGGTTCAATGAGCAAATTTTAATGAAACAAGACCAGCCAACCAGTTACCCTGGTTGTAGCATGATAATGGATGATATATTTTTGAGATATTTTTTTAGTCAGGCCTCCTTTGATGGACCCGCAAATCTGAACGCTGCTACCCTTCGTTTTATGGGGTTGGGTCTTAACCTTGCCCTTGATGTGAAAGGGCAACATGCAAACAATTTTTTGCCACTCTTTCCTTTGGAAACATGGTTACGCATAAAAAAATTGTTGCCACTTTATTCTATAAATACGAGTGGCATGGACTGTTAATATCACCTAAGCAAGATGGTTATCGGTCTCTTGAACAAGAATATATACTACCAATGTTGATCGCACATGTTATAATACAAATTTGCAGCCTTTTATTTTTCAGACTACTATATCATTCACACCTGGTTAAAGTTCATATACTAATATACATTATTGTCAATCATTCAAAACTTTACTATCTTCCTTTTTTTATTGCATGTGTGCAAGAGTTATTTAAGGCAATTAGAAAGGTGTTTAGAATGGACCTATTACAAGAGTTAATGAATGGTTCTTGTGATTATGAAGGGAGGAGGCGAGCAGGCCATAAAATATAAGGGTAAAACATCATCTTTCCGTAATCACAATGTGCGCTTACGAACTGTGCCCCTGTGATTTCAAGATATTGCCGATTTTCATCTTGATAATCATGTAAAACGTTCACTAAAATTTCAAATACAAGTTTCTTGAGTCCCCCCCTCTCCCCCCACCCTCTCCCACCCCCCTCCATTTTGAAGGAAACACATATCCAGGTACAACGGTGCCTACTCTACTTCCTCCAACTCCATTTCCCCTTGCTCAACCTTTCTCCCTACTCCCCTGCGCTGGTCTTCCTGACCCTCCCGTGCTCTGCCCTCCCTTTATCATACTCAGCCCTCACTAGATCTGCCCTCTGCCGCTCTTCCCTTTCCTTCTCTACTATCCCCTGCTCTGCCCTTTCTTAATCTGCCCTCCCTTGCTCTGCCTTATCTTGTTCTTCCCTCCTCTTTCATCCCTCCCTTGCTGTGCCTTTGTTGTCTGCCCTCTCTTGCTCTGCCCTTTCCTGCTCTGCTTTACCCTCCCCTTGCACTATCCTCCCCTGCTTTGCCCTCTCCTCTACCCTCCCCTGCTCTGCCCTCCCATGCACTCCCTTGCTCCCAGTTTTAGTCAAGGAAAAAAAACTTCGCTTTCTTCATCACGGCAACAAACTCAACTGCATATAATAATGAGAAACTACCCAAAAGCAACCCATAACAATGGTAGTCAGGGCACTGCACATGATTACTACCCTTGTAAAAGTAGGTGCTAAAAAGGTGCTCTGAAAAACTGCCACAAAAAAGTCGATAAGTGATTGGAATACGGAATGAATCTCTGCCTATATCAAATCAGCCTCTAAGTTTAGCATTATCGCCAGCCTGGCCAACTGTGGTTTCCAGCATAAGGCACAGCTACAATGCTTGCTAGCCTGTTGGCAACATAACGCATACTTCAAAGTGGGCAGCATGAACTGCCAATGGTGCTTGACTGCTGCCTTCAAGGACAGCGCGTGGGCAGCAAGCTGTACCAACACTTTCTCTAGTAGCTAATGGGGAATGAAGTGCTTGTAGATTGGTTTTAGAGCACCCTGGTCAAACTGGGTGCAACATGTGAGAGTACGACGGCTTATGCTAGCTATGCTAGCTTGCCTTGACGTTATTCTGGTATCCTTGGGTTTAGTTTATCATGCAAATTTGTGCTTGATTTCCTAGGTTAGGTGCTTTCCTATGCTTTATTAAAGTTTTAGCACTGAACCAGGTTGCGTGTACCGAATTCTAGGCCTTTCGGCTGTCACCGAATTAGGGAAGGTTCTGTTCACGACTCTTCGCAACTCTCAGAATATTCGCGTACTACCTGGGTTAGTGGCCTCATATCAAGACTACAAAGCCCTGTGTCAATTCATTTCCAATTTTATGAACTCGATCATCGATCTTGATAAGATCTGTACATTTGGCTTATGGCTAGGGTGACTTTTTAAAATTCCTTTCTGCATCAAAGTAAAATTAGTTTTAGTTTTAGTTTAGTTTTTTTTGTGTGTGTGTTTTTTTTTTTGCGCCCTGATCCACGAAGGGGACATTTTGCTTGCATTTTTTAGGCAGCCTCAAGTTCACGATCAACTACGAGCTGCATTAAAGCACAATGTTAAATTGTAATGTGTTATATGTTGGTAGGCTGTAGTGGGGTAGCTGATATGGGGTACAACCCCAACTAGGGTTTGCTACTTGTACCCAATTCTTCCATTCAATGCATTCATTCTTGCCTAGTTCTTCTGACATGGTATCAGAGCAGGAGGTCCCTAGGACCTATCGACCGTTTCTTTTAAGGGCCCACCACCGCTCGCATGCGGTTACCACGCTACCCCGTGCCCTAGCCTCGTAGCGCCCTCGTGCGTCCTCGTTAGCGCCCTCGCGCGCCCTCGTTAGCGCCCTCGCGCGCCCTCGTTAGCGCCCTCGCGCGCCCCTCGTTAGCGCCCTCGCGCGCCCTCACTAGCGCCCTCGAAGCGCCCCTCGTTAGCGCCCTCGCGCGCCCCTTGCAGCGTCGCCCGCCCGCCGAGCCGCCCGCTCGCCGCCCGCCCGCCGCGCTGCCTGCTCGCAGCGTCGCCCGCTCGCCCCGCTGCCCGCTTCGCAGCCCGCTCGCCCCGCTGCCCGCTTCGCAGCCCGCCCGCCCGCTCGCTGCCCGCTTCGCGGCCCGCCCGCTTCGCTGCCCGCTCGCAGCGTCGCCCGCCCGCCCGCTGCCCGCTTCGCAGCGTCGCCCGCCCGCTTGCTGCCTGCTCGCAGCGTCGCCCGCTCGCTCGCTGCCCGCTCGCAGCGTCGCCCGCCCGCCCGCTGCCCGCTTCGCAGCGTCGCCCGCTCGCTCGCTGCCCGCTCGCAGCGTCGCCCGCCCGCCCGCTGCCCGCTCGCAGCGTCGCCCTCCCGCCTCGCTGCCCGCTTGCAGCGTCGCCCGCCCGCCCGCTGCCCGCTTGCAGCGTCGCCCGCCCGCCCGCTGCCCGCTTCGCAGCCGCCCGCCGCGCTGCCCGCTCGCCGCGTCGCCCGCCCGCCCCGCTGCCCGCTTCGCAGCCCGCCCGCCGCACTTCCCGCCTGCAGCGCCGCCCGCCTCGCCTGCTGCTCCCTGCCTGTGCACCGCCGCTTGCTCCTGCTGTGGCTGCTAGCTTCGCTCTAGCGCGTCCCCTCTGCTGCTGCCGCTGCTCTGCTGTGCCTTCACGCCTGAGCCATGGCCTCTATTCGCGTTCTTTCCTTCGATGCTGAGGGCCGTCCCGTGCAGTTCACTTCCTGGCTCGACGACCTGCAGTTGTATCTTATGAGCAATAGCACGGACCACATCTCCCTCTATGACTACGCGTCTGGTGCTGCCGCTGCTCCTGCTGCCACAGCCGAGCTTAGTGTACGTTCACAGTGGCAGACTCGTGACGCTGCAGCTCGCCTGGCTATTCGCAGTCACCTGCCGTTAGCTGAGCTAGAGCACTTTGGCGACTGCAAAACCGCTAAAGCCCTATACGACGCTGTCGTTGCTCGCTACTCCTCACCTGCCACAGCCGAGCTTAGCCGTCTCATGCTGCCTTACCTGTTCCCTGACCTGTCCACCTTTGCTACAGTCGCCGATCTTATCACCCACCTTCGCACTAGTGATGCTCGCCTGCGTGCCGCCCTTCCCACCGAGTTCTGCGCTAAGAACCCCCCTCCCCTGTACTGGGCACTCCACTTCATAGTCACCCGTCTCCCTGACACCCTCAGCTCAGTGCGCGACTATTTCCTTGCTCGCTGTCCCACTGAGCTCACTGTCGCCCTCCTAGAGGAGAAGCTGCTAGCAGCCGAGAAGAGCATTGTAGCTGTAGGTGCTGCTCGCGGCGCTCCTCGCACCCCCATCTTTGAGGGGTGTTCTCCCTCTCCCCTCGCTCCCTCCTACGCTACTGCTGCTGCTGTTGACTTCCTTGGTGCTGAGTCTGCTGGCGCTGCTTCTGCTCCTGGTGGGAGGCGCCGCACCGGCAAGGGCAAGGGGGGCAAGGGTGGCGGGGGTGGCGCTGGGGGGGGAGGGGGTGGGGGAGGTGGGGGGGGAGGCGGTGCTGGAGGGAGCGGTGGCGGGAGTGCCGGTGGGAGTGGGGCCGGCGGCGGAGGCGGGGGCGGCGGCGGGAGCAGTGGCGGTGGTGGCAGCGGCGGCGGTGGCGGTGGCGGTGGTGGCGGTCGGAGCGGAGGTAGTGGCGGCGGTGGAGGTCGGAGTGGAGGCACCGGCTCGGGCCAGAGCTCCCAGCAGCAGCAGCGTCCCCAGTCGACCCAGCAGCTTCGTGAGTGGCTTGCTCAGCGTGGGACGTCGGGGGGCAGTGGCCGCTGTTCCTATGTCATTCGCACAGGTGATCGCAAGGGGCAGACGTGTGGAAAGTTCCACACTCAGTACCGCTGCTTCTTCCGCCTTGACGACGCTTGGCGTGAGGAGATGGGCGAGGATGTTGAGCGCCCTCGCTGGGCTGAGCTGATGAGGGCTGGTGTTGATATCTTTGCTCTTGACTATGATGCTATTATTGCTACCATGTATGCATTGACTGTTAGTGCCGAGGGAGACTGTTACTTGTGTGTGCCGCCTGACCCAGGTATAGGGCCCGCTGCCCTAGGTACTAGTGAGTCTGCTCTCTCTGGTATGGTGCCCCCTGTACCTGCTCCCTCCAGCACTGTCCCTGCTGCTTGCGAGTCTGCTCTCTCAGGTACAGCACCCACAGAGACTGCTCTCTCAGGCACTGCACCGGCTGAGACCTGTCACACCTTCACCCTTGACTCAGGTGCTTCCCGCTGCTTCTTTCGAGACAGTACTGAGCTCACACCGCTTCCTGCACCGGTCCCAGTCTCCTTGGCTGACCCCTCTGGGGGCCCAGTCCTTGCCCAGTCCACCACTGTGCTCCCTTGTCCGGCGGTTCCGTCTGGCTCGTTGACGGGTTTCCACCTCCCCTCGTTCTCGACGAACCTGGTGAGCAACGCTGTCATCCAGGATCAGTGGGTTGACACCTTTACCCCTGGAGGACAGCGTGTGGCGATCTGCACGTGCTCCAGGACCGGCCGTCACCTGGCTACGTTTACTCGTCGGCCGGGGTCGAGTCTCTACACACTGACCACTGCGTCTCCTCAGGTCGCTGCTGTCGGTCAGGTGTCCGCGTCAGGTCTGGTGGCCCACGCCTGTGAGTGTCGTTCCCTGTCGCACCAGACTCTTCTCTGGCACCACCGCCTGGGTCACCCCTCCTTGCCACGCCTCCGTGGCATGCACCGTCGCCTCCTTGTGTCTGGTCTTCCCAGGTCCCTCCCTCCCCTCCCTGCCTCGCCTGCGCCGCCTTGCCTTCCTTGCGTCGAGGGGCGGCAGCGCGCCGCTCCTCACTCCTCCTCGTTCCCCCCGACAGAGGCTCCTCTGCAGACCCTCCACCTGGACGTGTGGGGCCCAGCCCGCGTTCGTGGTCAGGGCGGTGAGCGGTACTTTTTGCTGGTCGTCGACGACTACTCGCGTTACACCACGGTCTTCCCCTTGCGCACCAAGGGTGAGGTCCCTGCTGTTCTGATCCCTTGGATCCGCACAGTTCGTCTCCAGCTCCGCCGCCGTTTCCGGACGGATCTTCCAGTCCTGCGTCTGCACTCTGACAGAGGTGGTGAGTTTTCCTCCGACCTCTTGAGGACCTTCTGTCAGGCGGAGGGCATCGAGCAGACCTTCACGCTTCCGGACTCCCCACAGCAGAATGGGGTTGCTGAGCGCCGCATTGGCCTGGTCATGGAGGTCGCTCGTACCTCCTTGGTCCACGCGGCGGCTCCCCATTTTCTGTGGCCGTTTGCTGTCCGGTACGCCGCGCATCAGCTCAACCTCTGGCCCCGTGTCTCCTTGCCGGAGACCTCGCCCACACTGCGTTGGACGGGGGAGGTTGGCGATGCGTCGCGCTTCCGGGTGTGGGGTGCTCGTGCCCTTGTCCGCGATACGTCCGCGGACAAGCTCTCCTCCCGCACGCTTCCCTGTGTCTTCCTTGGCTTTGTTCCTGACGCGCCGGGCTGGCAGTTTTACCACCCCACCTCGCGCCGGGTCTTCGCCTCTCAGGATGTCACCTTTGACGAGTCGGTCCCTTTTTACCGTCTCTTCCCCTACCGCACTGCCCCCCTCCCTCCCCCGCCGCTTTTCCTTGCTCCTGGTCCCCCTCCGGTAGACCCCCTCCCCCCTCAGGGTCCTGCTCCTTCAGGTGTCTCTCAGGTAGACCCTCCTCCCGTCGCTGAGCCTGTCGAGGTCACAGGTGACTCAGGTGCTGCTGCAGGTGGTGCTGCTGGGAGTGCTGAGCCTGCGGGTGCTGGGCCTGGGGGTGCTGGGACTACGGGTGCTGGAGCTGAGGGTACTGTGCCTGAGAGTTCGGCGCCTGGGGGTGCTGAGCCTGGGGGTGCTGCGACTGGGGGTCCTGAGCCGGCGTGTGCGGAGTCTGGGGGTGCTGAGTCTGGGGGTGCTGCGCCTGCGGGTACTGAGCCTGGGGGTGCTGCTACTGAGCCTACGGAGCCTCGGGTTGCTGCGTCTGGGGGTGCTCCGGTTCGGGGTGCTGAGCAGTCTCTCACACCACAGCAGCTTCGTGACTGGTACGTCCGGCGCTTTCGCCGTCCTCGTGGCTCGGCTGGAGCTGGGGGTACTGGAGCTGCCGGGACTGGTTGTTCTGGGAGCACTACGACTGGAGCTGCTGGAGCTGGGGACTCTGGAGCTGGCGGCGCTAGCGGAGTTGTAGCTGCGGACCCTGGGGGTGGTGCTGCTGCTGGTGCTGCGGACCCACCTGGTGGAGCTGCTGCTGGAGCTGAGGACCCGAGCGGTGGCGCTGCTGGTGGTGGTGGGGACCCGGACGCTGGAGTCTCTTCTACTTCTGGAGACGCTGCGCGGCCGCGGCCGTACTTCGTACCGCTCCTTCAGCAGGTTCTTGGGCAGGCTCCTCCTCCTTGTCCTCCTCCCTCCGTAGAGTGTCCTCCGACTGTCCAGCCGCAGTCACAGTTACCGCCTGCCTCGCCTCTCCCTGCTGCCTCTACTGGTCCCACAGGAGGTCTTATAGAGCGTCGTGAGCCTGAGTCTCGTCCTGCGTCGCCTGTCCGTACTGCTTGCACTGGTCGCCGTGTCCGTCGTGAGCGTCCTCCTCCTGTCCCAAGCACTCACTACATGACTCTGCGTCCCTCTACTGCTCCTCAGCGTGTCTGTTTCTCTGCCGTCTCCTCCTGCGTCCTCTTTGCCTGCTGTTCCGGACCCTGAGTCTGACCGGTATCGTGCTGAGCACCCTACTGTCACGCGTCTCCTAGCTACTGTTGTCACTGACCCTACATTTGAGTCCTCGGCTGCGTCTGCTCTGGTCGCTGAGTTGGTTGACTTTGCTGCTGCCTGTCGTCTAGACTACGCTGCTCGCCTTGTTGCTGGGTCTGAGTCTGCGTCTGTCTGTCCTCCGTCCGTCGGGGGTGAGTGTGCTCTTGGCACGGACGTCCTTGAGGACAGGCAGGAGGACTTTGACTCTCTCGCGGCTGCTGTACCTCATCTCGTGGCCTGGTTGCTTGCCCCTGAGGGAGACCCGGATGCACTAGACATCCCCACTCCGCGCACTTACGCAGAGGCGATCTCGGGTCCCTACTCCTCTCAGTGGCAGACAGCCATGGACGCAGAGATGGCATCCTGGAAGTCCACAGGCACCTACGTCGACGACGTTCCCCCTCCTGGGGCGAACATCGTCGATGGCATGTGGATTTTCAGGGTGAAGCGGCCGCCAGGTTCTCCGCCTGTCTTCAAGGCTCGTTACGTTGCTAGAGGCTTCAGTCAGCGTCAGGGGGTTGACTTCTTCCAGACCTTCTCCCCCACCCCGAAGATGACCACTCTTCGGGTTCTGCTGCACGTTGCTGCTCAGCGTGACTACGAGCTTCACTCTCTTGACTTCAGCACAGCGTTCCTGCAGGGCAGCCTGCACGAGGAGATCTGGCTGCGCCGCCCACCTGGCTTTACTGGGTCGTTTCCTCCTGGTACCCAGTGGAGCCTCCGCCGGCCAGTCTACGGTCTCCGCCAGGCGCCACGTGAGTGGCACGACACACTGAGGACTACACTTGCGGCTCTTGGGTTCGCGCCGTCTACTGCTGACCCGTCGCTGTTTCTGCGCACAGACACGTCGCTGCCGCCGTTCTACATTCTCGTGTACGTCGACGACTTGGTCTTTGCTACTGCTGACACTGAGGCACTCGCTCGTGTGAAGTCGGAGCTGCAGAAGAGACACACCTGCACTGACCTGGGTGAACTGCGTAGCTACCTTGGCTTGCAGATCACCCGAAACCATCACCCTGACTCAGTCACACATGGTGCAGCAGGTCCTTCAGCGCTTCGGCTTCCAGTTCTCCTCACCACAGGCCACACCTCTGGCTACCAGCCACTCGCTCTCAGCTCCACCTTCGGACGAGTCCGTAGAGCCGAGTGGCCCGTACCCAGAGCTTGTAGGCTGCCTCATGTACCTGATGACTTGCACACGACCTGACCTCGCGTACCCTCTTAGCATCCTTGCTCGTTACGTTGCGCCTGGGAGACACAGGAGAGAGCACTGGGAGGCTGCTAAGAGGGTGCTGCGTTACTTGTGCAGTACATCAGGCATGGGGCTGGTGCTTGGAGGACACGACAGAGTTGTTCTCACTGGTCACTCGGACGCTTCTTGGGTGGACGACTTGGCTACGCAGCGGTTGTTGCAGGGTTACACCTTCAGCCTTGGCTCTGGTTCTGTCTCGTGGCGGTCCACCCGTTCTTCTTCTGTTCTCAGCTCTAGTTGTGAGGCTGAGATCTACGCCACGGCCATGGCTGCACAGGAGTTACGCTGGCTCACCTACCTGCTGACTGACTTGGGAGAGCGGCCTAGTTCTCCTCCAGTTCTGTACGGCGACAACAAGGCGGCCCTTGCCTTGTGTCAGGAGCACAGACTGGAGCACAGGACGAAGCACATTGCTCTTCGCTACTTTCTTGCTCGAGAGCTGCAGCAGCGAGGTCAGCTTCGGCTTGTGTACGTGGACTCGAAGGCCAACACTGCTGATATCTTCACCAAGGCGCTCCTGCCTAGTGATCATCAGCGGCACTGTACTTCTTTAGGCCTTGTGTCCACGTTTCCTCACTTGCTCACTGCTTGACATTCTTTGTACTGTACTTTATATATATCTTGTTGCTTGTCTTGTACTATATCTAGCACTGCATGTGAACTGGCCTTGTGGCCTTTGCTTGTGCTCGGAGTGTGGTGACTTTGTGATCCACCCTGGGCTTGCGTTGCTTTGCTGGACTGGTCTTGTGACCCTTTGTTCTCCCCCACTTTGCCTATGGGGGTGTGTTAAATTGTAATGTGTTATATGTTGGTAGGCTGTAGTGGGGTAGCTGATATGGGGTACAACCCCAACTAGGGTTTGCTACTTGTACCCAATTCTTCCATTCAATGCATTCATTCTTGCCTAGTTCTCTGACACACAACACCAAGTAAGGCCGACTAAAACTACTCCTACAATTACAATTGTATCACTCCTCATCACTAACGGGAGAAGCTGCAACTTCAGCCTCCACAGACTCTTTAGAGAGTCGCTTTACAATGCGAGTAGACTACGGAGGAGGGCACGGTTTTGTGCGAGTGACCGTAGCGATGGACTACCGTTTTCACTACTTGCTGTGGACACGAAGTTTGGCGAGAGTTTCACTAAGGAAATTGAGAGAAACAATTGATAACAACAAGGTATGGCATTACAATACCTAGCAAGCCCTCTACAGGGCGAACTCTGCCAGCGCAACAAAAAAGCAGCTTGCTGATGCTGCAGCAGGTTGACTTGCCAACGTTGCACTGCGGCGGTCTGCCAGCACTGAAGGTGCAGGTGAACTTCTGCGCATGTGCGCACCTACCAAGTAAGTGCAGATAGACGATCGCAGATGCGAAGGAGAACATGTGTTGACGGTTTCGCCAGACATGCACCGTCGAGCACGCGATACTATTAAGCATGTCAACTTCGCAAAAACCTCATGAGCATCATTTGCCCACCGTCGATCAACTTGCGTCGACCAGCTCGACGATGCTCCATCGAACATCATTTGCCGAGACTAGCTCATTTAGCAGAGCCTGTCGACCAACGCTCCTCGACGGGCCTCAACGACCAGCATCCTCTACTTGCGATGTCGACTGCATCCCGTCAAGCAAGGTCCGCTCGACCAACACATCCGCAAAACCTCGTCGACCAGACAAATTTGTCGACCTGCGTCGAAGTCGGCGTAAATTTTCACGAGCAGTCGACGTCGACTTCTGCGGCAATCGGCGTCAAATTCTGCAATGAGTCGACTTGTAATTCTGCATGCAGTCAGCGTCGGGCAGTCGGTGTCAAAATCTGCAGGAAGTCATCGTCGAATTCTATGCATCCGACTGTGAACAAACTTTGTGCGGCTAGGGACCATCCATTAAATGTGACGTTGTTGGTTACGGTTTTTCATGCTAAGAAATGCACTCACCACTTCAAACAACTCCATATGGTACTCGAGCAGTGAACAACGCATCAAGTGGCCAACCTACTATCAGCAAAGTAGACACATCCTCATGCTTTAATGAGGTTCTTCTAGGAGAAGCCTCGTTCGCACTTTACCATGCTCAGCACCAACACTTCGGAGAATACTGATAAGAGATTTCATGGGAGAGCATCATCACAGATTTGCAAACCAAACAAAACTTGTTAAAGTCTCATCCTGACTTCGAGCTTCAAGACCCCGAACCTTTTGCGCCAACTGTTAAAGCCCGGGGTCAGCATGGCAATTCTTCAAGTTATGTGGTTTAGAAATAGTGCTATCAAAACCTTGAAAACAAGAATTTCGGCAAAGTCAGTGTAGCGAAAAAGGTATTGACTGACGAGGGGAAAAGGGGTGTCGCCAAACCTGAAGCGATGGTAAATGATACTGTGCAGCTTTGACAGAATTGCAGAATAGGGTCGGGCGACTGGAAGGAGTGTCGGTTGCACGGATTGTTCTTCAGCCAATCAGGTTTACGTAGTTGAGAATGTCGACGCACGATGCAACGACTAGCATAAAGGAAGACGAGAAGCACAAACGACCTTAAAAAACGAGGAGAAATTAATCTACTACTTCAATCAAGCTAACTGCTTCAATCAAGCTAACTACTCCACGTACTCAGGTAGTGCAGCGCAACATAAAATACGCAAAATATAGGGACTCTACAAGCACATACACAAATTCACTGTGGTCGCGAGGGTGAGTGAAGCCACTTCACCATGCCTGACCACGCACCTCCCTAAGTAGCTCACTGAACGCATCTCACCGACCCTCGAGCTCCTCCAATCGTCGCGCTTCCCATTATCTCGTTCCTCCGCCCATCGCGCCACTCATCCTTTCATCACGCATCCTTTTGTGCCTCGCCACCTGTCGTCACGCCTCCCCTCGCCGCGCCTCCTCTCATCGTCACGCCTCCCCTCGTTGCGCCTCCGCTTGCCTCGCCGCGCTGCTCACCTCGCCGCACCTCCGCTTGCCGTTTCCCCTACCGTGGTTCCTCCCGCGCCTTGCTCCGTTTACGCGGGGCTGAGCGCGCCTGTGGTGGTGGAGGAAATGGTGCTGGACGTGCAAGGAAGAGCGGCCGCGGAAAGGGCACTAAAACGAGGCACCACCACGCCAGGACAGGTACACGTGCTCCGTGCCCCTGCACCCTGCGCTCTGCCCTGTGCGCTCTGTGCTCTGCCCTCTGCGCTCTGCCCCCTGCGCTCTGCCCCCTGCGCTCTGCCCCTTGCGCTCTGCCCCCGCGCGCTCTGCTCCCGTGCGCTCTGCGCTCACCGAAGGCAGAGAGGGAGGGGAGAGATGCGTAATCAAGACTGCGTCGGCGGGGGAAATTGGTTCTGATCACGCAATGGGAGAGCTGTCCGCCGGGGCAACTTGCGGCAGACACAACGCGAGGCGGGTGAGGATTAATAGAGCAGACACTGGGGGTGGAAGGGGCAAAAGAGGGGAAAGAAAATTGGCGGCTTGGCGCACGACAGGAGAGAGGCTCCGCTTGTGACGTGATCTGCGGCAGGCGCATTGGCGTGCTGCCGCTCCTCATCGCGCAGGCGTGCGCTGCTCACGTACGGAGCGGAATAAGGCGTGGAAGGGGATATTACGCGGAAGGGGATGACGAGGAAGGGGATGACGAGGAAGGGGATGAAGCGCGGATTTCCCTGATTCCTCTTCTTTCTGCGGAGATAACTCTAGTAACGGGAGCTAGACTACGGGCTAGGCACGGATGCTCGTGTGATCTCTGCGTTCTCTGTTCCTTAGTCGTTTCCTAGTGTACTCACTGCTTGCTAGTTCACAAGGCAATTTGGCAAGAGTTTCACTAGAGAAAGTGGACAACAATGATACAATGAAGTTGGCTAGGCAAGACTACATCAGAGCTAGGATGCAAGCAGGTCGACTGCCAGCGCGGCACGGTCGACCGCGTGCCAGCACGACTTGGTCGACCGCGCTCCAGCAGTGCAGGGACGCGGCTTGCCAACGCTGCAGGTCGACGGCGTGACAACAGCGCAAGTCGACGGCGTGCCAGCGTTGCTCCTGCAGTCCAGCATCGCACCAGCTTCGCAGGTGCTCGTAGATGATTGGCGCGCACTGCTTCGTCACCTGCACAGCGTACGCACCAAGTCCACCTTGTGCTGACGACTGCATCTCATCTGCCAGGTCGACCTCGGGATACCACCACCGAGGTCGTCCTTGCCAACCTCGCCTGGGCGACCTTCGCGTGCCTTCGCAGACCCTCGTCACCCAGGTAACCTGGTCGACCGGGCAACCACGTCGACCAGGTGCTCCTGTGCGTGCCTGTCGACCTCCCAAGTCGACGGCCACCTCCAGTCGACCTCACCAGGTCGACCACGCCCTCTGGTCGACCAACTCCAGATCGACGACACTCCTTGTCTACCCCAGGTCGGCGTCCCCAAGTCGACGCCCTCTGCAGGTCGACTTCTCAAGTCGACCACTCGAAGTTGGCGCCCTCCCAAAGTCGGCGCCCTTGCAGTGGCTTCCGTGCAGGTCGACCAACCCCGTCGACCGGCTCGCCCACTACTGCAGGTCGGCTGCACCCCTACACCCGACCAGGAAGTCGGCTCCGCCCAAGCGAGGACGGGGCCAACACCCAACTCCCGTTGACACTTTCCCCCCTTCCTTTGCCTCCTTTCCCCCCTTGCTTCCCCTCCTTTCCCCCCTTGCTTCCCCTCCTTTGCCCCTTGCTTCCCCTCCTTTGCCCCCTTGCTTCCCCTCCTTTCCCTCCGTGCTCCGAATAGCACAAGGGTAATCCGCCTTCGACATCCTATCACGGGCATGTGTCGCAACTCATGCCATTTACCTCTGATCTGCGTGTCGTGCACTAGAACGGTCGTTCCGTGTCTGGCTTTGCAAAGCTGGTACGATTATCGCGTGTTTGGCTACCAAGGCGCACCGCTCTGCAATTGGTAAGACATCGTTAGGAATAGAGTTGTTTGGAGAAAAAAACCGCTACCTGAACCGGCTTTTTTCCCCTGGTCTTGCGTTTCCTGGTTACGTGCCTAATGTACTTAGGGATAATACCGTATGGTCCCGGATAAAAGCGCATATGCGCTTATAATAAGTATTGATTTTTTAGGGGTGGCGCTTGTAATTGAGTAACGGCCATAAGCGCCGGCGCTAATATAACGGCAAAAATGTTTTTTTTTTTTGAAGAGTACCAAACTGAAGCCCACAATAAGGCGAACACAACTGTGTACACTGCGCATGGGTTCGTGCATGGAATTCCTGCGAAAACAGGGGCGCTTCGATTTCCCACCGCTCGAATCTTGTCCTAGAGCAACGCACTTGCCAGCGATGACGTGCATCCTGCCGTGCGGCCCAATAGGAGAGTCATGCGCTGCCATGTTGCAACAAACCACCCGAACCCTCTAGAAGGGGGTGGAATATGCTTGCCAGCGCGGCAGGTACGAGCCACGATACCCTCCTCTCCGGGTTTAGGCAGGGTGGCAACCGTCTTTCCCCGACGAGGACCATGGGGTCCCCTCCAATTCTTCATTTGATCACTCGTTTCATTCAGTGTAGGCGTTCCGTTTCTTGCTTTCTCCCACCTGGCTGCGACAGCCATGGCGGAATACACAGGCACACACTTTTTATTCAAGAAGAAGCCCACTCGTAGACCCGCCTATGTAGTCGACGCCGACGGATGGTACATCCGTGTCCCAGCTGAACCACCAGAGCCACCAGAGCCACCACAGCCTCCATCGCCTCCTGAGCCGCCTGCTCCTCCGGCTCCTCCTGTGCCGCCAACACCTCCGCAGCCTCCTGCTCCTCCGTCTCCTCCGAGTCCGGAGTGTCCTATGCACACGGCGGGTCCGCCCGTGCTCACGCTCCTCACCCTGTCTGAGTTCGACAAGTGGCTGGAGGAACCGGAAAGCAACAAGGCCCCAGATGAGTGGGTACACGGTGCACCTTACCCTGGACCACGTTGGGGCCGGCCCGAAGATTGCACCACGTGGGACGAATCTGCACTCGGAGCTGACGACACCGTGGCTGAGGACGAGGAAGCAAGCAGTGCTGATGGCGAGGAGGGTGAGGAGGGTGGCACGCAAGGCGACACCGCCGAGGATGTCTTTCCTGAGGGTGTACCAGGTGGCGACGACGACGACGGTGTCGACTACTGGTCACGTGACGGGCTCCCAGAGGAACTGCCGATACCTTCCTTTCCGCCAGCTAACCGCAAGCGACCCCACCCGTCTACCTAGAACCGTGATGCCCGCCCCCCTCTCCCAGGCACAAGATCAGCGAGCACAAGCGTAAGGGGTACACCGCCGCGGAGAAACTGAAGTACGTCGCGATAATGGATGGGACGGTGTCGGTGCGCTCTCTGGTTCGGGCACTTGGGATTCACCGGAAGTGTCTCGCCAACTGGAAGGCCGCAGCGGCGTTTCTCAAAGAAGCACACTCCGCACGGAAGCGCATGCACGGTCGCGGGAGGGCCTCGTGGTACCGCCCGATGGAGTTGAAGGTGTACGAGCGGCTCCTGGACTGGCGCCGCAACGGAACCGCCGTGTCCGTCGGCCGTTTGCGGGAATGGTCGAGGGAGTTCATGAAGATCCTCTACCCTCTCGAGAAGTGGCGTGGGAGTTAGAGGTGGTCGGAGCGGTTTCGGAAGAGGTGGAATCTGAGCGTCCGCATGAAGACGCGGGTTGCCCAGAAAACTGCCTCTCGTAAGAATTCGTTCTCCGCTTTTATGTCCCCTTGTCTTTCTCACGTACTAACCTGCCGTCTATCCTGCCTGCTCATCCCCCGTCTCCCAGATGTCGAGGTGCAGTGCAAGATGTTCTGACGTTTTGTGCGAGCCATGCATCGCGAGCGCGGCATCAAGAACTGCTGGATCATCAACGCCGACCAGACGCCGCTGTGGCTGGAGATGCCCGCCACCACCACCGTGGAGCAGTCGGGCGTACGGTCGGTGCCCATAAGTAGTGGAGGCTGCCAGAAGGAGCGTGTGACCGTGATGCTGGCGTGCATGGCGGATGGTGTGAAGCTCAAGCCGTGGGTGTTTTTCAAGCGAAAGACTGTGCCGAAGGGCGACTTTCCGCCAGGTAAGATATAGCAACTGCCGCTCTCATACCGTATGCTATTGTTTCTCATGCCGCGCTAACACTTAATGTGTCTTTTGTGTGTGCAGTTGTGGTCGTCGCGTGCCACAAGAAGGGGTGGATGGATGCAGAAGGCGTCATCCGCTGGCTTGAGGAGTGCGTCAAGCCATTCTTGAAGCCCCGATTTGGCAGGTGTGCAAAGAGCTCCATGCTCGTGCTGCATTCCTACCGCGGACATCTTACCGAGGGGGTGAGGGAGAAGTTACGCGAGCTCAACTGCGTGCCTGCAGTTATCTCGTCGGGATGTATGGCTGAGGTTCAGCCTCTCAACGTCTCCATGAACAAGAGCTTCAAGGCATTTGTGCGCCAGCAGTACCAGAAGTGGTTTGAGGAGGAGGGCTAAGAGCATCTGACAGCAGCAGGTACGTTGTTTCCGTAATTTACGCATGCCTAATCCCTCCCTCTCACCCTTGGCTGCTGAATACCCTTTCCCTGGTGTCTAAGCGGTGGTGCAAGGAATCTCAAGAAGCCCCCCCCAGCAGTGGTCCTTCGCTGGATCTCACGGGCGTGGAAAGCAGTACCTTCCGACCTCATCAAGCGCGCCTTCCTCACCTGTGACATTAGCAACGCACTTGACGGCAGCGAGGACCACCACTCCATGGCGCACAGGCGGACCCAACTGTCGGCGGAAATGGATGTCGACGACGACATCATCGCCGACGGCTTCTTTGGCAACAACTGGCTGGAGCCCGAATCTGACGATGAGTAGTAACACCTAGGTAGAAAAGCGCCCCAAGGGGTCTGCTGTATGGCATAGTGTAGTGTTTTTTGAAGACCTCGTAGTTTAAAATGTTGTTTTAGTTTGTACTTATAGTTAAAATAGTATAAAATGTAATGGTGGCACTTATAATAAGGAAGGGTACAAAAGGGGGGGCGCTTAAAATCGAGGAACGGCCATATGCGCCATGCTCCAGATAGAAGCGTCAGCGCCTCTAATAGGCCGGCGCCTATATCCGGGACCATACGATACTTGGTCGTCAAGTTATGTGAGAGATGAGCACTGCAACCCGGTGGGCGATGTTCGGATCTGTTGTGCGACTGGGTACAGAAACCAATCAGGAGTGACCGTCGTAAGAAGCTTTCCCTGGGTCGCGAGAGTTCCTTCAAACCAAAGAGGGTAACCATGTTTCTTGGCGACTTCAAGTTCAAGAATCTTGAACTTGAAAAATACCATGCTGTACTTGGGCTTCCCTCCCCCCCTTGTTAGAATCTAGCAGCAGGAATGAATGAACTAGCAGCATGCAGGAGTACAAGTAGTAAACCCTAATTGGGTTGTACCTGTCAGAATAATATTTAGTTTTATATATTGTTCTATAACTGCCTGTAGTGTAGAATACTGTAGTCATATCACTTTCTGTTTGGTGGTGCACCTTTCTTGATTCCTGCCTATTTGTATTGCTCACACTATAGTGAACACCCCCTTTTGGCCAACTCACCTTCGTTCCTCTCGACATTCTCCTAGGCTAGGGTTTCTCCTAAGCCTAGGATCCTCTACCTACTTCAACATGTTATCAGAGCTACTAGATCCTCGGGCCTAAGATTTTTTTTTTTTCTCGCTCTCATGGCGAGCGCCTCGCTGGTTCGTTGCGCCACGCTTGCCTCGCCGCGCTCTCACTGGCAAAATTTCGGATTTCGGACCTGCTGCGACCCGAAGCGCCGGCGCCTGCGCCAGCGCGTGCGCCAGCAACCTGCGCCCGCGCGTGCGCTAGCAACCAGCGCCCGCGCGTGCGAAGGTACCAGCGCGTGCGCTGGCGACCTGCGCCAGCCCGTGCGCCAGCTGCCAGCGCCCGCGCGTGCGCCAGCGACCTGCGCAAGCGCCAGCGCGTGCGCCAGCTACCTGCGCCAGCGCGTGCGCCAGCGCCAGCGCCTACGCAACACGGCCGCCAGCACCGGCACCAGCGCCTTCTGCGAGCGCCAGCGCCAGCAGCAGCGTACGCCGCCTCCCCTCCCTTCCGCGACTCTCGTGGGGGGGGGGGAGGGGGGGGGGGGAGGCGCGAGGGTGGTTGACGCCTCTCTGTTCGCTGCTGCGCCACACCGCTAACCTGCCACACGCCGTCCCTTCTCTCTCCCTGCTGCGCGTGCAGCATTGGGGGGGGGGAGGGTTTGGGGTGGCGGGTGTGAGCAAGAAGCTGCCGCCCCTCCTCTCTCTCTCACTGCCGCACGTGCTGCTGTGGGGGGGAGAGTGAGGGGGCGACGGAAGTCAGCCGGTCATCTGCTGCTGTCGCTCGCTGCTGATGTGGCACCTCCAGCTGCCGCCCCTGCCGCCACCTTCCTTTGCTGCCTTTGCTTCTGTTGCCTGCTGTTGGGGCCTGCAGGTGCTGCCGTCGAGCCGCTGCTGTCCTGCTGCACGTTGCAGCCACAGAGCCTGCTCCTCAGGCGACCTGCCGCTCCTACACCTGCTTTTGTTTCTGCCTTGGCGGAGGGTTTGGTACAACTGGATCTGCCACTTCTGCACCGGCTATCACTGCTTTTGCCTGCCACTGTTTCTTCCGCTGCACTCTGTCTGGTGTACCCCATTATGGGGGCGTTGATTGCATATTCTTCCCTACAGGCACTTATGGGGGCGTGTCAGAATAATATTTAGTTTTATATATTGTTCTATAACTGCCTGTAGTGTAGAATACTGTAGTCATATCACTTTCTGTTTGGTGGTGCACCTTTCTTGATTCCTGCCTATTTGTATTGCTCACACTATAGTGAACACCCCCTTTTGGCCAACTCACCTTCGTTCCTCTCGACATTCTCCTAGGCTAGGGTTTCTCCTAAGCCTAGGATCCTCTACCTACTTCAACAGTACCCCATATGGGCTACCCCACTACAGCCTAGACAATATGCAACATATATGTTTGACACACCCCCATAGGCAAAGTGGGGGAGAACAAGGGGTCACACGACCAGTCATGAGAAGCAGAGCAAGCTCAGGGTGGATCACAACGTCACCACACACTCTGAGCACAAGCAAAGGGCCACAAGGCCAGTTCACATGCAGAGATATATATGCAGCAATAACAATACAGTGATGACTACCTAGCAAGAGCCAGCATGCAGGTATATATATAGATCACAGTACAAGGAAAGTGTAGAGCAAGTGTGGAAACGTAGGCACAAGGCCTAACAGGGTACAAAAGCGCTGATGATCACCAGACGGAAGTGCCTTGGTGAATATATCAGCAGTGTTGGCCCGAGTGGCCACGTGGCGAAGACGAAGCTGGCCTCGCTGCTGCAACTCTCGAGCCAGGAAGTAACGTAGAGCGATGTGCTTCGTTCTGTGCTCCAGTCTATGCTCCTCACACAAAGCAATGTCCGCCTTGTTGTCTATGTACAGAACTGGAGGAGAACGAGGCCGCTCACCCAAGTCAGTCAGCAGGTAGGTGAGCCAGCGTAGCTCCTGTGCAGCCATGGCGGTGGCGTAGATCTCAGCCTCACAACTGGAGCTGAGAACAGAAGACGAGCGTGTAGACCGCCAAGAAACAGAGCTAGAGCCAAGGCTGAAGGTGTAACCCTGTGACGACCGCTGTGTAGTCTGGTCGTCAACCCAAGAAGCGTCTGAGTCTACAGTGAGCACCACCTCACTCCGTCCTCCAAGCACAAGCCCCATGCCTGATGTACTGCACAGGTAGCGCAACACCCTCTTCGCAACATCCATGTGCACCTTTCGGTGCCTGCCAGGAGCCACGTAACGAGCCAAAAGACCAAGAGGGTATGCGAGGTCAGGTCGAGTGCAGGTCATCAGGTACATGAGGCAGCCAACTAGCTCTGGGTAAGGATCACTCGGCTCTACGGACTCGTCCGAAGGTGGAGCTGAGAGCGAGTGACCTATAGCCAGAGGAGTGGGCTGTGGGGAGGACCAGGAGAAGCCGAAGCGCTGAAGGACCTGCTGCATCATGTGTGACTGAGTCAGGGTGATGGTGCGGCGTGCTCTGTCTCGGGTGATTTGCAAGCCAAGGTAGCTGCGCAGCTCACCCAGGTCTGTGCAAGTGTGTCTCTTCTGCAGCTCCGACTTCACCTGAGCGAGAGCCTTAGTGTCAGCAGTGGCAAAGACCAAGTCGTCAACGTACACGAGGATGTAGAACGGCGGCAGGGAAGTGTCGGTGCACAGAAACAGCGACGGGTCAGCAGTGGAAGGAACGAACCCAAGAGCCGCAAGTGTAGTCCTCAGTGTGTCGTGCCACTCACGAGGCGCCTGGCGGAGACCGTAGACTGGCCGCCGGAGGCTCTACTGGGTACCAGGAGGGAACGACCCAGTGAAGCCAGGTGGGCGGCGCAGCCAGATCTCCTTGTGCAGGCTGCCCTGTAAGAAGGCTGTGCTGAAGTCAAGAGAGTGAAGCTCGTAGTCACGCTGAGCGGCAACGTGCAGCAGCACCCGAAGAGTGGTCATCTTCGGGGTGGGGGAGAAGGTCTGGAAGAAGTCAACTCCCTCTCGCTGACTAAAGCCTCTAGCAACGTAACGAGCCTTGAAGACAGGCGGAGAACCCGGCGGTCGCTTCACCCTGAAAATCCACATGCCATCGACGATGTTCGCCCCAGGAGGGGGAACCTCATCAACGTAGGTGCCTGTGGACTTCCAGGATGCCATCTCTGCGTCCATGGCTGTCTGCCACTGAGAGGAGTACTCACCCGCGATCGCCTCAGCGTAAGAGCGCGGGGTCGATGTCAGTGATAACGGACTGGAATGGTGAACTAGAAAGGATTGTGAGTACAAATATGAAACCCTAATGTTGTGACCCCCCTATAGGCTAACCCACTACAGCCTACACAAACACAACATATATAATGTTTGACACACCCCCATAGGCAAAGTGGGGGAGACCTAGGGGTCACAAGACCAGTCAAGGCAAAGCAAGGCAACAACAAGCTCAGGGTGGATCTCAAGGATACCACACAAATTCCGAGCACAAGCTAGTGGTCACAAGACCAGTTCACATGCAGGTTTATAACAGAGCATGAGATACAGTGATCACAACCTAGCAAGAGTAAACATGCAGGTAGATATATATATAGTGATCACAGTACAAGCAAGGTCAAGAGGTAAGTAAGTGAGGTCCAGTAGGCACAAGGCCTAGCAGAGTGCAGAAGCGCTGATGGTCACAAGGCGGAAGCGCCTTGGTGAACACATCAGCAAGGTTGGCCTCAGTGGCCACGTAACGCAGACAAAGCTGACCGCGCTGCTGCAGCTCTCGAGAAAGGAAGTACCGCAGGGCGATGTGCTTCGTTCTGTGCTCCAGTCTGTGCTCCTCACACAAGGCAATGGCAGCCTGGTTGTCGACGTACAGCACTAGAGGAGAACGAGGCCGCTCACCCAAGTCGGTCAGCAGGTAGGTCAGCCAGCGTAGCTCCTGGGCAGCCATGGCTGTGGCGTAGATCTCAGCCTCACAACTGGAGCTGAGAACAGAAGAAGAGCGTGTAGAACGCCAAGAAACTGAGCCGGAGCCAAGGCTGAAGGTGTAACCCTGAGACGACCGCTGAGTAGCCTGGTCGTCCGCCCAAGAAGCGTCTGAGTGTCCAGTAAGTACAACTCGGTCTCGCCCTCCAAGCACTAGCCCCATGCCCGACGTACTGCACAAGTAGCGCAACACCCTCTTAGCGGCATCCATGTGCTCCTTCCTGTGACGGCCAGGAGCGACATAGCGTGCAAGGATGCTAAGAGGGTATGCAAGGTCAGGTCGAGTGCAGGTCATCAGGTACATGAGGCAGCCCACAAGCTCTGGATACGGGCCACTCGGCTCTACGGACTCATCCGAAGGCAGAGCTGAGAGCGAGTGACCGGTAGGCAGAGGAGTGGACTGAGGCGAGGAGTACGTGAAGCGGAAGCGCTGAAGGATCTGCTGCACCATATGTGACTGAGTCAAGGTGATGGTGCGCCGTGCTCTGTCCCGGGTGATCCGCAAGCCAAGATAGCTTGTCAGTTCACCCAGGTCTGTACACGTGTGTCTCCTCTGCAGCTCCGACTTCACGTGGGCAAGTGCCGCGGTGTCAGCAGTGGCAAAGACCAAGTCGTCGACGTACACGAGGATGTAGAACGGCGCCAGTGAGGTGTTTGTGCGTAGAAACAGTGACGGGTCAGCAGTAGAGGGAGCGAACCCAAGAGCCGCAAGTGTCGTCCTCAGTGTGTCGTGCCACTCACGCGGTGCCTGGCGGAGACCGTAGACCGGCCGCTGAAGCCTCCATTGGGTACCAGGAGGAACCGACCCAGTGAAGCCAGGAGGGCGGCGCAGCCAGATCTCCTCGTGCAGGCTGCCCTGCAAGAAAGCAGTGCTGAAGTCAAGTGAGTGAAGCTCGTAGTCGCGCTGAGCGGCTATGTGCAGCAGCACCCGAAGAGTGGTCATCTTCGGGGTGGGGGAGAAGGTCTGAAAGAAGTCAACTCCCTCTTGCTGACTGAAGCCTCGAGCCACGTAGCGCGCCTTGAAGACAGGAGGAGAACCCGGTGGCCGCTTCACCCTGAAAATCCACATGCCACTGACGATGTTCGCCCCAGGTGGGGGAACCTCGTCGACGTAGGTGCGTGTGGACTTCCAGGAAGCCATCTCTGCGTCCATGGCTGTCTGCCACTGAGAGGAGTAGGGACCCGCCATCGCCTCAGCGTAAGTGCGCGGGGTCGGGATGTCTGGTGCATCCGGGTCTCCCTCAGGGGCAACTAGCATGGACACGAGGTGGGGCAAAGCAGCAGCAAAGCACTGGAACTCCTCTTGTCTGTCCTCAAGGACGTCCGTGCCAAGAGCACACTCACCCCCGACGGACGGAGGACAGACAGACTCAGACTCAGACTCGGCAACAAGGCTAGTGGCGTAGTCTAGACGACACCGGGCAGCAAAGTCTATCAACTCAGCGACCAGAGCAGACGCAGCAGAGGACTCAAAGGTAGGGTCAGTGACAACAGTAGCGAGGAGACGGGTGACAGTGGGACTGGCAGCACGACGGGAGTCAGACTCCGGATCAGGAAGAGTAGGCAGAGAGGAAGCAGGAGGAGACGGTAGCGGGACACGCTGAGGAGCAGTGGAGGGACGCAGAGTCATGTAGTGAGTGCCAGGGACAGGAGGAGGACGCTCACGTGGGACACGACGACCAGTGCGAGCAGTACGAACAGGCGACGCAGGACGAGACTCAGGCTCACGACGCTCTGTAAGACCTCCTGTGGGACCAGTGTAAGGAGAGGGAGCAGGGAGAGGCGAGGCAGGCGGGAACTGTGACTGCGACTGGACAGGCGGAGGACACTCTACGGAGGGAGGAGGACAAGGAGGAGGAGACGGACCAAGAACCTGCTGAAGAAGTGGTACGAAGTACGGTCGCGGCCTCGTAGCGTCTCCAGAACCAGCAGAGACACCAGCGGCAGGGTCCTCAGCACCAGCAGCAGCTCCAACGTCCGGGTCTCCAGCACCAGCAGCAGCGCCACCGCTCGGGTCCGCAGCACCAGCAGCAACTCCACCAGCCGGGTCCTCAGCTCCAGCAGTAGCTCCAACGTCCGAGTCCTCAGCACCAGCAGCAGCTCCACCGCCCGGGTCCTCAGCACCAGCAGCAGCTCCAGCGCCCGGGTCCTCAGCACCAGCAGAAGCTCCAACGCCCGGGTCCTCAGCACCAGCAGCAGCGCCACCCCCAGGGTCCGCAGCACCCGGAGGACCACTCCGAAGACTGCAGCGGCGTGTGTACCACTCTCGGATCTGCTGAATGGGGGGGAGCTCCTGGGTAGGAGGGGAAGTACCGGGACGAGCTCCAGCAGCACCTCTCCGGAGGCGGCAGTACTCGAGGTACCTCTCCTGCAGCTGCTGGGAGGAGAGGGCTCCTCCAGGTGTAGCACGCTCAGTCTCAGCACCCCCAGACTCCGCACCCCCAGGCTCAGCACCTCCAGGCTCCGCACCTCCAGGCTCAACACCCCCAGGCTCCGCACCCCCAGACTCAGCACCCCCAGGCTCAGCACCCCCAGACGCAGGACGAGAGTCAACAGCTACCTCGACAGGCTCACCCGGGTCTACCTGGGACACACCTGAGGGAGCGGCACCCTGAGGGGGGAGGGGGTCTGGTACCTCAGCACCTGGAGCGAGGAAGAGAGGCGGGGGGGGGAGCGGGGCAGTGCGGTAGGGGAAGAGGCGGTAGTAGGGGACGGACTCGTCAAAAGTGACGTCCTGAGAGGCCAGGACACGACGCGAGGTGGGGTGGTAGAACTGCCAACCAGGTGCGTCCGGGACAAAGCCAAGGAAGACGCAGGGGACAGCGCGACGGGAGAGCTTGTCCGCGGACGTGTCGCGGACAAAAGCTCGGGATCCCCAGACCCGAAAACGCGACGCATCGCCAGCCTCTCCCGTCCAACGTAGTGTCGGAGAAGTCTCGGGCAAGGAGACACGGGGCCAGAGGTTGAGCTGATGCGCAGCGTATCGGACCGCAAACGGCCACAGAAAATGGGGGGCAGCCGCATGACTCAAGGAGGTACGAGCGACCTCCATGACTAGACCAATGCGGCGCTCAGCAACCCCATTCTGCTGTGGAGAGGCCGGAAGCGTGAACGACTGCTCAATGCCCTCCTGCTGACAGAAGGCCTCCAGGAGGCCAGAGGAAAACTCCCCACCTCTGTCAGAGTGCAGACGCAGGACAGGAAAGTCGGAGCGGAAACGCCTGGTGAGCTGGAGACGAGATCTGCGGATCCAAGGGATCAAGACATCAGGGACGTCACCCTTGGCTCGCAAGGGGAAGACCGTGGTGTAGCACGAGAAGTCGTCAACAACGAGCAGGAAGTACCGCTCCTGACCCTGTCCACGGACGCAGGCTGGGCCCCACACGTCCAAGTGGAGCGTCTGCAAGGGAGCAGTCGTCGGGGGAAAGGAGGAGGAGTGAGGAGCGGCGCGCTGCCGCCCCTCGACACAGGGAATACAGGGAGGAGCAGGCGAGTCGGGAAGGGGAGGGAGCACCCTGGGAAGACCAGCAACAAGGTCCCGTTTGTGCATGGCCCGAAGGCGCTGCACAGACGGGTGACCAAGGCGGTGGTGCCAAAGGACAGTCTCATGCGCCAGAGAGCGACACGAGCAGGGGGCGGACAGCTGACCTGACGCAGACGCAGACGTAGACGCAGACGCAGCTACCTGAGGGGACTCAGTGGTCAGTGTGTACAGGTCCGACCCCGGCTCTCGAGTGAAAGTAGCCAGGTGGCGACCCGTCCGAGCACACGTGCAGTGTGTCACGCGCTCGTAGGCAGGGGTGAACTGGTGAACACCCGAGTCCTGGAGCGCACAACCCGCCACCAAGTTCGTAGAGAACGAGGGGAGGTAGAGACCGGAAAGCGTGCCGGACGGGACCGCAGGACAAGGAAGAACAGTGGAGGAGGTCGCAATGACCGGACCCCCAGAGGGGTCAGCAAGGGAGACAGCAACTGGCCGAGCGAGTGGCTCAAGGACAGTGCGGTCACGAAAGAAAGAGCGAGAGGCACCTGAGTCCAGTGTGAAGGTGTGCAGTGCTGCAGTCAACTCAGTACCAGGGGGCACGGACGCACTAGCACCTAGGGCAGCAGCCTCACCAGGACCTGTGGGAGCAGACGCACTAGCACCTAGAGCGGCAGCCGGACTGGCCTGAATGCCCGGGTCGGGCGGAACACGCAAGTACTGAGCACCCTCTCCACTAATAGACATGGCATACATGGCAGTGAGAATAGCATCAAAGTCTAGAGCCCAAATATCGACACCCCTCTTTTCCAGATCAGCCCAGCGCGGCAGCTCAGTGGCATCAGGAAACTGGGTGCGCCACGCGTCGTTAAGGCGCGCGAAGCAGCGGTGCGTGGGGTGCGGCCTCCCACACTGCTGGCCGCTGCGGTCACCTGTGCGAATGACGTACGTGCAGGTAAAGCCACGCTGCGCATACCACTCACGGGCGGCCTGAAGCGTCGGGGCGGGCTGCTGACTCGGGCCTCCGCCAGTGCCTCCACGACCACCACCGCCACCACCACCGCCTCGGCCACCTCCACCCCTGCCGCCGCCACGACCACCTCCACCTCCGCTGCCGCCTCCACCCCTGCCACCGCTCCCGCCGCTGCTGTCTCCTCCCCCACTGCCGCCACTAGCCTCCCCAGTCGCGCCTCCACTCCCACCGCCTCCACCCCCACCTCCTCCGCCACCACCCCCACCCCTGCCTCCCTTGCTCCTGCGGCGCCCGCTCGAAGCAGACGCGGTCCCGACCTTCTCAGCACCAAGGAGGTCGACAGCAGCAGCAGAGGCGACAGAGGGGAGGAGGGGGGAAGGGGAACACCCCTCGAAGAACGGGGTGCGGGGGTCGCCACGAGAGGTGCCTACAGCGACGATGCTCGCCTCAGCTGCAAGCAGTTCCTTCTCGAGGAGGGCAACAGTGAGCTCAGTGGGGGAGCGAGAGAGGAAGTGGTCCCTGACTGCGCGCAGAGAGTCAGGGAGGCGGGTGACGATGTGGTAGAGAGTGATCCAGAGCGGGGGGGGGGTTGCTAGTGAGAAACTCGGCAGGCATAGCAGCGCGAAAGCGGGCCTCACTAGTCTTAAGGTGGGTGATGAGGTCTGCGACAGTGTGAAAGGAGGCTAGGTCGGGGAACAGGTAGGGGAGAGTGAGGCGGCCTAGCGTAGCAGAAGCGGGTGAGGAGTAACGGGCAACTACAGCGGTGTAGAGGTCCTTAGCAGTCTTGCACTGGCCGAAGTGCTCGCGCTCGTCTAGCGGCAGGGAGTTGCGAATAGCAAAGCGAGCGTGCGCATCACGAGTCTGCCACTGAGAGCGTAGAGTGCTGTCAGCAGACGTGTCAGGGGCAGTAGCATGGCCTAGGGCGTGGTCGTACAGCGAGATGTCTTCCTTGGCAGTGAGCTGTAGGAACAGGTGCAGGTCATCTAGCCAGGTTTCGAACTTCACCGGACGGCCCTCGGCATCGAAAGCTAGAACGGGAGGACTAGCCATAGTGACAGTAGTAGGAGTAGGAACTAGGCCGCTGGAAAGGTGTGCGTAGGGTCAACGGGGCCGGCGGGGCCGCTAGGTAAGGCGCGGGCGGGGTCGACTGTCCGTAGTGGCACACGAGCGGCAGTAGTAGGGAGCGTGGCAGCAGGAGCTGCAACGGCGCACTGGTGGCAGCTGCAGTGGCAGCAGTGTGCGCGGTAGGTAGAAAAAACAGTGGGAGCGAGCGCCTCGCGGGCGGCGGCTGCAGAAGCGCACGGGCGGCAGCGGCTGCGAGCGGTGCACAAGTAGCAGCGGCAGCAGCACTCGGGCAGCAGCGGCGTATGTGCACGAGCGGCAGCGACGCACGGGCGGCAGCGGCGGTGCACGGGCAGCGGTGGCGCACGGGCAGCGGTAGCGTAGGGGCAGCGGCGGCGCACGGGCGGCAGCAGTGCACGTGCGGCGACGGCAGGAGGCGGCGGTGCGCAAGCAGCAGCGGAAGCAGCGCACGGGCGGCAGCTGCGTATGCGCACGTGCGGCAGTGGCAGCGGCGCACGGGCGGCTGCGGGCAGCGGGGCGTGCGCGAGCAGGCGACGGGCGGCTGCGGGGCGTGCGCGAGCAGGCGACGGGCGGCTGCGGGGCGTGCGCGAGCAGGCGACGGGCGGCTGCGGACGGGCGGCCTCTGCGACGGCGGGCTGCGGGCCTGCGGGGCGTGCGCGAGCAGGCGACGGGCGGCTGCAGCAGCGGGTGCGTCAGCGTGGCGCACGGGCAGCAGCGCAAAGGCGCGCGGGCAGCGGGGAGGCAGCGTGACGGGCCGCGCGCGAAGAAAATAAAGCGCGCGCGGGCAGCTGGCGGGGCGCACGCGTGAAAACGGCCGCGCGCGAGCGGCTAGTACGGCGCGCGCGGTAAAAAAAAGGAAAGCCACGCGCGGGCGGCTAGCGAGCTGCGTGCGCGTGGTAGGTAGGTAAGGAGCGCTCTAGGACGCGCAGGCGCACGAGGCGCACAGTAGGTAGGTAGGTAGGTAGGTGGGCCCTAAGAACAGTCCTAGCGACGGACCTGCTCTGAAACCATGTCA
Source organism: Closterium sp. Yama58-4 (assembly GCA_947470075.1). Classification (NCBI taxonomy): domain Eukaryota; kingdom Viridiplantae; phylum Streptophyta; class Zygnematophyceae; order Desmidiales; family Closteriaceae; genus Closterium; species Closterium sp. Yama58-4. The sequence continues at coordinate 637,408 of CANIUD010000757.1, read as the reverse complement.
GTGATAACGGACTGGAATGGTGAACTAGAAAGGATTGTGAGTACAAATATGAAACCCTAATGTTGTGACCCCCCTATAGGCTAACCCACTACAGCCTACACAAACACAACATTTATAATGTTTGACAATACAAGCTCTTCAGCAGCTTGCAGACGCGACCGGTTCCGTCGTTGTAGTAGTCGGGCTGGTACATGTAGAGGACGCGATCCAGCTTACTCTGCAGAAACGCGTTTTTCATGTCTAGCTCCATCAGGTGCAGATCGAGAACTGCTACAATGCTGAGGAAGATGCGCAGAGTCACGTAGCTCCCCACCGGCGCGTACGTTTCCTCGTAATCTGCGCCGTAGACCTGCGTGAAGCCTTTCACCACCAGGCGAGCCTTCTCGCGGGCGACCGTGTCGTCGACGTGGTACTTCGTTGTGAGCACCCAGCGGTTCTTCATGATGTTGACACCGCGCGGACGCTCGACCAGCTCCCACGTCCCGTTGGAGATGAGGCTCTTGATTTCCTCGTCCATGGCGGCTTTCACGGCGTCGCCCTTCCAGCTCGCTAACGCCTCCTTCACCGTCATGTTGGCGATGTCCCAGCGATGGTCCGGATCGGCGTGCATGTCGGGGTCGAGCTCGGGCAGAACAACGTCGTCCTGCGCGTCGTCGAGCAGAGTGCTGTAGGAGGTCGGTGGCAGACAAGCGTGGTAGCTCAAATTCTCCGGCGGCTTGCCGATGTTGGAGCGGGCAGACCGTTGCAGTTTCGCCTCTTCGACCGCGACCTCTACCACGTCGCTGTCGTCGGACTGCTCCCCTGTCGACAGCTCCTCTTCACCGCCACCGTCCGCACCGACGACTTCCACAACGTCGTCGCTCGACGAGTCGTCGTCGAACTGCTCCCCTGTCGGCTGATCCTCTACCGATGGCTTCCCCACGATCAGCTTCTCTGCCGCTAGCTCTCCTGCAGATGGTGCCTCTGCTAACGGCTTCTCTGAAGTCGACTTCGACACAGACAGCTCCCCTGTCGTCTGCCGCTTCCCGTCGCCGACCTTCTCGGTGTCACTGGCGATGCAACCGGTCGGCGCAGCAGGCGACGCACCGGGGCTCCCCTCATCGCCGACGGCCGACGAGGAGCCCTGCACAAGGGTGTCGACGACAGGCGGGGGAGAGTCGCTGACGGGGAAACAGTGGGGAGGGGGACTTCTACGACGTCCTCGTCATCATGCTCGTCACCTTCAGTGAGCAACGGGGGCATCTTCGAGGAGGAATCTGGCGGCGGGGCAGAAGGCGTCCTCGTCGACGCCGGCCCGTACTCCGCCTTCCACTTCTCCATCGACAGGTTTTCGTAGAAGATCGCTTCGACCGTCGTGACGACTTTGTTGTCTGTCAGATCGAGCACCTCCCAGCCCTTGCTCTCTGGTGACACTCCAAGATGAAGACCCCAGCGAGCCTTCGGCGCCAGCTTCCCACCGCGCTGCTGCTCGGGAACCATGAACTGCACCATGCAGCCCCAGACGCGGGCCAGCGTCAAATCCGGCTTCGATCCGAAGAGCAGCTCGTGCGGCGTCGTCCCCTTCGGCAGAGAAGCACGTTCGAGGCAGTTGCGCACCCACACGGCCTGTCGCAGAGCGAGGTGCCACCAATGATGCTTCACGCCCATGTGCAGAAGCATCGTCCGCACGGCTTCGACCACCGTACGCATCTCCCGCTCCGCCATTCCGTTCTGCTGGGGGGTATAGGGGCAAGTCAAATTGTGGAGGATTCCCTTATCCTTGACAAGGTCAGTGAAGGCGCGACCGAGGAACTCCCCTCCACGGTCCGAAAGCAACTTCTTCACCGTCTTCGACGTCTGCCGCTCCACCTCCTTCAGCCACTTGTCGAAGACGACCAGCACGTCGCTCTTCTTCGCGATTGGCCTCACCCACACGTAGCGCGTCTTCCTGTCCTTCAAAAGCAGGAAGTAGAGGCTGCCATCCTTGGCGGCCACGCGAAACGGCCCGCAAAGGTCGACGTGCACCACGTCGAGCGCGTTCTTGGCGTCCGATCCTTGGTCGGGGAAGGTATGGCGTGCAAGCTTGCCGCCGACGCAGGAGGCACACGGCAGATCATCTGCGGTCGACGTCTTGATGTCCAGACCGGTGGCGACCTCATGCTTCGCCGAGCTCTTGATCGTGTCGATGCCGACGTGCGCAAGGCGAGCGTGCAGCTGGCCCGGGGTAGACTTCGTCGCCGACGCGATCGTCCGCAGAGCCACAACCTCCGTCGAAGTCGCCGTCGACTTCGTCGAGCAGGGGCGCAGGTCCGTGCAGAGCACTCTGCCAGAGTAGCGTGCGCGACCGAGGACATCGCCGGCCGAAGACACCAGCAGCGTCTCCGCGCCATCTTCCTGGAACTTCACGCCGTTCTCCTTGAGCTGGCCAGCAGACAGCAGGTTCGCGTGCACACCCGGAACGTAGAGTACGTCGGGGACGAGAATCTGCTTCCCCGTCTCCCCTTGCAGAGCGACGGTGCCACGGCCTTCGACGTTCTGCAGCGCCCCGTTGAAGCCACGCACATGCTTGACATCGCCGCGAGGCTTCATCTCGACGAACGCCTCCTTCGTCCCCATCAGATGGTGGGAACAGCCGCTGTCGAGGAGAACGATTGTCGGATTCGCCTCCACAGCAGCAGCGACCGCCTTGAAGTCCTCGCCAGCCTCTAGCGCCAGGGAGATTGTCGGCTCCACCGCGCCGACCATCGAGCACGAAGCCTCCTCGCCACGAGCGTTTCCGCCAGAGGAGTCAGCATCCTTCGTCGAAGACGTCTTCGACGGCTGCTTCTCCTTGCGTGGCTGGTTGTCCCGATGACGACGGCCACCTTTGCCCTTCTTGCGGTTGGCGTTCCGGTCGTCATCAGACTCGTCTCGATCGGGGCAGTCGTACGAGAGGTGGTCGGGAGCATCGCAGATGTAGCAACGCCGTCCTTCTCGACGCGATCCACCGCCGCCGCGATCTCCTCCTTTCGCCGATTTTCCGCGGTCGACGCCCTCCGTCGATTTCGCGTTCGACGACTTCCCGCCACCGCCTCCGGTAGACTTTCCACGTTGCCCCTGCTGGCGTCCCTGCTTCGCCGGGGCGACGTAGTTGGCCTGCGGAAGCAGTTCTGCGGACCTCTCGGACTCCTGCATGAACTCGTCGTTGATGATCTGGCTCGACAGCGTGTCCTCGTTGAGCGTTTCACGCGCGCCAGGCATCGCCAACATTCGACGCAACAAATTGTAGCCTGTCGGGAGACCCTTGAGAACATGCGTAATGTAGGAAGCTGTAGAGTAGCTGACGCCAGCCATCCGCAGCTCGGCCAAAATCCGCCGAGCACGGTTGCAGTACTCGGTTGCAGACTCCTGGTCGCCCATCTTGATGTTCGTCAATTTCTGCTCCAGCTGGCCGATGTAGAGGTCGTCGGTCGATTTGTAGGTGCGCATGATGTACTGCCACGCTTGGTAGCCAGCATCCACCCGAAATCTGCACGACTTCAATGCGACTTGCACCAGCGGCGAGCAGCACCTCGAAATGACCATAAAGGTCAGAAGCTGAGCTGCGCGAAATTCCGACCAGAGCTCGACCTCCTCCTCGTCCGGCGCCAACACGTCTCCGTCGACGAACCTCTTCAATCCGGCGATCTCCAGCTGCGGTTCGATAGACTCCATCTACGTGATCAAGTCGTGCCGACCTTCGAGCGGCTTCGGCACAACGATCTTGTCCGGCGAAAATTTAAAGTAGCCATACGACGGCGCGATGCCTCCATCTCGACCAGCCGATGCATGAATCGCCGAAGTCGGCCCGACTCCACTCCGCTCAGGAGAACGTCGTCGACCGTCGCTGTTGCCGTTCGAGCTTCCTGCTTCCGCCGAAGGCTGAACGCGCGCCTGCACTCCGCCGATGCCGCCATCGGCTGCCCAAATCACTCCGCGTGTCATCCTCGTGCCTCCATAGCTGCCGACTTGGTTACCACCGTCGACCTGGTCGTCGACGCCACCTTCGTTGCGTGCCGGTCGGGGAGTGGCGGGCAGACCATCCGCCTCAGTACGGGTCGTTGGGTGCTCGCGCGCCCACTGCACGCGGGTTCCAAAGAGCATAACCTCCAAGGTTGCTCCGCCGTACTCGCCAGCTGCGTGGCGTGCCCGAACATCATCTAACCGCGCCTGCAGGGTATCCTCTACGCCTGCAGCGACCTCCTCGTGGTCGACCATGGCGGACTAGATAGTTGCCGGCCTACTACAACTTAGGTAATGAACGTAAAAGTCGGCTATCTGAAGGTTCTAACGCGGGGCCGTCCACGCTCACCGCACCATGCGGAGAGTCACTACACAACGGGAGTGGACTACGGAGGAGGGCACGGGGTTGTGCGAGTGATCGTAGCGCTCTGCTAGCGTTCTTACTGCTTGCTATGTTCACTGAGAAGTTAGGCAAGAACAACTTGCATTAACAAAGTTGATAGGAAAGAATAGAGTACAATGAAGACATGCAGAACAAAAGACTAGAATGGCATGGAACTCCTAGCAAGGGCGAACTCTGCCAGCGCAGCAGAAGAGCGGCTTGCCAACGCTGCAGCAGAGGAGTCTGCCAGCGTTGCACTGCGCGCGGTCTGCCAGCACTGCAGTCGCATGTGACTATCTGCAATCGCAGGTAACTTTCTACGGTCGCAGGTTGTCTATCTGCGCAGATGTGCGCACCTACCAAGTAGGTGCAGGTTGGCGGTTTCACCGTCAGGCACATTGCGCAGGTGCCAGGTAGAAAACGTGTCGTCGGTTTCGCCAGGTGAGCGCCGTCGACCATGTGATGACGTTCCGCAGGTAGAACTTCGCCAAAATCTCCTGGGCGAATGTTCGCACGCCTTCGCAGAGTTTCGCGCAACTCTGCAGCTTCGGTCGATCAGCTCGACTCTGCACAGTCGAACAGCGTTCGCTGTGTAGAGCTTCTCGACCAGAACTCTTCGACCAGAGTTCTTCGACCAGCGCTCTTCGACGGAAGCTCGCCGCGCAGAGATCGTCGACCAGAGCTCATCGCGCAGAGCTCGTCGACCAGAGCCTGTCGCGCAGAGCTCGTCGACCAGAATCCGTCGAGCAGAACCTGCTCGACCGCAACTTCTGCCGAACTGCAGAAGCCCGTTTCGTCGACCGATCCGTCGCGAACTTCCCGTCTACAGCGAGATCAGCTACGCTCAAGCGAGGGCGGGGCCATTTCCTTCGACACCACTCAACCAGCTGCAGGGAGGAGAAGGGGAGTCGACGACGAGAGTGCAGCGGCGAGGCACCAGCGGAGCGACTACGGAGACGGCCACTCCAGGGAGACTGCTCACCAGACGCCTCAGCACCCCCAGGTGCAGCACCCCCAGACTCAGTACTGCCAAGCTCAGCACCCCCAGACCCCTCACACTCAGGCTCAGCACCTCCAGGCTCCACACCCTCAAGCTCCGCACCCTCAGGCTCAGTACCCCCAGGCTCAGCACCCCCAGGCTCCGCACCCCCAGGCTCAGCACCCCCAGGCTCCGCACCCCCAGGCTCAGCACCCCCAGAAGTAGCACCCCGAGCAGGACCACCCTCAGCAGGACCTGAGTCACCAGTGACCTCAACCGGCGCAGTCAAGGGAGGAGGGTCTACCTGAGACACACCTGAAGGAGCAGGACCGGGAGCGGGGAGGGGGTCTACCTGGGGAGCACCTGGAGCGAGGAAGAGCGGCGAGGGGGGGAGCGGCAGTAGGGGAAGAGACGGTAAAAGGGAACCGACTCGTCGAACGTGACGTCCTGAGACGCAAAGATACGGCGCGAGGTGGGGTGGTAGAACTGCCAACCAGGCGCGTCAGGGACAAAGCCAAGGAAGACGCAGGGAACAGCGCGGGCGGAGAGCTTGTCCGCGGTAGTATCGCGAACAAAGGCACGGGCACCCCAGACCCGGAAACACGACGCATCGCCAACCTTCCCCGTCCACAGCAGTGTGGGCGAGGTCTCCGGCAAGGAGACACGGGGCCAGAGGTTGAGCTGATGCGCGGCGTACCGGACCGCAAACGGCCACAAAAAATGGGGGGCAGCCGCATGGATCATGGAGGTACAAGCGACCTCCATGACTAAGCCAATGCGGCTCTCAGCAACCCCATTCTGCTGCGGAGAGGCTGGAAGCGTGAACGTCTGGCGGATGCCGCGCTCCGCACAGTAGGCTGCCAAGAGGTCGGAGGAGAACTCACCACCTCTGTCAGAGTGCAGACGCAGGACAGGAAAGTCCGACCGGAACCGCTCGCGGAGCTGGAGACGAACAGTGCGGATCCAAGGGATCAAAACATCAGGGACGTCCCCCTTGCTCTGCAAGGGGAAGACCGTGGTGTAGCGCGTGTAGTCGTCGACGACCAGCAGGAAGTACCGCTCGTGGCCCTGTCCACGGACGTGGGCTGGGCCCCACACGTCCAGGTGGAGAGTCTGCAGGGGAGCCTCTGTGGGAGGGAACGAGGAGGAGTGAGGAGCGGCGCGCTGCCGCCCCTCGACGCAAGGAATGCAGGGCGGCGCAGGCGAGGGAGGGAGGGGAGGCAGAGACCTGGGAAGACCAGAAGCCAGGGAGCAAGAGTGCATGCCACGAAGGCGAGGCAAGGAGGGGTGACCAAGGCGGTGGTGCCACAGGAGGGTCTGGTGCGACAAAGCTCGACACTCGCAGGGGGCCGCTAGCTGACCTGACGCAGACGCAGACGCAGCTACCTGAGGGGACGTAGTGGTCAGTGTGTACAGACTCGAGCCAGGCGCACGGGTAAACGTGGCCAGGTGTCGGCCCGTCCGAGCACACGTACAGTGAGTCACTCGCTGACTCGCAGGAGTGAACTGGTCAACCCCCCGATCCTGGAGGTCAGCTCCACTCACCAAGTTCGTAGAGAACGAGGGGAGGTAAAGACCTGACAGCGAGCCAGACGGGGCGGCCGGACACGGCAGAACCGTGGAGTAGTGGGCAAGGACTGGACCCCCAGAGGGGTCCGCCAGGGAGACCGGAACTGGCTGACTAAGCGGCGTGAGTGTGGTGCAGTCGCGAAAGAAGGAGCGGGAAGCTCCTGAGTCAAGGGTGAAGGTGTGCAAGACCGCAGCAGGCGCAGTACCAGAGAGAGCAGACTCACCAGCACCTAGAGCAGCAGTCTCACCAGCACCTAGAGCAGGAGACGCACGAGCACCTAGAGCAGCAGCCTCACCAGTACCGAGAGCAGCAGGCGCTATACCAGGGTCAGGCGGGACGCACAGGTAACAGGCACGGTCAACACTAGTAGGCAATGCATACATGGCACTGAGAATCGCAACATAGTCAAGAGCAAAGATATCTACCCTCTGTCCAAGCAGCTCCGGCCAGGTAGGGAGCTCAGCCTCGTCGCCAAACACGGTACGCCAGGCGTCGCTCAGACGGGCGAAGCAGCACTGTGTGACCAAGCGTCCCACAAGGCTGACCAGTCCTATCACCTGTGCGAATGACGTACGGACAGCGAACTGTACGCGTAGACCTGCTACTCTGAGCGTACCACTCATGGAGCTGCTGGGACGTAAGTGTCTCGCGTGGACGCCGCTGCAGCTGCAGCTGGCCACTGCCAGACGCCCCCAACTGACCAGCTCCAGGGCGACAGCTACGACGGCTACCGCGACAGCCCCAACTAGTATACCACTCACTAAGCTGCTGGGGCGTGAGAGACTCGTGTGAACGTCGCTGGAGCTGCATCTAGCCACCTCCTAGTAGCAGTAGTAGCCGCAGCAGCTCGGTGCGGGCTCGGTGCGGGCAGCGCGCGGCAGCAGCGGGCTGTGCGCGGCTCGGCGCGGGCTGCGCGGGCTCGGTGCGGGCAGCGCGCGGCAGCAGGGGGCCTGACGGGCTTGTAGGGCCAGTTCGCGGGCCTGAAGGGCCTGTAGGGGCAGCGCGCTGGCCTAGGGCAGCAGGAGGCAGCGCTAGGGCTGCTGGACGGCGCGCGTAGTGCAGCACGTCACAAGGCAAGGCAAGGCAGGCAGGTACGTGGGGTAGCGCGGTAACCGCAGCGGTAGGTGGGCCCGAAAAAAAAAAAAAAAAAAAAAAAAAAAAACGGTCCTACGGACCTTAGTGCTCTGAAACCATGTTAGAATCTAGTGTCAAATTATATGTTTAATGTTATGTAGGCTGTAGTGGGTTTAGCCTTAGGGGGTACAGAAACTTGCTCGACACTTGTTTGTATCCCCCTCCAAAACCCTAAACCCACATACCTTCATACTATCTTCACATGGTATTAAGAGCTAGGACGTTCCTAGCCTAGGACGATTTTTATTTAGGGCCCACCGTTAAACCTTCCGCGTTCCTGCCCGAATCGCGTTCTCTTTTTTTTTTCTGCCCGAAATGCGCCCTTAGGTGCTTCGATTTTTGCTGCCCCGCGGCCCTGACCTGTCCAGTCGCGCGTAGCCCGTGAGCGGCCCCGTCTGGCCCCGTCTGGCCGTCGCGCCGCCCGTACAGCCCGCGTCTGGCCGTCGCGCCGCCCGTACAGCCCGCGTCTGGCCATCGCGCCGCCCGTACAGCCCCGTCTGGCCGTCGCGCCGCCCGTACAGCCCGCGCCACGCCCGCGCGCGGCCCGTATAGGCTACGTTAGGCCCGCGCGCGACCTGTACGTCCGCGCCAGGCGTTCGCGCAGCCCGTACAGGCCACGTCAGGCCCGCGCGCGGCCGGAACAGCCCACGCCAGGCCTGCACGCTGCACTGCGCCTGTGCTGCTGCTCTACCGCTGCTTCTACTTGCTGCCACTGCTGCTACTTGCTGCAGCTGCTTCTACTTGCTGCCACTGCTGCTACTTGCTGCAGCTGCTTCTACTTGCTGCCACTGCTGCTACTTGCTGCAGCTGCTTCTACTTGCTGCCACTGCTGCTACTTGCTGCAGCTGCTGCTACTTGCTTGCTGTAGGAGCAGCCGCCCCTGCAGCAGCCGCCCCTGCCCCTGGAGCAGCCGCCCCTGCAGCAGCCGCCCCTGGCCCCTGGAGCAGCCGCCCCTGCAGCTGCCGCCCCTGGCCCCTGGAGCAGCTGCCCCTGCAGCAGCCGCCCCTGCCCCTGGAGCAGCCGCCCCTGCAGCAGCCGCCCCTGGCCCCTGGAGCAGCCGCCCCTGCAGCAGCCGCCCCTGGCCCCTGCAGCAGCCGCCCCTGGCCCCTGGAGCAGCTGCCCCTGCAGCAGCCGCCCCTGGCCCCTGGAGCAGCCGCCCCTGGCCCCTGGAGCAGCCGCCCCTGGCCCCTGGAGCAGCCGCCCCTGCAGCAGCCGCCCCTGGCCCCTGGAGCAGCCGCCCCTGCAGCAGCCGCCCCTGGCCCCTGGAGCAGCCGCCCCTGCAGCAGCCGCCCCTGGCCCCTGGAGCAGCCGCCCCTGCAGCAGCCGCTTCTGGCCCCTGGAGCAGCCGCCCCTGGCCCCTGGAGCAGCCGCCCCTGGAGCAGCTGCCCCCCCCCCTCCCCCCCCCCTGCAGCTGCCGCGGAGCCCTCGCCCTGCAGTGGTGCAGGCCTTGCCGTTGCAGCCGTCGTACGCCTACCTTTCTTGCCACTGGTGAGCACTGTCCTGCCCGTACTGCTGTTACTGCTGCTCCTGCTGCTACTGCTCTTTCTACTACTACTGCTGCTCCTGGCGTGGCCAGATGCAGCTCCAGCGCCGTCCACGTGAGTCCCTCCCGCCCCCACAGCTTCATGAGTGGTACGCTCGTTGGGGTTGTCGGGGTGGCCGTCGTGGGAGTCGTTCTGGCGTGAGTAGTTTCGGGGCTTCTTGTAGTGGCCAGGTGCAGCTGCAGCGTCGTGTGCGCGCGGTCCCTTCGCCCCCGCAGCTTCATGAGTGGTACTTTCAGCGGGGGGGGTCACGGGGTTCTGCTCGCTGCCCGTACGTCATTCGCACTGGTGCTCGGACTGGCCAGCCTTGCGGGACGTTTGGTCACACAGAGTCCCGCTGCTTCGCCAGTCTGAGCGACGCCTGGCGTACGGAGTTTGGCGACGCGGCTGAGCTCCCCGACTGGGTGGAGCTGCTCCGGCAGAGGGTAGATATCTATGCTCTTGACTTTGATGCTATCCTCACTGCCATGTATGCATTGTCTACTAGTGATGTCGGTGACTGTTCCCTGAGTGCTCCGCCCGACCCGGGCGGTGCAGCTGCTGCTCTAGGTGCTAGTGAGTCTGCTACTCCAGGTGCTAGTGAGTCTGCTGCTCCAGGTGCTGGTGAGTCTGCTGCTCCAGGTGCTGGTGAGTCTGCTCTCTCAGGTACCACGTCTGCTCTGGCATCGCACACTTTCACCCTTGACTCGGGTGCTTCCCGCTCCTTCTTTCGAGACCGCACCACTCTCACGCCGCTCAGTCGGCCGGTTGCGGTCTCCCTGGCAGACCCCTCTGGGGGTCCTGTTCTTGCCCACTACTCCACTGTACTACCGTGTCCAGCGGTCCCGTCTGGCTCCCTGTCGGGTCTTTACCTCCCCTCGTTCTCTACGAACTTGGTGGCGGGTGCTGACCTACAGGATGGGGGGGTTGACCAGTTCACCCCTGCGCGTCAGCGGGTGACCCACTGCACGTGTGCAGACACGGGCCGACACTTGGCCACGTTTACCCGTCGGCCGGGGTCGAGCCTGTACACCCTCACTACCGAGTCTCCTCCGGTTGCTGTGCCTGGTCAGGTAGCTGCGTCGGGTCAGGTGTTTGCTGCGGCGTCTCGGTCTGGTCCTGAGTCTGCCCCCTGCTCGTGTCGCCTCCTGTCCCACGAGACTCTTCTCTGGCACCACCGTCTTGGTCACCCCTCCCTGCCTCGTCTCCGAGGCATGGCCTCTCGTGTCCTGGTCTCTGGTCTCCCCCGGTCGCTCCCTCCCCTCCCCCCGGGGCCTGCCCCTACCTGTGTCCCCTGCGTCGAGGGGCGGCAGCGCGCCGCTCCTCACTCCTCCGAGTTTCCGCCGACAGAGGCTCCGCTGCAGACTCTTCACATGGACGTGTGGGGCCCAGCCCGCATCCGTGGACAGGGTCACGAGCGCTACTTCCTGCTGGTAGTTGACGACTACTCGCGTTACACCACAGTCTTCCCCTTGCGCCGCAAGGATGAGGTCACTGAGGTGTTGATCGACTGGATCCGCGCAGCTCGTCTCCAGCTCAGGAAGAGTTTCGGCTCGGACTTTCCTGTTCTGCGTCTGCACTCTGACAGAGGTGGAGAGTTTTCCTCCGGCCCTCTGCGAGCCTTCTGTCGTGCGAGGGGCATCCGCCAGACGTTCACGCTTCCGGCCTCTCCACAGCAAAATGGGATTGCTGAGCGCCGCATTGGCATGGTCATGGATGTCGCTCGCACGTCCATGATCCATGCGGCTGCTCCCCATTTTCTGTGGCCGTTTGCGGTTCAGTACGCGGCGCGTCAGATCAACCTTCAGCCCTGGGTCTCCTTGCCGGAGACCTCCCCCACTCTGCGGTGGACGGGGAAGGTTGGCGATGCGTTTGCGTTCCGTGTCTGGGGGTCTCGGGCTTTTGTCCGATACTTGTCTACGGACAAGCTGTCTTCCCGTGCCATTCCCTGTGTCTTCCTTGGCTTCCCCCCTGACGCGCCTGGTTGGCAGTTCTACCACCCCACCTCGCGCCGTGTTCTGTCCTCCCAGGACGTCACGTTTGACGAGTCGGTTCCGTACTACCGTCTCTTCCCCTACCGCGCTGCCCCCCTTCCCCCCCCGCCGCTCTTCCTTACGCCAGGTCCCCCCCCGGTAGACCCCCTCCCCCCTCAGGGTCCTGCTCCTTCAGGTGTGTCTCAGGTAGACCCCCCCCCCTTGGCTGAGCCTTTGAAGGTGACTTCCGACACCTCTGGCCCACCTGAGGGGGGTGACGCTGCTGCTGACGCCCCGGCGGCCTACCGCCGCGCACCACGCTTGGAGACCCCTCCGGGGTTCCCTCCGCGACCTTCTTCGCCGCCTCTGCAGCCGGTTCCTGTTGACTCTGGTGCTGTTGGGAGTGGTGCTCCTGGAGGTGCTGCGTCTGGGGGTGCGGAGTCTGGGGGTGCTGAGCCTGCGCGTGAGGAGACTGGAGGTCCTGCGCCTGGGGGTGCTGTGTCTGGGGGTACTGAGCCTGTGTGTGCGGAGTCTGGGGGTGCTGAGTCTGGAGGTGAGACGCTTGAGGGTACTGGGACTGCTGGTGCGCGGCCTACTTGGAGTAGCTGCCTTCGTCCACGTGTGCCTCTCACCACTCAGCAGCTGCACGACTGGTACGGTCGCCGTCAGCGTCGCGCTGCTGGAGCCCGGGGCTCTGCTGCTGGAGGCACTGGAGCTGCTGGGACAGGGGGTGCTGCGCCTGGAGGTGCCGTTGCTGGAGACACTGAGGCTGGAGACCCTGGGACTGGGGGTGCTGGTTCTGGGGGTGCTGCTACGGGAGACCCTGCGGTTGGAGACCCTGGGACTGCAGGTGCCGGTTCTGGGGGTGCTGCTGCTGGTGACGCTGGCCCTGGTGGTGCTGGCACTAGAGGTACCGGTTCTGCGGCTGAAGCTGCTCGCGCTGCTGGAGGCACTGGAGCTGCTGGAGTTGCTGGAGACCCTGGAGCTGTTGGAGGTGTTGGAGCTGCTGGAGGCACTGGAGCTGCTGGAGGTGCTGGAGGTGCTGGTGCAGCTGCGCCGACACGACTGTTCTTCGCTCCGCCGTCTCCGTCGTCTCTGCCGCCGCCTGACTCTGCTCTTCGTCAGGTTGTTACTCTCCCGTCATCTACTGGTCTTCCGTTACAGCCTGGCTCACCGCTGCCTGCTCCTTCCCCTTACACTGAGCAGACAGGTAGTCTTGCTGAGCGTCATGAGCCTGCGTCGCGTCCAGTCTCGCCTGTTCGTTCTGGTCGTACTGGTCGTCGTGTTTCTCGTTTGCGTCAGCCGACTGTCCCCAGTGCACACCTTGTTGTCCGTCGTCCTTCCTCTGTTCCGCAGTCTGTTCCTCTGCCGTCTCCCCCTGCGTCCTCTCTGCCTGCCGTTCCGGACCCTGCGTCTGACCGGTTTCGTGCTGAGCACCCTACTGTTACGCGTCTGTTAGCCACTGTTGTCACTGACCCGTCGTTTGAGTCTACTGCTGCGTCTGCCTTGGTCGCTGAGCTTGTTGACTTTGCTGCTGCCTGTCGTCTAGACTACGCCGCTAGTCTTGTTGCTGAGTCTGAGTCTGTCTGTCCTCCGTCCGTTGGGGGTGAGTGTGCTCTTAGCACGGACGTCCTTGAGGACAGGCAGGAGGAGTTCCAGTGTCTTGCTGCTGCTTTACCTCATCTTGTGTCCTCACTGCTTGCCCCTGAGGGAGACCCGGATGCATTAGACATCCCGACTCCACGCTCTTACGCGGAGGCGATAGAGGGTCCCTACTCCTCTCAGTGGCAGGCAGCCATGGACGTAGAGATGGCTTCCTGGAAAGTCCACAGGCACCTACGTTGACGAGGTTCCCCCACCTGGGGCGAACATTGTCAGTGGCATGTGGATTTTCAAGGTGAAGCGGCCGCCGGGTTCTCCGCCTGTCTTCAAGGCGCGTTACGTGGCTCGAGGCTTCAGTCAGCGGCAGGGAGTTGACTACTTTCAGACCTTCTCTCCCACCCCGAAGATGACCACTCTTCGGGTGCTGCTACACATAGCCGCTCACCGTGACTACGAGCTTCACTCTCTAGACTTCAGCACAGCTTTCCTACAGGGCAGCCTGCACGAGGAGATCTGGCTGCGCCGCCCACCTGGCTTCACTGGGTCGTTTCCTCCTGGTACCCAGTGGAGCCTCCGGCGGCCGGTCTACGGTCTCCGCCAGGCGCCGCGTGAGTGGCACGACACACTGAGGACTACGCTTGCGGCTCTTGGGTTTGCTCCTTCTACTGCAGACCCGTCGCTGTTTCTACGCACCGACACCTCTTTGCCGCCGTTCTACATCCTCGTGTACGTCGACGACTTGGTCTTTGCTACAGCTGACACTGCTGGACTCGCCTATGTGAAGTCCGAGCTACAAAAGCGACACACGTGCACAGACCTGGGTGAACTGCGCAGCTATCTTGGCCTGCAGATCACTCGGGACAGAGCACGGCGCACCATTACCCTGACTCAGTCACACATGGTGCAGCAGATCCTTCAGCGCTTCGACTTCACGTACTCCTCGCCTCAGGCCACTCCTCTGTCTACTCGCCACTCGCTCTCAGCTCTGCCTTCGGATGAGTCCGTAGAGCCGAGTGGCCCGTACCCAGAGCTTGTTGGCTGCCTCATGTACCTGATGACCTGCACACGACCTGACCTGGCCTACCCTCTTAGCATACTCGCACGCTATGTTGCTCCTGGGAGACACCGACCAGAGCACATGGCTGCAGCAAAGAGGGTGTTGCGCTACTTGTGCAGTACGTCGGGCATGGGGCTCGTGCTTGGAGGGCGGAGTCGAGTGGTCCTCACGGGTCACGCAGACGCGTCTTGGGTCGACGACCTGGCTACGCAGCGGTCGTCGCAGGGTTACACCTTCAGCCTTGGTTCCGGCTCTGTTTCGTGGCGGTCTACTCGCTCGTCTTCTGTTCTCAGCTCCAGCTGTGAGGTTGAGATCTACGCAGGAGCCATGGCTGCACAGGAGTTACGCTGGCTGACCTACCTGCTGACTAACCTTGGAAAGCCGCCTCCTCGAGTTCTGTACGTAGACAACAAGGCCATGCTCGCCTTGTGTCAAGAGCACAGACTGGAGCACAGAACGAAGCACATCGCTCTTCGCTACTTCCTTGCTCGTGAGCTGCAGCAGCGTGGTCAGCTGCGCCTTGCTTACGTGGCCACTCGGGCCAACACTGCTGATATCTTCACCAAGGCTCTTCCGCCTTGCGATCATCAGCGCTTTTGTACTATGCTAGGTCTTGTGCCTACTTGGCCTCACTTGCTCACTTCTTGACCTTGCTTGTACTGTGATCTATATATACCTGCACCTGCATACTTACTCTTGTTAGGTTGAGATCACTGCATTGCTTGTTCATCTTGATATATAACTCTGCTTGTGAACTGGCCTTGTGGCCTTGTGCTTGTGCTCAGAATTGTCAAAACATATGCATATTATATCTAGGCTATATTGGGGATAGCCTTAGGGGGTACACACATTTCTCTCGACACTCTACTCTTGTACCCCACCTTGACCTAATCTCATCATCCTTGCCTTAGATTCTAACATGGTATAGAGCAGGAGGTCCTTAGGACCTTAGTACCTGTTCTGTTTGGGCCCACCTTACAAATCACCTGCGGTTACCGCGTTACCCCGCGCCCGCCCTACCCTACTACGCGTCGCGCTGCCCCTGCTGGCCGCGCGCCACTGCTGCAGCTCGCATTTTCCTTTTTTTTCGCGCGCTGCCCTGCCTGCTCTGCCCCGCGTGCGCTACGCTCGTCGTGTCGCCCCGCGGCCCTCGCGCGGCTCTCGCGCGGCCCTTTCGTGGCCCTTCGCGGCCCTCGCGCGGCCCTTTTGTGGCCCTCGCGCGGCCCTTTCGCGGCCGTCCGCGGCTCTCCGCTGCCCCTTCGCGGCCCCCTACGTGGCCCCTCCGCGGCTCTGCCGCCCTGCCGCTTCGTCGCCCCACCGTAGCCGCCTCCGCAGCAGCGGCCGTCGCACTTCCTGCCGCTGCAGCTTCCGCCACGGCTGGTTGCCGCTGCAGCTGCTGCCGTGACGACCGCCGCCACTGCCGCTGAGACAGCCGCTGCCGCCCCTGCCCCTGGCTCCTGGGGCAGCCGCCCCTGCAGCAGCCGCCCCTGGTCCCTGGAGCAGCCGCCCCTACACCTGCTGCCCCTTGCTACTGGAGCAGCCGCCCCTGCAGCAGCCGCCCCTGGTCCCTGGAGCAGCCGCCCCTACACCTGCTGCCCCTTGCCACTGGAGCAGCTGCCCCTGCAGCAGCCGCCCCTGGTCCCTGGAGCAGCCGCCCCTACACCTGCTGCCCCTTGCCACTGGAGCAGCTGCCCCTGCAGCAGCCGCCCCTGGTCCCTCGAGCAGCCGCCCCTACACCTGCTGCCCCTTGCCACTGGAGCAGCTGCCCCTGCAGCAGCCGCCCCTGCAGCAGCCGCCCCTGCCTCTGGCCCTTCGGGCAGCCGCCCCTGCAGCAGCCGCCCCTGGCCCCTGGAGCAGCCGCCCCTGGCCCCTGCAGCAGCCGCCCCTGGAGCAGCCGCCCCTGCAGCAGCCGCCCCTGGCCCCTGCAGCAGCCGCCCCTGGCCCCTGCAGCAGCCGCCCCTGGCCCCTGCAGCAGCCGCCCCTGGAGCAGCCGCCCCTGGCCCCTGGAGCAGCCGCCCCTGGAGCAGCCGCCACCTGCAGCGGCCGCGGAGCCCTAGCCCTACAGTGGTGCCGGCCTCACCATTGCCGCCGTTGTACGCCGGCCCTTCTTGCCACTGGTGAGCACTGTCCTGCCCGTACTGCTGTTACTACTGCTCCTGCTGCTACTGCTCTTTCTCCTGCTACTGCTGCTCGTGCTGCTCCTACGGCTACTGTGCTTTCTCCTGCTCCTGCTGCTACTGCTGCTACTGCTGCTCCTGCTGCTACTGCCGCTACTCCTGCTCGTGCTGCTCCTACGGCTCCTACCCTTCCTACTGCCACTGCTGCTCCTGGCGTGGCCAGATGCAGCTCCAGCGCCGTCCACGTGAGCCTCTCCCGCCCCCACAGCTTCATGAGTGGTATGCTAGTTGGGGTTGTCGGGGTGGCCGTCGTGGGAGTCGTTCTGGCGTGAGTAGTTTCGGGGCTTCTTGTAGTGGCCAGGTGCAGCTGCAGCGTCGTGTACGCACGGTCCCCTCGCTCCCGCAGCTTCATGAGTGGTACTTTCAGCGGGGGGGGTCACGGGGTTCTGCTCGCTGCCCGTACGTCATTCGCACTGGTGCTCGGACTGGCCAGCCTTGCGGGACGTTTGGTCACACAGAGTCCCGCTGCTTCGCCAGTCTGAGCGACGCCTGGCGTACGGAGTTTGGCGACGCGGCTGAGCTCCCCGACTGGGTGGAGCTGCTCCGGCAGAGGGTAGATATCTATGCTCTTGACTTTGATGCTATCCTCACTGCCATGTATGCATTGTCTACTAGTGATGTCGGTGACTGTTCCCTGAGTGCTCCGCCCGACCCGGGCGGTGCAGCTGCTGCTCTAGGTGCTAGTGAGTCTGCTACTCCAGGTGCTAGTGAGTCTGCTGCTCCAGGTGCTGGTGAGTCTGCTGCTCCAGGTGCTGGTGAGTCTGCTCTCTCAGGTACCACGTCTGCTCTGGCATCGCACACTTTCACCCTTGACTCGGGTGCTTCCCGCTCCTTCTTTCGAGACCGCACCACTCTCACGCCGCTCAGTCGGCCGGTTGCGGTCTCCCTGGCAGACCCCTCTGGGGGTCCTGTTCTTGCCCACTACTCCACTGTACTACCGTGTCCAGCGGTCCCGTCTGGCTCCCTGTCGGGTCTTTACCTCCCCTCGTTCTCTACGAACTTGGTGGCGGGTGCTGACCTACAGGACGGGGGGGTTGACCAGTTCACCCCTGCGCGTCAGCGGGTGACCCACTGCACGTGTGCAGACACGGGCCGACACTTGGCCACGTTTACCCGTCGGCCGGGGTCGAGCCTGTACACCCTCACTACTGAGTCTCCTCCGGTTGCTGTGCCTGGTCAGGTAGCTGCGTCGGGTCAGGTGTTTGCTGCGGCGTCTCGGTCTGGTCCTGAGTCTGCCCCCTGCTCGTGTCGCCTCCTGTCCCACGAGACTCTTCTCTGGCACCACCGTCTTGGTCACCCCTCCCTGCCTCGTCTCCGAGGCATGGCCTCTCGTGTCCTGGTCTCTGGTCTCCCCCGGTCGCTCCCTCCCCTCCCCCCGGGGCCTGCCCCTACCTGCGTTCCCTGCGTCGAGGGGCGGCAGCGCGCCGCTCCTCACTCCTCCGAGTTTCCGCCGACAGAGGCTCCGCTGCAGACTCTTCACATGGACGTGTGGGGCCCAGCCCGCGTCCGTGGACAGGGTCACGAGCGCTACTTCCTGCTGGTAGTTGACGACTACTCGCGTTACACCACGGTCTTCCCCTTGCGCCGCAAGGATGAGGTCACTGAGGTGTTGATCGACTGGATCCGCGCTGCTCGTCTCCAGCTCAGGAAGAGTTTCGGCTCGGACTTTCCTGTTTTGCGTCTGCACTCAGACAAGGGTGGTGAGTTTTCCTCCGGCCCTCTGCGAGCCTTCTGTCGTGCGAGGGGCATCCGCCAGACGTTCACGCTTCCGGCCTCTCCGCAGCAAAATGGGATTGCTGAGCGCCGCATTGGCATGGTCATGGATGTCGCTCGTACGTCCATGATCCATGCGGCTGCTCCCCATTTTCTGTGGCCGTTTGCGGTTCAGTACGCGGCGCGTCAGATCAACCTTCAGCCCCGGGTCTCCATGCCGGGGACCTCCCCCACTCTGTTGTGGACGGGGAAGGTTGGCGATGCGTCTGCGTTCCGTGTCTGGGGATCTCGGGCTTTTGTCCGAGACTTGTCTGCGGACAAGATGTCCTCCCGTGCTATTCCCTGCGTCTTCCTTGGCTTCCCCCTTGACGCGCCTGGTTGGCAGTTTTACCACCCCACCTCGCGCCGTGTTCTGTCCTCCCAGGACGTCACGTTTGACGAGTCGGTTCCGTACTACCGTCTCTTCCCCTACCGCGCTGCCCCCCTTCCCCCCCCGCCGCTCTTCCTTACGCCAGGTCCCCCCCCGGTAGACCCCCTCCCCCCTCAGGGTACGGCTCCTTCAGGTGTGTCTCAGGTAGACCCCCCCCCCTTGGCTGAGCCTTTGGAGGTCACTTATGACACCTCTGGCCTACCTGAGGGGGGTGCCGTTGCTGCTGACGCCCCGACGGCCTTCGGCCGTGCACCACGCTTGGAGACCCCTCCAGGGTTCCCGCCGCGACCGTCTTCGCCGCCTCTGCAGCCGGTTACTGTTGACTCTGGTGCTGTTGGGGGTGGTGCTCCTGTCGGTGCAGAGTCTGGGGGTGCTGAGCCTGGGGGTGCGGAGTCTGGGGGTACGGCGCCTGTGTGTGCGGAGTCTGGGGGTGCTGAGTCTGGCGGTGAGACGCTTGAGGGCACTGGGACTGCTGGTGCGCGGCCTACTTGGAGTGGCCGCCTTCGTCCGCGTGTGCCTCTCACCCCTCAGCAGCTACACGACTGGTACGGTCGGCGTCAGCGTCGGGCTGCTAGAGCCCGGGGCTCTACTGCTGGGGGTGCTGGAGCTGCTGGTTCTGGGGGTACTGCTGCTGGAGATGTTGCGGTTGGGGACCCTGGGACTGGAGGTGCTGGTTCTTGTGGTGCTGCTGCGGGAGACCCTGCGGTTGGAGACCCTGGGACTGGAGGTGCTGGTTCTGGGGTTGCTGCGGCGGGAGGCACTGCGGTTGGGGACCCTGGGACTGGAGGTGCTGGTTCTGGGGGTGCTGCTGCGGGAGACCCTGCGGTTGGAGACCCTGGGGCTGGAGGTGCCGGTTCTGGGGGTGCTGCTGCTGGTGCCGCTGGTTCTGGTGGTGCTACCGCTGGAGGTACCGGTTCTGCGACTGGAGCTGCTGGAGCTGCTGGAGGCACTGGAGCTACTGGAGTTACTGGAGGTGTTGGAGCTGCTGGAGGCACTGGAGCTGCTGGAGGTGCTGGAGCTGCTGGAGCTGCTGGTGCTGGTGCAGCTGCGCCGACACGACTGTTCTTCGCTCCGCCGTCTCCGTCGTCTCTGCCACCGCCTGACTCTGCTCTTCGTCAGGTTGTTACTCTCCCGTCGTCTACTGGTCTTCCGTTACAGCCTGGCTCACCGCTGCCTGCTCCCTCTCCTTACACTGAGCAGACAGGTAGTCTTGCTGAGCGTCGTGCGCCTGCGTCGCGTCCAGTCTCGCCTGTTCGTTCTGGTCGTACTGGTCGTCGTGTTTCTCGTTCACGTCAGCCGACTGTCCCCAGTGCACACCTTGTTGTCCGTCGTCCTCCCTCTGCTCCGCAGTCTGTTCCCCTGCCGTCTCCCCCTGCGTCCTCTCTGCCTGCCGTTCCGGACCCTGCGTCTGACCGGTTTCGTGCTGACCACCCTACAGTCACGCGTCTACTAGCCACTGTTGTCACTGACCCGTCGTTTGAGTCTGCTGCTGCGTCTGCCTTGGTCGCTGAGCTTGTTGACTTTGCTGCTGCCTGTCGTCTAGACTACGCCGCTAGTCTTGTTGCTGAGTCTGAGTCTGTCTGTCCTCCGTCCGTCGGGGGTGAGTGTGCTCTTGGGTTCGCGCCTTCTACTGCTGACCCGTCGCTGTTTCTGCGCACCGACACTTCACTGCCGCCGTTCTACATCCTCGTGTACGTCGACGACTTGGTTTTTGCCACTGCTGACACTGAGGCTCTTGCCCTGGTGAAGTCCGAGCTGCAGAAGAGACACACGTGCACAGACCTGGGTGAGCTGCGCAGTTACCTTGGCTTGCAGATCACCCGGGACAGAGCACGCCGCACCATCACACTGACTCAGTCACACATGGTGCAGAAGGTCCTTCAGCGCTTCGGCTTCACCTGGTCCTCAGCACAGGCCACTCCTCTGGCGACAGGTCACTCACTCTCAGCTCCACCTTCGGACGAGTCCGTAGAGCCGAGTGGTCCTTACCCAGAGCTAGTTGGCTGCCTCATGTACCTGATGACCTGCACTCGTCCTGACCTCGCGTACCCTCTTGGTCTTCTGGCTCGCTACGTGGCTCCTGGTCGGCACCGACCTGAGCACATGGCTGCTGCTAAGAGGGTACTGCGCTACTTGTGCAGTACATCAGGCATGGGGCTAGTGCTTGGTGGGAGGAGCCCAGTTGTTCTCACTGGGCACTCAGACGCTTCTTGGGTTGACGACCAGGCTACTCAGCGGTCGTCACAGGGTTACACCTTCAGCCTTGGCTCTGGTTCAGTTTCTTGGCGTTCTACTCGCTCGTCTTCAGTTCTCAGCTCTAGTTGTGAGGCTGAGATCTACGCCACAGCCATGGCTGCACAGGAGTTGCGCTGGCTCACCTACCTGCTGACCGACCTGGGAGAGCGGCCTCGTTCTCCTCCAGTGCTGTACGTCGACAACAAGGCTGCCATTGCCTTGTGTGAGGAGCACAGACTGGAGCACAGAACGAAGCACATTGCTCTGCGTTACTTCCTGGCTGGAGAGTTGCAGTAGCGAGGCCAGCTTCGTCTCCGGCACGTGGACACTCGGGCCAACACTGCTGATATATTCACCAAGGCACTTCCGTCTGGTGATCATCAGCGCTTTTGTACTTTGTTGGGCCTTGTTCCGACGTTTCCACACTTGCTGTAGCCCTTGTTTGTACTGTGATCTTTATATATATACCTGCATGTTGGCTCTTGCTAGCTAGAGATCACTGTACTGTTCTTTTTGTTGCTTATATACCTCTGCATGTGGACTGGCCCTGTGGCCGTTTGCTTGTGCTCAGTGGGAGTGGTGACGTTGTGATCCACCCTGAGCTGTGTTTTTGTCTCTTGACTGGTCTTGTGACCGTTGCTTGCTCTGGCTATCCCCCATTTCGCCTATGGGGGTGTGTCAAAACATATGCATATTATATCTAGGCTATATTGGGGATAGCCTTAGGGGGTACACACATTTCTCTCGACACTCTACTCTTGTACCCCACCTTGACCTAATCTCATCATCCTTGCCTTAGATTCTAACAAGAATGCGTGGCGACGTTGTGATCCACCCTGAGCTTGTTTTGCTTTGTTTCCTCTCTTGACTGGTCTTGTGACCGTTTGTTGTGTTGGCTATCCCCCACTTCGCCTATGGGGGTGTGTCAAATTATATGTTTAATGTTATGTAGGCTGTAGTGGGTTTAGCCTTAGGGGGTACAGAAACTTGCTCGACACTTGTTTGTATCCCCCTCCAAAACCCTAATCCCACATACCTTCATACTATCTTCACATCTAGCAGCAGGAATGAATGAACTAGCAGCATGCAGGAGTACAAGTAGTAAACCCTAATTGGGTTGTACCCCATATGGGCTACCCCACTACAGCCTAGACAATATGCAGCACATATGTTTGACACCCGCTTCCCCCCCCCAGATGCTTCTAAGACCGTAGGGTCCTTTTCTCGAGGTATTACGGTAAGAGTATAGGCAAGCTGGATGATTGACAAGGGTGAGATAGGGCAGAAACCGGATTTCTCTTCTCTATTAGATGCCTCACTAAAGCCTAACGGTACCGTATCTAACAAAGATATGAACATAACTTGAGATTACTCGGGTGATTTCAAAACTCCGAAAATTTGTACATACTGGTACCAAGTGTTAGCGAATACGCGAATGGAGTATAGAACAAGCGTATCAAGCAAAGAATGAACAAATGATGTGAATGTTACACATACCTACTACAAGCATGGCGTGATCATATCTACATGTGGGAACGCTCTTTGAAGGGCATCAAGGGCCGATGAGAAAAATGTCCGCGCTGCAATCAACCTCTGTTTGGCGTCACTGACCGTACGATTCCCCACAGGAGAGTTCCGATATCTGGAAGTCGGTATGGTACAGGTAGTCATGGTGTTAGAAGAAGCTGCGCCACTGCTGGTGTGGTTGAAACTGCTGACATAACGAGTGGTGCTTGCATAGGAGCTGCTGTTCCAACTGCTACTGCCAACACCACTGCCACCGCCACCACCACGGCCGCGCACGCTGCACAGTGCTCTTTGTAACTGAGGCAGGTGGCTGGCTTGCTGCCTTGCCGTCTGACAGCGAGAATGGTGCAGATCGCTGTGGTTGTTGGAGTTCTCGTCTCCCTCCTCCTCCTCATCCTCGCCTTCAGAGTCCCATTCTTCGTTGCTTTGATACACGGAATTCCTGCTGCTCGAGTACCGCTCTCGGCCGCATTCCATGTCTCCCCACCCCTCCTCCTCCTCGTCATACTCCTCCGAATGGCCCTCACTTTCCCTGTCCCATTCTTCCTCGGAGCCCTCATTCTCAGACTCTATTTCCTCTTGCAACTCGCCTTCATCCTCATTCTCACTTCCATACTCACTCCAATCCTCATTGTCCTCCTCCTCATCCTCCCCCTCCTCCTCCTCTTCCTCCTCCTCCTCCTCTTCCTCCTCCTCCTCATCCTCTAAACAAACCACCTCCAAACTCTTCAAACTACCCGCACACTGCCGCATAAACGCGCCGATCCAAAGCAGTGTAGCCCCGCTCCTTCCCCGAAGCTTCACTGACAGATTCTCCAGCTGGCTCGGCCAAGCGTCCACATCAGCCGGGTTCATCACCCGACCCAGCGTCACCCGAGCCTCCGCCGAACCTCCTGCATCCGAACCTGAGGTAGGCGCGCTATCAGGAGTGGCGAGACAGCCACCGCGAATAAGGCATTCCCAAGGTAGCGGGCCCAGGAAAAGCGAGGAGAGATTAGGGCAATGGCTAGTTAGCCAATTCAAGTTCAGCAGATCGAGACCCCCGCTTCCCGCGGCGCGCGCCGCGTCCCGCGGGGAATCGGTCGCCGCGCCGTTGCGCAGTGCGCCGGCGCCGCCAGAGCAGCCGGAGCCGCCGCATTCGACGGTGAAGAGATCCAGCGCGAGGTGCGTGAGCGACGCGCCCGCACCCGCGACGAGCGACTCGAGCGACGGCCAGTGAACGGTTCCCGCGCGGACCTCGAGCGACGCGAGGGCGGTGGAAGCGGGCGCGGAGAGGCGCAGCGCGGAGGCGGTGGCGACGGAGAGAGACTCGAGCGCGCGCGCGTTGGGGAGGGAGAGCGCGGTGAGAAACATGTCTCGAATCGACACCTCGCGGAGGCCGCCGATTTCGCCGCCGCCAGCGCGGCGCACGCTCTTGTCCTCGGTATACGCAGCCTCGCTGCAGATAAGTGTGACGGCGGGGACGCGCAGGTACGCGAGCTCGATAGACTCCAATCGCGCAGGCAGGCGCAAGCATAGCCCCGCGGGGTGTCCCGCCGCCGCGGCAGCTGCGGCCCGCGCGCCGGCGGCGGCTTGAAGCGCTGCGTAGTAGCCCGCGGGATAAGAGGCGGCTTGCGCGGTGAGACCAGCCGCCATGAAGATGGAGAGGTGGCGGAGATTGGGACACGCGTCGAGCAGGGATTGGAGCGTGGATCCCGCCAGGTTGGTCCATTCGAGCGAAAGCGCGCGCAGATTGAGGAACGCGGAGTTCCCGCGGAGGAAATGGGGCGGGAGGGAGAAAGAACCGAGGCGCATCGAAGAGAGGTTGGGGCAATGCGACGCGAGATGCTGCAGATGGGAGGTCAGGTCCGGACCGCCCGCGTAAACCGTGCAGCTGGGGGCGGAGGAGCCGCCAGCGGAAGACGCGGCGGAAGATCCGGCGGCGGTGACGGCTTTGTGCTGCGTGATGGTGACGTGGCGGAGGGAACTGCCAGCGTGGCGGGCCCACGCCTCGACGATGAACTCGCGAGGATGCGCGCTGATGTTATCGCCGCCGACGCCGCCGTGACTCCCGCCGCAATTCACGGTCTCCACGTGGAGAGACGACAGGCCATGGGAGCGCATCACCATACACGATACCACCTCTTCGATTTTAGCAGGAGGGAGCGAGAGGCGGGCGAAGGTGAGGGACGGGACAAGCGGCACGAGGCGGTGCCACCGACGGCAGACCGCGCCGGCCGCTGCCACGTGTCGCGCAGAGCCAAGCGCGGCAAAGATATCGATTAAAACATCGTCGGGTAACTTGTCTAGCAAGCAGCTGGGGCTATTACTGGTACTAGCCGCATCTGTGCTTTCAACAATAGAGTCACCGTTGCTGCTCCTGGAGGATTCCGCGCCTATCTCCTCATTTCTGTCTTCGTCAGCAGCGGCAACGGCGGCGGCTTCGTCGGTGGTGGCGGAACTCGCGGCGGAAGTTGTCGCGGAGAGCAGCGACATCCGCGGCTGGAACTTAACGGTGCGGAAGCACGCCTCGAGGGAATGGCGGCGCGGTTGTAGCAAACGCGAAGCGGCGGCGGCGGCGGAGCCAGCGGAGTTTGCGGCGCCGATTGCGGCTAAGCGGGCGACTACCATTCCCGACTCGTACTCAGGGTCCGTCGCGGTCGCTGTAGCCCCACGTAGCCGCCGCGCTGCGGCCAGCTTCACAAAATCCTCCCGCGTGAGGCCCTTCGCGCGGAGAACTTCCGGATAGTGCCGCGCGTTGAGGGTTGCGGCGGGTCGCTCTGCTGCGTCGACCGCGCCTCGGCGCATAGCGACAGCATCAGACGAAGGTCCATGAAATGTGGTCATGGCGTAGTTACCTCCTCGGTGATGTCACGACGACAGAGTACCGCGGAGGCGGAATAGGAGGCGAAACAGGAGGCGGAAGAGGGTCAATATTTGTGCTCGACTCAACGTGTCGACCTGCAGCAGACGAACTTAGCTCCCACTCGAGGTACTCGTAGTGATAAAAACTCCTAGCAATGGTGTCGCCCGCAGCTGCTGCTACCAATACTGTTATTGTCAAGATTCGTCTGAAGACTCTAACGGGCTGTCCTCAGTACGTGAACGTTTTCGTAAGGGTATGAACGCTAGATCTTCCGCTTCAGACGATTCGATTGCTTGCAAGGACAATACACGAAGTCAAGCCTTGGGAACAAACGCGGAGATTAATAGACTTGCCATGGCAGTGGGGTACGGAAACTACGGTGATAATACTGTACTGTACAGTACAGTACATACATTGATCCCAACCAACCAACCCATCGCAACTTTGCCCAGATTGGTTGAATTTGGCCCGCAAGTTGAGACCGTGTCGTTCCCCTGTGTGAACGAAAGGATGTCGTGTCCTTGTGCTGAGTTGGACGCCGGCGCCAAGGCAGGCTCGATGAGGCCCTTTTTGCGGCTCTTGCTGCGGTCTCTCACATCACATCACGGCACGGTGGTGAACGATCCAAACCAAACATCTCGCGAGTACAGTACGTACGTTGCGTTTCGGTGCATTGCCCTTGTGGGTCCAATCAGGCGAATGCAGGCTTGCCTGAAAAGTCGGCTGTCCTTGCTGTGTGGTGTGGTGGGGCGGAGGGAGAGAGGAGGAGGGGGGAGGTCATTCGTTCGTTCATTTCTTGATGAAAAGTGATTGGTAGAATCGAAGGGCAATGCGCGTCATACTGCTGCAAAAGCTCATCCCACTGGGAGCTTTCGTTCTCCTCACGGGGCCCAAGGTGGAAGTGATGGCCCGGTACGCGCGCGCCTCGGAAGTAGTGGAGGACATAGGGGGAGGGAAACCTGACGTGTTTTGAGGTCCTTACTTTCAAACTGTAGAATCTCAATCTAATCTAGTGGGATCAAGAGCGGAACTTGTGGTTCGTTTCCTCCTTTGCCGTCCTTTACATGGGAATTTAGGTAACAGAAACAAAGTTTAGCGCGGAGAAACCCCAGCTAGTATCCTGACAGGGTGCCACATACACCCTCTTTTTTTAATACACTTGCTCATTCCGGTGAATTATTCAATTAAAAAAAAAGTGAAACTGTTCCTTGGACGTATTCGGAATTGTTACAATAACCGTCTCTAGGGGGTGAGTGATTCGCAATTTCGTTATCCTGGGTACCCTACCGAGCCATTTCAAACGTTCAGACAACCGTCTTCGAAAGTAACTAACCTCGTCAAACCGTACTGGTGCAAAAGTCCACTATAACGCGTCTTCTGGCGCGTTGAGCCACAGGGCCCATATAGCCAATGACAGTGTAGCGCGAAACAGGGTGTACAGATTTCTCTCGAAAGCATAAAGCGTCCGTCACGTCTCATATACACCACGGAAAATATTCAGACTCTAGCGTACACCTTGTTTGCTTTCACCGACGCTACGTGCATCCACCCCCCAAGCCAAACCAGTCTGCCTCTCCCGCCCGCCACCTCGTTGGACCAAACCAAAGAGCTCGATGGGAGATGTCCCCCTCCCTCCCAAACCAACCCAACAAAGACCAAACGCGCTGCACTGTACACAACAATAGTACACATGTGTACAGAACAGTGTTGAAAAGAAACTGTCAAAAGAAATACACCCTCATTCTCAGTCTACGCACAATCGGGAGCAGCGACAACAGTGTTGTCAGGTAGCGTCTCTGTGCTTGTGGCCGAACCCCCTAATGTTGCCAGGCACACCATGCACCAAGCGCCAAAACAGTAACATTCGAAACGACTTGTTCACTTTGTCCTACACTGTGGCCAAAGATTCCACATCAAAACACACAAGAAACAGACAATTCCTAACACAGGTTCAAAACACATACAGAATATCTACGTTCGGTAGAAAGGGGTAACGTATGGTAGAGCGAAAAGCAACGGCAGCCAACCACACATGTGAGCGCACTGTACACTTCCTGCCAGTCAAAGTCAACAGCTGCATTACCAACGTGGCAGTCGTGATTGTGCTTGTAGAGTATGTGCATGCACCATTCTAGGCACGTTGCAGTCACTACAAGCGTTCGGTGCATGTGGCGATTGTGCACAGACTGAGAATGAGGGTGTAGTGTAGCGGAGCCCGTCACAAATCTCCGGCTTCGGGCAGCGATGGGTCTCGTTGAAGATTTGAACTGATGCCTCTCAGAAAAGCGGGCAAGAAGAACGCACATGCAAACCAATCGACCTGCCTCCATTTGTGCCACTCTGAGGCACTGAGGTCACCACAACAAAGCCCCGCTGGGAACCTTTTGCTGTACGAAGTGGGGAAAATATGCCACAAGTAACATACAGTGGTTTCGATAATTTGTCTGGTAAAAAAAAACAGTGTACGGTCACTGAAAAGGGTGTTTTCACGCGAATGATAATAGGGTTCACGTAATCAGTCACCTGGCGAAATTTCACGCGAATGGTCACACGTGAAACTCCCGCCCGAAAAAGATAATACCCAAAAGGAACCTGGATGCATTTTCGGATTGTTCAACCCTAAACACGTAACTTGCCTGGTATTTAGGGTTGATCCGTTCCCAAATCGTATCAGCTTCCGATTGGGTTTAGTTTTTTCAAAGTTGACTGGTTGGTTTTGCGCGAGCGGGAAAATTTCCGAGTTTCATGTGTACTTGGCGGGAGTTTCATGTGTGACCATTCACGTGAAATTCCGCCAGCAAATAGTGACTGATTACGTGAACCATATTATCACTCCCGTGAAAACACCCTTTTTAGTGACCTACACTGCTTTTTTTACCAAACGAATTTTCTATGCCACTTTGTGTTACTTGTGGCATATTTTCCCTACA
This sequence comes from Closterium sp. Yama58-4, assembly GCA_947470075.1. Classification (NCBI taxonomy): domain Eukaryota; kingdom Viridiplantae; phylum Streptophyta; class Zygnematophyceae; order Desmidiales; family Closteriaceae; genus Closterium; species Closterium sp. Yama58-4. The sequence goes on along the minus strand of CANIUD010000757.1, from coordinate 609,374 downwards.
AAGTGCGCAATGAGCAGCAACAAACCAAGAAAGGGGGAGGATACACCTACACCCCCAGTGTATACACGTACATCGTCTGGCGATTTTGCAGCATATCTTTCAGAGATTGACCGTGAACAAAGACATCTGTACAGTACACGTACGCGTTTCGGGAATTTCCAGGAAATTACTAGGTCTTTTGGTGGAGTGGGGGAGTCACTTGCAGCAATCAAAAACTCGATCGATCTGAGGTGCGGTGTACGCGTGGCAAGTCTGTTGGCTCACGTCAGTTCTGCTATGACGAATGAGAGAGCGCGCTAGCCCCGAGGTGTGGGGCGACGAGGTCGTCACGTGAAATTCGCTGTCATAAATCGTATTAAATGCTCACCAAATCCTGCTACTGTACTGTACAGGGGTGAGAGGAACACAAGATCGTGAGATATCCAGTCCAGACCAGGCCTGTCGAAGTTCCTGGGGCTCGTACTTGCGCTCCCCAGCTCCTCCCAATCTAACCCTTGGTTGGGGGTAGGTGAGCGTTTTGGCGCACGGGCGCACCCCAAAGTCAGAACTTGAAATCAGGGCATGTTTGAAGTTTGTACTTACACTACATTTTACTATGATACGTGCAGTTATCTACTTATATTAGAAGTCAAGAACACCTAACACTACACATGACTTAAATAGTCATAAAACCTACCTAACCTGGAATGTTCTTCTTCTCTACTCTAACTACAGAAATGGCATGCAGAGCTCAGCTACTCTACTCTAACCAAACATGCAATGCAAGCCTAAGTTGCAGGCTTCCTCCCCTTCCTCCACTTCTCCTCAAACAAGGCATAGGCCGCTGCCCAGTCCACCGGGTAGTCTAGCATCTTCACCGTCATGAGCTCCCCCAGCCTCACATCAGAAAGAGCAACACGATAATGTTTTGGCGGGAGAAGCCCCTCTCACACTCAACAGTGCTGAGAGACAGCACAGAAACCGCACGCCAGAGAGATACAATGGTGGGATAGTCATCCCTCCAGTCTGCCGTGCGCAGCATGTTGGTGAGAGCCTGATGGAAGCTCTGCTTCTTGAACTTCTTCTCCATGGTGGCTACAAAGAGGCGCATCTGCGGCTCTATGTCAGCAAGAGTGACTCCTGCCATGGACATATACAACAAGTAGAACATGTCATGGTTGGAGAAGAACATGAACAAGGTTAGAACATAGACAAGGTTCCTACAACAGGCCTCGCGACTTACCAGGTAGCTTGTTCTTGAACATGTCAAGGAGCTCGGTGAGATGGAGCTTCACCCACGCGTCCTGCTCTCCTGCACGGGGGGGATACTTATCAGGGGTGAAGAAACCAACACCATCGAAATGGCGCAGGTCCGCCATCCTCTTCCCAAGCGCCTTAATGAGGCGCTGAGCGAAACTCCTCGCCAGGTCCGCGCAGGCCTCCAAGTCGCATCCCCCCCCTGGGTTCTTAGGGTCGATGATGTCCTCGTGCAGCTCGATCTCGACTGTTGCAGGCTTGCCGTTCTCGTCCACTCCCTTGAGCTGCATCTTGCGCTTGTCCTTGCTTTTGTGTGCAGCAAGGAACTTGTTCAGGCGGGAGGTGTTCGGCCCGTTGGATGCGCCGGGCTCGACGTAGTACTGCGCCAGCTTGGTCTTCACCTTGTCGACATGATTCTTCACCTGTGTGATGTCGACCTGAAGGCAAACAGAGCGCGAATCCATTAAAACCTTGCACATAAGTCATGAAGCGCTTGGGTCATGTTCATAACAACCTTACCGTCTGCTTATGGAAGGAAAGATTGAGTCCACTGAGCAGCTGCAGCACGTCAGCCAGGAGGTAAAGCATGTAGTTGAACTTGAAGCTGGTTGCGAGCTTCTCCGTCCCGTCCTTCTCCTTTGTCCACATCCACATCAGAACCGGCAGCACGTCGCAGAAACGATTCACAGCATCCCCGCGAGACAACCAACGGACGGTGCAGAAGCCTTGCACCTCCAGGTGCGTCTGCAGAATGACGTCCTGGAGCTGCATGTAGGTCTTGTGATCCGTAGATGAACGCGCGAGACGCTCAGCAGTCTGGCGTATCATCTGATCCACGACGTTGAACTCCTTGAAGCTCTTAGCGGCATCCTTTGCAGCCAATGCCTCGCTGCACAAGCACGAAATGTGGGTAAGTATGGTTGGCGACGAAAATAACATCACATAACAGTGCGGTGCAACCTTACCGATGCGCCACGCAGTGAATCGCCACCAGCCACGCGCAACGTTTCCGAAGCAGGGCGACAACTCCGTTCTGCTTGCCAGTCATGACGGATGCACCATCCATTGAAACCCCAACCAGCTTGTCCATCGACATGTCCTTCAACCACAGACACTTCACGATCGCGTCGTACAATGCTGCAGCGTCGCATCGCTCGAGCGACAGGAGAGCAAGAAACTGGCACACCACGGCCTCGCCTCTCTCGAACGTGCAATACATGATGAGATGCTTTCCACGGGCGCGATCCGTGGATTCGTCGAAGGAGAGGCTGTACCAGGCCGACTCTTTGACGTCCACGAGCTGCCTGGCCACCAGATGCTCTGACATAGCCTCTACGAACTCGCCGAAAGCGTATCTGCAATTAGTACCGACTGAAAATGTAAGTTAGTTACTCACAAAAGAACAGCAATAGAAGTACGTAACAAGCAGAAACCTCAGACCAGAATCAGAAGCAGGATAGAAGGAGCAAAAACATAGGCTAACAACCACGTACCGCGAGTAATAACGACCGTATGCTTCGCTGTTCCGCATGTCGGGGCATCCTTGCTCCGCCATGAACCGCACCAGCAAGGGGTAGAGAGCGATAGGTGCATCGTGCTGCGCGATCCAATGAGCTCCCAGCATGCATTTCACGACTCTCGCCATGACAGGATTGCTGCTGAGCATGTTCAAGAGGCTGCGCTGCCTCACCTCCGTGCCTGCAGCAAGTCGTTCTGCTTCCATGGCCGCGAGGTGCACCTTGGACTGGTCATGGTTGCGGCATGCAGACTTCTGAAAATCCCTCGCACCGACGCCAGGACCGCCAAATGGAGACTTGGTGTTAGGAGCGAACTTACAGCACGCGGAACACTTCATACCGTACTGGCGCTCCTCTTTGTCCCACTTCAGGCTCAGCCACGAGTACGTCTGCTTCCAGGCTGTGCTGAAGCGTCGTGCATGACGCCTCTCAACAGCAGGAATCTCGGTGTCCACGGGTACTTCTGCATCCTATGCGATAGCCTTGTCCTGCGCATCCAGCTCCTCCGGCGTGCTTCGTGCGCGCTTCCGCGATTGTGGTGGCGGACCTGCGAAGCTGAGGTGCACCTGACGAAAGCGGCCCGCAGACCTCGATGTAGTCTGCGACGATGCGGCTTGCTGGGCGTCGCGTGGGTCCAAGACAGAGACTGCTACATCTAGCATCTCTTCAGCATCCGGTGGTACGTATGGCTCGGTCTCGGTCGTACTATGCGAATAAGAGATGCTCGTCATGGCCAAAACTGGAGGAGGGGTTTCACCCTCGCTAGGCTCCATTGTGGGAGAACGTTGCTGACGAAGTACACTGGTCAGCTAGCCATAAGATAGACCTCGCGTGTGTGAGTTAGGCGACGCGGGGTTTACTCGACAGGGTGGGTGGGTGGAGGAGAAGTGCCATAGCACGGCACTTACGAAGGTGGAGAGCAGAGAGCTTGGGTGGATGGTACCGTGGTGGTGGTTGGACGGTGGGGAAGAGAAAACATGGCACGAACAAAGGAGGAGAAGAGAGGGAGCCTGGGTGGGTGGTGGTGGTGGATGGATTGCATGGTGGTGGGGAGGAATCGTGGCTCGCACGAACGAAGGTGGTGAGGGAGCTGCTACGGTGGAGTGCTTCAGTTCCTTTGACGTGCTTTGGTTTAGTGTGTAGGATGTCTCTTTGGCCAAGGAACTTAGCCAGATTCACTCAAGATAATCCCATGTGTCACAGCTGTACACTGCGGCCAGCTCGTATTGGACGCTAAGGGAATGTGCGGGTGCTCCTAGGCTGACTGAGACACGCTACACTCACAGGATTGGCTACAAAACGCTAAGGGAAAAATCCCCTTGGCGCGCTCTAGTTCAGGCAGAGGAGAAAGAGGGGGGGAGGGGGGGGGGGTGTCTAGGGCACCCTTTGGGGGGGGGGTCCTACGACCTGAAACCTACACTTAGATACAGGGGAAGGCCCGGTTTCGTCACTTAACGCATCCGGGGAAGGTTCGAATGAGGCACTTAGTGGCACGGGTGGGGTGCGATTTTAAAACTTGACGCATTGGAGCTGGAGCGAAACTAGCCCTTAATGTCAGGGCATTAAGGGCATATGCCCGTCAATCGTCAGGCCTGGTCCAGACCCAAACTCGCATGAACCAACAAACTTTAAAATTGAGGCTAACAGAATGACATTTTCCTTTCAGTAGGGGGTAGCACATTCTTTATTAAAATGCCGCTAGTCCGCAGCGCACCAACTATAAGGATGCAAAAATTGGCAGGAATGGAGTAGGATCGGTGCCTCACATTGATCCTACCACAAAATATAAGCACACCGATGTGCCCAATTGCATATCTTCAATCGCCAAGACACACCATATAATGGATTTTGCCTATTTCCTTACTGAGACACCCTATGCACGTAAAAAACCAACTTTCAGTTCTCAGGTTCGGCCTGCCGACCTCGCCTCCAAATTTCGACTGCGTCGCCTTCGGGTTTTCCAATCCCAAACCTGCACCAAACCTTGCACGGTTTCGCGACCTCGACCTAGCTGGTATCCGCTATGTCTGTGCTTGGTAGTTGTAATCACTTTCGCGATATTGCATTCTACGCACTCTTCTTCATACAACTCAAAACACACCAAGCCACAAGTAACATGACAGAAAATTTGTAGGCCAATATTGCATGACCTTCACAATTGCGAGATTGATATATGGCAGGATGCACATGGCGCGAGCTAGGGGTGACACAATATTGATGGCCAACGTACTGTGCATTGTTGAATGCTGGCGAAATTAAGGGTGTGGAACATTGCAACGACCAAACCCAAAGTTTGACCAAATGGTCGGCTGTGGCGAAAGCGATAAGTGCAACAATTAGACGAGCCCCGCCAAACATTTTGAGCACAACGACCATTCTGTTCGCAAGGACGCAGAACAACCACCCTAAACCACTCAGGCATCCACCTTGGGGTGTCATTGGAGAGCAAGGGCTGGGAGGTCTTCCACGTCACCGACAACAAGGTCGTCACTACTATGGAGGCGATCTCATACGAACGATGTTGCTAGAGGTGTGGAAGGCAAAGTATGGGTCGGCGCTGGGGCGGACGCAGACCAACCCCCTCACGGACGGCCACGGTCCTGCTGCTCGTCGAGGTTTGCTAACGATAATGTCACCGCACCACCCCTTGTCAATGACATGTCTGTTTCGCCGCCGTCGTCAGCCATGAGCGATGAAAGGAGCCTTAAAACTTTGCTTGTGGCGCCGGCCAACAGCATCGCCGGCGGCCGATGTGACACAGAGCTTGTCGACGAGGGTGCGGAGCCGTTGATGACAAGGATAGCCTCTGCCTGAATCTAGCCCTCATCATGCCAAATCAATGAAGGACTTCTAGAGAGAGAGAGAGAGAGGGAGAGAGAGAGAGAGAGAGAGAGAGAGAGAGAGAGAGAGAGAGAGAGAGAGAGAGAGAGAGAGAGAGAGAGAGAGAGAGAGAGAGAGAGAGAGAGAGAGAGATAGAGAGAGAGAGAGAGAGAGAGAGAGAGAGAGAGAGAGAGAGAGAAGAGAGAGAGGAGAGAGAGAGAGAGAGAGGGGGGAGGACTTGGCCTCTGTCCCTGGCCTCTGTCCCTTGCCTCTAGGCCATATAAGTATCCTGTGGGGGCCTCCATCCCTCATTAGTTCATTCTGTTTTTAGTTTTCCGTAGGCGCTCGCGAGAGAGAGAGAGGGAGAGGACTTGGCCTCTGTCCCTTGCCTCTGTCCCTTGCCTCTAGGCCATATAAGTATCCTGTAGGGGCCTCCATCCCTCATTAGTTCATTCTGTTTTGAGTTTTCCGTAGGCGCTCGCGAGAGAGAGAGAGAGGGAGAGGACTTGGCCTCTGTCCCTTGCCTCTAGGCCATATAAGTATCCTGTGGGGGCCTCCATCCCTCATTAGTTCATTCTGTTTTTAGTTTTCCGTAGGCGCTCGCGAGAGAGAGTGAGGGAGGGGACTTGGCCTCTGTCCCTTGCCTCTGTCCTTTGCCTCTAGGCCATATAAGTATCCTGTGGGGGCCTCCATCCCTCATTAGTTCATTCTGTTTTTAGTTTTCCGTAGGCGCTCGCGAGAGAGAGAGAGGGAGAGGACTTGGCCTCTGTCCCTTGCCTCTAGGCCATATAAGTATCCTGTGGGGGCATCCATCCCTCATTAGTTTATTCTGTTTTTAGTTTTCCGTCGACGCTCACGCCGCGTTGCGCGGCCTTCGGCCGCGTGCCTAGGGGTGGCAAGGATTAACAGTAACACAAAATAATTGGACACCACAAGACAGCCATGGGCCACGCTACCCGCGACTAGGTCAAGAAATGCAAAGGGTCTACATGCGGCGGGTGCCGGAAACTACATCTGATGGGCATCCAGCGCCGCGAGAATACCACGCATGGTCCTCCACAGTTGCTGGACCACTAACGCGGTCGCGCCTAAGGCTTCAATCCCGCCACCAGCCTGGAGGTGTGCGGTCAGACCCTGGACCGTTACGTCCAGTTCAGAAATCGCAACGCCTCCCATCGCGGGCGCTGCCAGCACGGGTAGGAGGAGGAAGGCAAGCTGCGCAGCTGCAGCCTGGCAATCAGCTCGCGCCCCACGACCGAGAGTGCTCCCTGGGCTCTGGAGAATGGCGAAATGTGCATTCATCAGAATCAGTGACAGGGTCCTCTGACACCCCCGTCAGGCGCCACAGCTGCACAAGGGTCGCCGTGGGAACTTCAGCCATCCCGGTCGCTAGTGCCGCAGGCGGTGTTGAGATAAGCGGTAGTCTTAGGAGCCATAGCTAGGAGAGTCCTAGCTAGGCAAGAGAGTTTAGGCGAAAGAGAGGGGTTGCACTAGCAAGAATGGGGATACAAATAGCAAACCCTAGAAGGGTTGTACTCGCTACAGAGCACCCCACTACAGGCTAGAGCATAATATTCTGACACACCCCCATAGCCAAAGTGGGGTGTAATCAGCAGAGCAAGCAAAGCAGTACAAGCTCAGGGTGGATCACAATGTCACCACACATTCTGAGCACAAGTTTAAGAAGCAATAGTTTAAAGTTCACAATTATGAGCAAAGCTAGTGGTAGTCACAACGGGGAAGTGAGGAGGAGGAGGGCTGGCGAGAGGAGAGTAGATGGGAGGCGACGACTGAAGCTGCAGTCACACGGGCAACAGACGGCTCTGGTGCGACACAGTGGCTACCGGGAGTGAGTGCCCCGGAGTACAGGAGTAACAGGCTCCGCGGCTAAGACGAGCAGCAGGAGCAACGGACCCACAGGCGACGGCGCAACCGGCTCTCTGAGCTACCGGGAGTGAGTGCCCCGGAGTACAGGCGCTGCGTACGACACGACGGCAACCTCCCCTCAACCTCCCCCAACAGTCCCACATCCCTCGACACACACCCGCTGCTACAACACCGCTAGCTCCACTCCCCCTTCACCCCCCCTTAGTACCACTCCGACGGCTCCAACAGGTCCACCCCCCTCAGCGGCAGCTGCAGCACAGGGAGACGGAGGAGGAGGAGCAGGGAACGGCACACAGAAGCTGCACCCCCATACCCCCCAACCCCAAACCCTAATCCAGGAGAACGGGCAGAAGGAGGGGTGGGGCGCCTTCAGAAGCACGGGGGACAGCGGGGAGGACAGGGGCAGCGAAGAACGGGGCGCCCACGGGCCTGGCACAGCCTCCCGAACCGCGCGCAGGCGGTCCGAGCCGCGCGCGGGACTGGCGCAGCCCGTACGGGCCGCGCGCGTGCCTGGCGCAGCCCGTACGGGCCGCGCGCGGGCCTGGCGCAGCCCGTACGGGCCGCGCGCGGGCCTGGCGCAGCCCGTACGGGCCGCGCGCGGGCCTGGCGCAGCCCGTACGGGCCGCGCGCCGGGTGTACGGGCCGCGCGCAGGCCACGACGGGCGACGGGGGGCGACGCGCGGGTCCCCGTCGCCCGTCGCAGCGCCTCCCGGGGGCGACGTGCCGAGTGACGGGGCAGGAACCCGTCGCGCGCCTCGGGGCACACGGCGGGCAGAGAACCGCCGCGCGCCTCGGGGCGCACGGCGGGCAGAAAACCGCCGCGCGCCTCGGGGCGCACGGCGGGCTGAAAACCCTAGTTTCGACGCCGCGCACCACGGGGCGCGCGGCGGACAGGGAGTAGCAGTAGCAGCGGAAGCAGTGAAGTGGGCCCACAGGCCAGGAACGTTAAGCTCTGATACCATGTTGAGATAAGCGGTAGTCTTAGGAGCCATAGCTAGGAGAGTCCTAGCTAGGCAAGAGAGTTTAGGCGAAAGAGAGGGGTTGCACTAGCAAGAATGGGGATACAAATAGCAAACCCTAGAAGGGTTGTACTCGCTACAGAGCACCCCACTACAGGCTAGAGCATAATATTCTGACAGGCGGAACCGGAAGCGTGGGCGGAGGCTGCACGGACGGAGCATCAGCAAAGCGTCGCAGTGGGACGAACGCCCCTCTCGCCCCTCTGCCTCCCGCCCCCACAAATCTCGTGTCCGGGAGAGGGGGAACCCAGGGCAGAGGGGGATATGGCGCGGCAGAGACAGGACGCATGGGGACAGGGGGGGCACGATGATCGCCAGGAGTCTGAACCTGCGGGAACGCCGAGGCGAGCGGAGCGGGAGCAGCAAGGGGCGCGGCCGGAGCCTGCGCAATCACATGCGCCTGGGCGGGCGCTGGAGCGGCGGGAGCCTGGGAGCTTCCAAGATTCGGTGCGCCATTCAAGGCATTTCGCATCCCCGCAGCTAGCATCCCCAGGAAATCCTCGCGCAACTGCTCCATCTCGCTCGGCCCACCGCGCCCGCGACCGTGACCTCCCCACCAGCCACCGCGGCCCCCGCGGTGCGCCGACCGATACGACGGCGAGGAGAACCGCGCCCCCGATGCGCAGCCGCATTGCCCCCCGCGGCACTGTGTATCTGAGATTCTGCGAGACGCTGCGCGACGGGATGTACCGGCGCAGCTGCAGGGGCCACCTGGAGGGCAGGGTCGGGGCCGGCGCCCACCGCTGTCCCCAGCGCGGGGCCCCCGACGTCAGCCTGGCCAGTCGGCGGCGCCACAAGCGACGGCTGCGCAACGGGAACCGGTGCGCCGGCCGCGGGAACAACGTGGGGTAGGCTTGGCGGGGGAGCCGGCACCGGCGGGATTAGGGCCGGGGAC
>CANIUD010000756.1:0-93247 GCA_947470075.1 Closterium sp. Yama58-4 | reverse complement strand
GTCCAACCGGCTTGTTGGACCATCAAGTAAAAGGTCCAGCCGACTTGTTGGCCGAACTGATCAGTTGGTCTAACTGGCTTGTTGGACCAACAAGCCAGTTGGTCAAGCCGGCTTGTTGGACCAAGTGATCAGTTGGTCCAACGGCTTGTTGGACCAACAAACCAGTTGGTCACGCTGCTTGTTGGACCAACATGATCAATTGGTCCAACCGGATTGTTGGACCAACAAGCGAGAGTTGGTCAAGTTGGCTTGTTGGACCCAACTGATCAGTTGGTCCAATTGGCTTGTTGGACCAACAAGCCAGTCGGTCCACCAGCTGTTGGACCAACTGATCAGTTGGTCCAACCGGCTTGTTGGACCAACAAGCCAGTTGGTCAAGCCGGCTTGTGGACCAACTCGATCAGTTTGTCCAACCGGCTTGTTGGACCATCAAGCCAAATGGTCCAGCCGACTTTTGTTGGACGAACTGATCAGCTGGTCTTAACGGCTTGTTGGACCAACAAGCCAGTTGGTCAAGCCGGCTTGTTGGACCAAGTGATCAGTTGGTCCAACTAGCTTGGTGGACCAACAACCAGTTGGTCACGCCGGCTTGTTGGACCAACTGATCAGTTGGTCCAAACCGGATTGTTGGGCCAACAAGCCAGTGGTCAAGTTGGCTTGTTGGACCAACTAGTCAGTTGGTCCAACGGACTTGTTAGACAAACAAGAGTGGTCGAGCCCGCTTGTAGGACCAACTGATCTGTGGTCCAATGGACGAACAAGCCTGTTGGTCCAGCGTCTTGTTGGACGAACTGATCAGTTGGTCCAAAGGTTGTTGACCAAACAAGCCTGGTCAAAGCCAGCCTGTTGGACCAACTGATCAGTTGGTCCAACCGGCTTGTTGGACCAACAAGCCAGTTGGTCAAGCCGGCCTGTTGGACCAACTGATCAGTTGGTCCAACCGGCTTGTTGGACCAACAAGCCAGGTGGTCAAGCAGGCCTGTTGGACCAACTGATCAGTTGGTCCAACCGGCTTATTGGACCAACAAGCCAGTTGGTCCTGCCTGTCGGGTGCAAATGCACATTGCACGACATCCTGCCGTCTGTTTGTACGAGTATGCGTGTGCGAATGCATTTGCGTGTGAATGGTGTGTTCGTGTGTTTGTTTGCTTTCGCATTTTTCGCTTGATGCATTTGCAGGTACTCGCGCAATGTGCGCTTCGGCACAACATTGTACGCGCTATGAACAGTGCAAGCAGAAAGGACGAGCTCGCAAAGGAACCCAAGATGGAAGCTTTGCAGTTCGGTTGAGTTGATTGCGCAGATTCAGTTCTATCCAACTCGAAATTGTACTGTTTTTGTTTGGTTAACTATAGTGTAGCGGGGAAAGGCACTATAGGGGTACAATTTAGGTGAAGGTTGGATGTTGTTTGTCTGTATCTGCATGCTACAAGGCCAGGGGAAACCAGCGGAACCAGCATTTGGCTGGTTGGGCAAAGACAAAACAGGTTCTGTTTTTAGAACCTGAACCTGGTTGTTGTTTTCCCAGGTTGGAAAAAACAGAACCAGAGGTTGTTTACCAACCTACCACCTGCTATTTTGTCCAGCCTGGTTGGTTCTGTTGCTTGGAATTATTTGGGATCATCCCTGGTTGTTCCCAGGTTGATTCCCAAGGTCCTTGCTAGCTAGAACTATTTAATCCTTCTCTGTTTGTACCTGAATATAGTCAAATTGATTCAAGCGAATTCCTTCCTCGCTGGAATTTCGTTTCTGCGCTATTCGACAGCGGAATGCTACCCGAGTCAACGCTAGTATGCTAGCACTTCAACGCTAGGCAAACGCTGTCCGAGCCATAACTTAGTAATGGCAGAACTTTTCGCGAGGCAATTTGGCTCATTTTGAAGCTCTTGGAGCGAGCTTCGATATAGCGAATTCTCAGCTTAATCCGACCGACGGTCTGCACGGCACGCTGCGCGACGTTCAAGGTACTCTTGCTGTTTTGACTAAGTCCTTCTTGATCCCTCTCTCTACAAACTCGGACCCGAGGATAGGGGCTGGTCTTGTACCAGGCACCCAGGGACCCTTGGAGGTGATCCCGAGGAGAGGTTTTAAGTTTGATTAAGTCCTAATAGCTTGAGTTTATTAGGCCCTTACACCAACAAGCTGGTATCAGAGCTGCGTTATAGTGATCCTCGTTATAGGTAGCTATGGCGGGCAACACCTCGGCGGGAGCTGGTGAGGAGGAGAGCTGGTGAATCTTCAGCCCAAGATCGTAGCGGCAGCCAAGATTCTGGTCTTTCAGCGCCACGGGGAGCGCGAACAAACCAGGGCTCGCTTGTCAAGGAGGTGCTGAAGAATGCAATTCACGTCAAGAAGTTCAATGGTGAGGGCTATGATGATTGGGCCTGGAAAATGCAATTATATTTCCGTCAGATCGGTTTGCTGAAACTAATGATTGGGGAGGAGCCTAGACCGAGTGACCCCACGCTGCAGGAAGATTGGGACGAGCGCTCCTCGGCTGGCTACTATTTGATGTCGCAGAGTTTGGAGCTGAACCAGCGTCACCACGTCATGCACCTGCTGCCGGAGGTTGAATGCGGTCCGAAGGCGTGGACCGTGTTGAAGGAGCTGCACGCCCCGACCTCCGTTGTCGCAACGTTGATGCTGGAGAGGGAGCTGTCCGCGTTGCGCCTGAGCGAGGGAGAGCCGGTGCAACCAGTCCTGGACAAGATGCGCGACCTCTACGCGAAGTTGGCGACCACGGGAATCACCTACCCGGAGCAGACCAAGTGCTTGAAGATGCTCTCGCTGCTGCCAGAATCGTGGCTTCAATTTACGAGCGGATTGAGCCTGCCGCAGAACCAGAGCTTGTGGACGCTCGAGTGGGTGCGGACGAAGATTCTGGAGGAGGACTTCCGTCGCCGCCAACTGAGGGGTGGAGACGAGCGTCACAGCAGCAGCGGCTACGGGATGCAAGGGAGCCGACGTGGCAGAGGACGTGGCTTCGGTGGTGCTGGACGCGGTGCAAAGAAAGACGACGACTCCAACGACCAACAAGGAGGTACCGGTTGGGGTCGCGGTGCGAATCTTGGACGTGGGGGCAAGTTGGGTGCTGGTGGCAAAATGAAAGGGAGTTGCTGGTATTGTGAGAAGGAAGGGCACCCCTGGTTTTTGTGCTATAAGAAACCCGATGGATGGACCCCCCAGAATCGTCACCAGGATGGCGGCGCGCGGAGGAACCAGAAAAACGGCGCCAACATGGTCGCTGATTCGTCCGACAACAACCCGAAGGGCAACGGCGGTGCGGAGAGAAAAGACGAAGAGAGCACCGCGGGCCAATTCTTCCATGTGGGAGACAAGGGGGAGCAAGGAGACGCCTCTGCCAAAGTTGGAGCAGAGCTGCACCCCCTAGACTATTGGGTGTTGGACACAGGCGCTGCTTGGACGATGACGCCGCGCAAGGACCTGCTGGACGAAGTACGAGCTGCACCGATCAATGAAGTGTGCTCCGCCTCTGGACACATGTTGAAGGTGGCTGGTGCGGGACGAGCTGCGTTTAAGGGAGCGGATGGCAAGCCGGTGGTGCTGCACGACGTTCTCTTCGTCCCCGACCTGAAGGCCAACCTTATCTCCCTCCGTAAGCTTGGCAAGGCTGGGGTGAACACCAACACGGATGGGGCACGCACTTATAAGGGGAAGCTGGGCAATCGGGTGCTTTGGGATCTGCACGAGAGCAAGGACGTGTACAGATCTATGTGGCAGCTGCCGGCCCTGGCGTGGCATGGTGGGGGGCAGGCTGGCTGGTGGAGAGGGGTCTGCATCCCAGGGGGAGTGCAATGCCGTTGGAGGGGTTGGTGTGAAAGTGTCGGCCAGATCTGGGGAGACAGATTGGGCAACGGCACACCGGCGCTTAGGGCATGTGGCAATGCCTTTGCTGAAGCAGCTGGAGAAGGATGGAGCCGTTAACGGTCTGAAGCTGAACGGACAGCCACCCGATGACAACTGTGAAATCTGTTTGCTTTCAAAGTTCACCCGTTTCCCTTTCCATAGTGTGGCTGGCAGGAGCAAGAAGCCTTTGGAGCTGGTCCACATGGACTTGGTGGGGCCGCTGCCGGTGCAAGGGCACAAGGGAGAGCGGTATTTTCTTACAATTGTGGATGACTGGAGCAGGCTGATGTGGGCGTATCCGCTGAAGCAGAAGGACCACGCCGCCTCCACGATACGGGACGATTGGCTGCCATTCGTGGAGAAGCAGGCGGAGTGTGTAGTGAAGCGGATTAGGACAGATCGGGGTGGTGAGTTCCTTGGAGCTGAAATGACGGCCTGGCTCAAGAAGCAGGGCATCCAGAGAGAGCTGACCACGGCTTATACCCCACAGTCCAATGGTGTAGCAGAACGGGCAAACCGGACCATTCTGGAGACAGCTAGGGCGCTGCTCATAGAATCTGGGCTGAGCAATTCTATGTGGCCTCATGCTGTCCGGCACGCCACTGTCGCTAGGAAACAGGTGCTCACCAAGGTTGGGGATGACTCGTGGGTGCCGTTGGAGAGGTGGCTTGGGAGGAAGCCGCTGGTGGACATGCTGAGGGTGTTCGGTTGCATGGCAGTCGCCCACGTCCCCAAGACCTACCGCAGTAAGTTGGGGCGAGTGCAATCTGGTGTGTGCATTTGGGGCTGGCTGCTGAGAGCAAGGGATGGCTGCTGTGGGAACCATCCAAGGGTGTGTTGTTTGACAGCAGGGATGTGAAATTCATTGAGGGCATGATGTATGGGAGCTGGGAGAAACAGCCGGAGGAAGGGTTGTCCCAGCAGATGGAGCAGATCACCATGCAGCTGGACCTGACTCCTAGTGTGTGGGAGGAGGGAGAGGAGGCAGCTGCTGGAAATGGTGATGGAGAGAAGGTACAGGAGGCATCTGCTGGTGGAGAAAATGGTGTGGAAACTGGCGGCAGCACTAGTGGAGCTGCTGGACCCCGGGGAGGAGAGAAGCAGCAGGGAAAAACTAAGAAGCCGAAGGGTGTCGTTATGAAGGGATGGGAGACACCCGTCTCCAGGCCAGGACGTACCCGTATGGCTACTAAGAAGCTGACTGCAGGAACTGATGCAGCAGAGCAGCAGCTAGGGACCGAAGAGGCATTGCTGATTCTACCTCATGGCTATGACCCGGATGAGGAGGATGAGCCTGCGTACTGTTTTCTTGCCCCTGCACCAGAGGAACCAGCTAGCATGGAAGAGGCATTAGCTGGACCAGATAGGGACAAGTGGCTGGCTTCTAGGGATGCTGAGTACCAGAGTCTGCTGGAGAATAGGACATGGGATCTGGTGGTGCTGCCTGATGGGAAAAAGCGATACAATGCAAGTGGGTGCTGAGGATCAAGACCGATGACAAAGGGCAGGTCACCATCTACAAGAGTAGGCTGGTGGCTAAAGGGTTTATGCAGAAGGAGAAGCAGGACTTCAACGAAATCTTTGCTCCCACTGCCAAACCCCCTACCCTCCGTGTCTTGTTGGCAGATGCAGCTGTTAGTGGGAAATTCATCATTCAGATGGATATTTCAACGGCATTCCTGAATGGGATTTTAGAGGAGGATGTGTACATGATGTTGGGTGCAAATGCATATTGCACGACATCCTGCCGTCTGTTTGTACGAGTATGCGTGTGCGAATGCATTTGCGTGTGAATGGTGTGTTCGTGTGTTTGTTTGCTTTCGCATTTTTCGCTTGATGCATTTGCAGGTACTCGCGCAATGTGCGCTTCGGCACAACATTGTACGCGCTATGAACAGTGCAAGCAGAAAGGACGAGCTCGCAAAGGAACCCAAGATGGAAGCTTTGCAGTTCTGTTGAGTTGATTGCGCAGATTCAGTTCTATCCAACTCGAAATTGTACTGCTTTGTACTGTTTTGTGTAGCAGGGAAGGCACTATAGGGGTACAATTTAGGTGAAGGTTGGATGTTGTTTGTCTGTATCTGCATGCTACAAGGCCAGGGGAAACCAGCGGAACCAGCATTTGGCTGGTTGGGCAAAGACAAAACAGGTTCTGTTTTAGAACCTGAACCTGGTTGTTGTTTTCCCAGGTTGGAAAAACAGAACCAGAGGTTGTTTACCAACCTACCACCTGCTATTTTGTCCAGCCAGGTTGGTTCTGTTGCTTGGAATTATTTGGGATCATCCCTGGCTGTTCCCAGGTTGATTCCCAAGGTCCTTGCTAGCTAGAACTATTTAATCCTTCTCTGTTTGTACCTGTATATAGTCAAATTGATTCAAGCGAATTCCTTCCTCGCTGGAATTTCGTTTCTGCGCTATTCGACGGCGGAATGCTACCCGAGTCAACGCTAGTATGCTAGCACTCCAACGCTAGGCAAACGCTGTCCGAGCCAGAACTTAGTAATGGCAGAACTTTTCGTGAGGCAACTTGGCTCATTTTAAAGCTCTTGGAGCGAGCTTCGATATAGCGAATTCTCAGCTTAATCCGACCGACGGTCTGCACGGCACGCTGCGCGACGTTCAAGGTACTCTTGCTGTTTTGACTAAGTCCTTCTTGATCCCTCTCTCTACAAACTCGGACCCGAGGATAGGGGCTGGTCTTGTACCAGGCACCCAGGGACCCTTGGAGGTGACCCCGAGGAGAGGTTTTAAGTTTGATTAAGTCCTAATAGCTTGAGTTTATTAGACCCTTACACCAACAAGCTGGTATCAGAGCCGCGTTATAGTGATCCTCGTTATAGGTAGCTATGGCGGGCAACACCTCGGCGGGAGCTGGTGAATCTTCAGCCCAAGATCGTAGCGGCAGCCAAGATTCTGGTCTTTCAGCGCCAAGGGGAGCGCGAACAAACCAGGGCTCGCTTGTCAAGGAGGTGCTGAAGAATTTCACCGTCGAGAAGTTCAATGGTGAGGGCTATGATGATTGGGCCTGGAAAATGCAATTATATTTCCGTCAGATCGGTTTGCTGAAACTAATGATTGGGGAGGAGCCTAGACCGAGTGACCCCACGCTGCAGGAAGATTGGGACGAGCGCTCCTCGGCTGGCTACTATTTGATGTCGCAGAGTTTGGAGCTGAACCAGCGTCACCACGTCATGCACCTGCTGCCGGAGGTTGAATGCGGTCCGAAGGCGTGGACCGTGTTGAAGGAGCTGCACGCCCCGACCTCCGTTGTCGCAACGTTGATGCTGGAGAGGGAGCTGTCCGCGTTGCGCCTGAGCGAGGGAGAGCCGGTGCAACCTGTCCTGGACAAGATGCGCGACCTGTACGCGAAGTTGGCGACCACGGGAATCACCTACCCGGAGCAGACCAAGTGCTTGAAGATGCTCTCGCTGCTGCCTGAATCGTGGCTTCAATTCACGAGCGGATTGAGCCTGCCGCAGAACCAGAGCTTGTGGACGCTCGAGTGGGTGCGGACGAAGATTCTGGAGGAGGACTTCCGTCGCCGCCAACTGAGGGGTGGAGACGACGGCAGCAGCAGCTACGGGATGCAAGGGAGCCGACGTGGCAGAGGACGTGGCTTTGGTGGTGCTGGACGCGGTGCAAAGAAAGACGACGACTCCAACGACCAACAAGGAGGTACCGGTTGGGGTCGCGGTGCGAAATCTGGACGTGGGGGCAAGTCGGGTGCTGGTGGCAAAATGAAAGGGAGTTGCTGGTATTGTGAGAAGGAAGGGCACCCCTGGTTTTTGTGCTATAAGAAACCCGATGGATGGACCCCCCAGAATCGTCACCAGGATGGCGGCGCGCGGAGGAACCAGAAAAACGGCGCCAACATGGTCGCTGATTCGTCCGACAACAACCCGAAGGGCAACGGCGGTGCGGAGAAGAAGAAGGAGCGCACCGCGGGCCAATTCTTCCATGTAGGAGACAAGGGGGAGCAAGGAGACGCCTCTGCCAAAGTTGGAGCAGAGCTGCACCCCCTAGACTATTGGGTGTTGGACACAGGCGCTGCTTGGACGATGACGCCGCGCAAGGACCTGCTGGACGAAGTACGAGCTGCACCGATCAATGAAGTGTGCTCCGCCTCTGGACACATGTTGAAGGTGGCTGGTGCGGGACGAGCTGCGTTTAAGGGAGCGGATGGCAAGCCGGTGGTGCTGCACGACGTTCTCTTCGTCCCCGACCTGAAGGCCAACCTTATCTCCCTCCGTAAGCTTGGCAAGGCTGGGGTGAACACCAACACGGATGGGGCACGCACTTATAAGGGGCAGCTGGGCAATCGGGTGCTTTGGGATCTGCACGAGAGCAAGGACGTGTACAGATCTATGTGGCAGCTGCCGGCCCTGGCGTGGCATGGTGGGGGGCAGGCTGGAGAGGGGTCTGCATCCCAGGGGGAGTGCAATGCCGTTGGAGGGGTTGGTGTGAAAGTGTCGGCCAGATCTGGGGAGACAGATTGGGCAACGGCACACCGGCGCTTAGGGCATGTGGCAATGCCTTTGCTGAAGCAGCTGGAGAAGGATGGAGCCGTTAAGGGTCTGAAGCTGAACGGACAGCCACCCGATGACAACTGTGAAATCTGTTTGCTTTCAAAGTTCACCCGTTTCCCTTTCCATAGTGTGGCTGGCAGGAGCAAGAAGCCTTTGGAGCTGGTCCACATGGACTTGGTGGGGCCGCTGCCGGTGCAAGGGCACAAGGGGGAGCGGTATTTTCTTACAATTGTGGATGACTGGAGCAGGCTGATGTGGGCGTATCCGCTGAAGCAGAAGGACCACGACCACGCCACTCCACGATACAGGACGATTGGCTGCCATTCGTGGAGAAGCAGGCGGAGTGTGTAGTGAAGCGGATTAGGACAGACCGGGGTGGTGAGTTCCTTGGAGCTGAAATGACGGCCTGGCTCAAGAAGCAGGGCATCCAGAGAGAGCTGACCACGGCTTATACCCCACAGTCCAATGGTGTAGCAGAACGGGCAAACCGGACCATTCTGGAGACAGCTAGGGCGCTGCTCATAGAATCTGGGCTGAGCAATTCTATGTGGCCTCATGCTGTCCGGCACGCCACTGTCGCTAGGAACAGGGTGCTCACCAAGGTTGGGGATGACTCGTGGGTGCCGTTGGAGAGGTGGCTTGGGAGGAAGCCGCCGGTGGACATGCTGAGGGTGTTCGGTTGCATGGCAGTCGCCCACGTCCCCAAGACCTACCGCAGTAAGTTGGGGGCGAGTGCAATCTGGTGTGTGCATTTGGGGCTGGCTGCTGAGAGCAAGGGATGGCTGCTGTGGGAACCATCCAAGGGTGTGTTGTTTGACAGCAGGGATGTGAAATTCATTGAGGGCATGATGTATGGGAGCTGGGAGAAACAGCCGGAGGCAAGGGTGTCCCAGCAGATGGAGCAGATCACCATGCAGCTGGACCTGACTCCTAGTGTGTGGGAGGAGGGAGAGGAGGCAGCTGCTGGAAATGGTGATGGAGAGAAGGTACAGGAGGCATCTGCTGGTGGAGAAAATGGTGTGGAAACTGGCGGCAGCACTAGTGGAGCTGCTGGACCCGAGGGAGGAGAGAAGCAGCAGGGAAAAACTAAGAAGCCGAAGGGTGTCGTTATGAAGGGATGGGAGACACCCGTCTCCAGGCCAGGACGTACCCGTATGGCTACTAAGAAGCTGACTGCAGGAACTGATGCAGCAGAGCAGCAGCTAGGGACCGAAGAGGCATTGCTGATTCTACCTCATGGCTATGACCCGGATGAGGAGGATGAGCCTGCGTACTGTTTTCTTGCCCCTGCACCAGAGGAACCAGCTAGCATGGAAGAGGCATTAGCTGGACCAGATAGGGACAAGTGGCTGGCTTCTAGGGATGCTGAGTACCAGAGTCTGCTGGAGAATAGGACATGGGATCTGGTGGTGCTGCCTGATGGGAAGAAAGCGATACAATGCAAGTGGGTGCTGAGGATCAAGACCGATGACAAGGGGCAGGTCACCATCTACAAGAGTAGGCTGGTGGCGAAGGGGTTTATGCAGAAGGAGAAGCAGGACTTCAACGAGATCTTTGCTCCCACTGCCAAACCCCCTACCCTCCGTGTCTTGTTGGCAGATGCAGCTGTTAGTGGGAAATTCATCATTCAGATGGATATTTCAACGGCATTCCTGAATGGGATTTTAGAGGAGGATGTGTACATGACGCAGCCGCCTGGGTATGAGGATGGTACGGGCAGGGTGTGCAAGCTCAACAAGTCCATCTACGGCTTGAAGCAGGCGCCACGCTGCTGGTACCAGAAGTTGGCAGCTGTTTTAGAGGAGATGGGATTCAGGACCAGCAGCTGTGATGAGAGCCTCTTTCTCAAGGGCGAGGGGGAGAAGCTGGTGCTGTTTCTGGTCTATGTGGACGACATTCTTCTCTTCAGCAGCAGCATGAAGGAGATCCAGAAAGTGCAGCAGCAACTGATGAAAAACTTCAAGTGCAAGAACCTTGGGGAGGTAAAGTACTACCTCGGGATGCACGTGGAGAGGGATCCAGATCACAGGTGGTTGAAGCTGCACCAGGAGAAGTTCATCAAGGAGCTGGGGGAGAAGTATGGGATTGAGAATGAGCGCAAGGTTGCAACTCCCCTGCCAGCAGAATTCAAGCTTGTGAAGGCTGCAGAGGATGAAGGGGTTGAAGCTGAAGAGCAGCAGCAATTTCAGTCCTTGGTGGGCAGCCTCTTGTACGCAGCAGTTCACATGAGGCCCGACATCTCTTTCTCGGTTGGGCAGCTGGCTAGGGTGGTGCAGAATCCATCAGAGGAGCAGGTGGATGCAGCTGAGCGTGTGGTGAAGTACCTGAACTCTCACCCAAGCATTGGAGTTCAATACTCCGCATCTGCACAGGTGAAGCAGAAAGGGGTGGAGGTGCTGAAAGAGAAGGGGGAGAGGCTTGGAGAAGGCAAGCTATTTCTCACTTGCTTTACCGATGCTACATGGGCTTCTGAGAAGGAGGATTCCTCATCTGTGGGAGGATACATCTGCGTAGTTGGGGGAGGACCTGTTAGTTGGAGGTCCAAGAAGCAGACGGAGACGGCACTCTCTTCCGTAGAATCAGAGTACATGGCGATGTTCCATAGGGTGAAGGAGGTGATTTGGCTGAGGAGGCTGTTAGAGGAGATTGGCCAGGAGCAGAAAGTTGCTACGCCGCTGGTTTGTGATAGCAATGGGGCTCTTGGGATGGCCAGGAACGCTGTGCTTCATGGCCTGAACAAGCACATGCGTATCAAGTGGCACTGGCTGCGTAAGGAGGTGAAGAGGGGGACTGTGAATCCAATCTACATCAAGACTCACCAGCAGCCAGCAGACTTTCTCACCAAGAGGCTTGCGGATGAGCCTCATTGGCGTTGTGTGCGCATGAGTGGAATGAGCATGAACTAGCATGGAATGACGGGGATGCAGCCGGCAGGCTGAGGGGGAGTGTGTTGGGTGCAAATGCATATTGCACGACATCCTGCCGTCTGTTTGTACGAGTATGCGTGTGCGAATGCATTTGCGTGTGAATGGTGTGTTCGTGTGTTTGTTTGCTTTCGCATTTTTCGCTTGATGCATTTGCAGGTACTCGCGCAATGTGCGCTTCGGCACAACATTGTACGCGCTATGAACAGTGCAAGCAGAAAGGACGAGCTCGCAAAGGAACCCAAGATGGAAGCTTTGCAGTTCGGTTGAGTTGATTGCGCAGATTCAGTTCTATCCAACTCGAAATTGTACTGCTTTGTACTGTTTTGTGTAGCAGGGAAGGCACTATAGGGGTACAATTTAGGTGAAGGTTGGATGTTGTTTGTCTGTATCTGCATGCTACAAGGCCAGGGGAAACCAGCGGAACCAGCATTTGGCTGGTTGGGCAAAGACAAAACAGGTTCTGTTTTTAGAACCTGAACCTGGTTGTTGTTTTCCCAGGTTGGAAAAACAGAACCAGAGGTTGTTTACCAACCTACCACCTGCTATTTTGTCCAGCCAGGTTGGTTCTGTTGCTTGGAATTATTTGGGATCATCCCTGGCTGTTCCCAGGTTGATTCCCAAGGTCCTTGCTAGCTAGAACTATTTAATCCTTCTCTGTTTGTACCTGAACATAGTCAAATTGATTCAAGCGAATTCCTTCCTCGCTGGAATTTCGTTTCTGCGCTATTCGACGGCGGAATGCTACCCGAGTCAACGCTAGTATGCTAGCACTCCAACGCTAGGCAAACGCTGTCCGAGCCAGAACTTAGTAATGGCAGAACTTTTCGCGAGGCAACTTGGCTCATTTTAAAGCTCTTGGAGCGAGCTTCGATATAGCGAATTCTCAGCTTAATCCGACCGACAGTCTGCACGGCACGCTGCGCGACGTTCAAGGTACTCTTGCTGTTTTGACTAAGTCCTTCTTGATCCCTCTCTCTACAAACTCGGACCCGAGGATAGGGGCTGGTCTTGTACCAGGCACCCAGGGACCCTTGGAGGTGACCCCGAGGAGAGGTTTTAAGTTTGATTAAGTCCTAATAGCTTGAGTTTATTAGACCCTTACACCAACACATGACGCAGCCGCCTGGGTATGAGGATGGTACGGGCAGGGTGTGCAAGCTCAACAAGTCCATCTACGGCTTGAAGCAGGCGCCACGCTGCTGGTACCAGAAGTTGGCAGCTGTTTTAGAGGAGATGGGATTCAGGACCAGCAGCTGTGATGAGAGCCTCTTTCTCAAGGGCGAGGGGGAGAAGCTGGTGCTGTTTCTGGTCTATGTGGACGACATTCTTCTCTTCAGCAGCAGCATGAAGGAGATCCAGAAAGTGCAGCAGCAACTGATGAAAAACTTCAAGTGCAAGAACCTTGGGGAGGTAAAGTACTACCTCGGGATGCACGTGGAGAGGGATCCAGATCACAGGTGGTTGAAGCTGCACCAGGAGAAGTTCATCAAGGAGCTGGGGGAGAAGTATGGGATTGAGAATGAGCGCAAGGTTGCAACTCCCCTGCCAGCAGAATTCAAGCTTGTGAAGGCTGCAGAGGATGAAGGGGTTGAAGCTGAAGAGCAGCAGCAATTTCAGTCCTTGGTGGGCAGCCTCTTGTACGCAGCAGTTCACACGAGGCCCGACATCTCTTTCTCGGTTGGGCAGCTGGCTAGGGTGGTGCAGAATCCATCAGAGGAGCAGGTGGATGCAGCTGAGCGTGTGGTGAAGTACCTGAACTCTCACCCAAGCATTGGAGTTCAATACTCCGCATCTGCACAGGTGAAGCAGAAAGGGGTGGAGGTGCTGAAAGAGAAGGGGGAGAGGCTTGGAGAAGGCAAGCTATTTCTCACTTGCTTTACCGATGCTACATGGGCTTCTGAGAAGGAGGATTCCTCATCTGTGGGAGGATACATCTGCGTAGTTGGGGGAGGACCTGTTAGTTGGAGGTCCAAGAAGCAGACGGAGACGGCACTCTCTTCCGTAGAATCAGAGTACATGGCGATGTTCCATGGGGTGAAGGAGGTGATTTGGCTGAAGAGGCTGTTAGAGGAGATTGGCCAGGAGCAGAAAGTTGCTACGCCGCTGTTTTGTGATAGCAAGGGGGCTCTTGGGATGGCCAGGAACGCTGTGCTTCATGGCCTGAACAAGCACATGCGTATCAAGTGGCACTGGCTGCGTAAGGAGGTGAAGAGGGGGACGGTGAATCCAATCTACATCAAGACTCACCAGCAGCCAGCAGACTTTCTCACCAAGAGGCTTGCGGATGAGCCTCATTGGCGTTGTGTGCGCATGAGTGGAATGAGCATGAACTAGCATGGAATGACGGGGATGCAGCCGGCAGGCTGAGGGGGAGTGTGTTGGGTGCAAATGCACATTGCACGACATCCTGCCGTCTGTTTGTACGAGTATGCGTGTGCGAATGCATTTGCGTGTGAATGGTGTGTTCGTGTGTTTGTTTGCTTTCGCATTTTTCGCTTGATGCATTTGCAGGTACTCGCGCAATGTGCGCTTCGGCACAACATTGTACGCGCTATGAACAGTGCAAGCAGAAAGGACGAGCTCGCAAAGGAACCCAAGATGGAAGCTTTGCAGTTCGGTTGAGTTGATTGCGCAGATTCAGTTCTATCCAACTCGAAATTGTACTGTTTTGTTTGGTTAACTATAGTGTAGCGGGGAAGGCACTATAGGGGTACAATTTAGGTGAAGGTTGGATGTTGTTTGTCTGTATCTGCATGCTACAAGGCCAGGGGAAACCAGCGGAACCAGCATTTGGCTGGTTGGGCAAAGACAAAACAGGTTCTGTTTTTAGAACCTGAACCTGGTTGTTGTTTTCCCAGGTTGGAAAAACAGAACCAGAGGTTGTTTACCAACCTACCACCTGCTATTTTGTCCAGCCTGGTTGGTTCTGTTGCTTGGAATTATTTGGGATCATCCCTGGTTGTTCCCAGGTTGATTCCCAAGGTCCTTGCTAGCTAGAACTATTTAATCCTTCTCTGTTTGTACCTGAATATAGTCAAATTGATTCAAGCGAATTCCTTCCTCGCTGGAATTTCGTTTCTGCGCTATTCGACGGCGGAATGCTACCCGAGTCAACGCTAGTATGCTAGCACTCCAACGCTAGGCAAACGCTGTCCGAGCCATAACTTAGTAATGGCAGAACTTTTCGCGAGGCAACTTGGCTCATTTTAAAGCTCTTGGAGCGAGCTTCGATATAGCGAATTCTCAGCTTAATCCGACCGACGGTCTGCATGGCACGCTGCGCGACGTTCAAGGTACTCTTGCTGTTTTGACTAAGTCCTTCTTGATCCCTCTCTCTACAAACTCGGACCCGAGGATAGGGGCTGGTCTTGTACCAGGCACCCAGGGACCCTTGGAGGTGACCCCGAGGAGAGGTTTTAAGTTTGATTAAGTCCTAATAGCTTGAGTTTATTAGGCCCTTACACCAACACTGCCGGCCTGTTGGACCAACTGATCAGTTTGTCAAACCAGCTTGTTAGACCAACAAGTTATTTGGTCCAGATATTTGGTCCAGCTGGCCTGTTGGACCAACTGATCAGTTGGTCGGACCGGATTGTTGGACCAACAAGCCATTTGGCCATGCCGACTTGTTGGACCAAGTTATCAGTTGGTCCAACCGGCTTGTTGGACCAACAAGCAAGTTGGTCCAGCTGACTTGTTGGACCAACTGATCAGTTGGTCCAACTGGCTTGGTGGACCAACAAACCAGTTGGTCACGCCGGCTTATTGGACCAACGAATCAATTGGTCCAACCTGATTGTTGGACAAACAAACGAGTTTGTCAAGCCGGCCTGTTGGACCAACTAATCAGTAGCTCCAACCACCTTGTTGGACCAACAAGCCAGTTGGTCAAGCCGGCTTGTTGGACCAACTGATAAGTTGGTCCATCCAGGTTGTTGGACCAACTAGCCATTTGGTCAAGCCGGCTTGCCTGCTTGTTGGACCAACAAGCCAGTTGGTCGAGCCACCGGCCTTTTGGACCAACAGATTAGTTGGTCCAATCGGCTTGTTGGACCAACAAGCAACTTGGTCCAGCCCGCTTATTGGTTTAACAATCCAGTTGGTCCAGCGGGCTTGTTGGACCAACTGATCAGTTGGTCCAACCGGATTGTTGGACCAAGAAGCCACTTGGTCCAGCCCGCTTGTTGGACCAACTGATCAGTTGGTCCAACCGGCTTGTTGGACCAACAAGCCAGTTGGTCCAGCTGGCTTGTTGGACAAACCGATCAGTTGGTCCAACCGGCTTGTTGGACCAACAAGCCAGATGGTCAAGCCGGCCTGTTGGACCAAGTGATCGATTGGTCCAACTGGCTTGTTGGACCAAAAAGCCAGTTGGTCAAGCCGGCCTGTTATACGAACTGATCAGTTGGTCCAACCGGATTGTTGGACCAACAAGCCAGTTGGTCAAGTTGGCTTGTTGGACCAACTGATCAGTTGGTCCAACCGGCTTGTTGGACCAACAAGCCAGTTGATCCACCCGACCTGTTGAACCAACTGATCAGTTGGTCCAACCGGCTTGTTGGACCAACAAGCCAGTTGGTCAAGCCGACTTGTGGACCAACTGATCAGTTGGTCCAACCGGCTTGTTGGACCATCAAGCTTGTTGGTTCAGCCGGCTTGTTGAACGAACTGATCAGTTGGTCCAACCGGCTTGTTGGACCAACAAGCCAGTTGGTCAAGCCAGGCTTGTTGGACCAACAAGCCAGTTGGTCGAGCCGCCAGCCTTTTGGACCAACTGATTAGATGGTCCAATCGGCTTGTTGGACCAACAAGCAACTTGGTCCAGCCCGCTTGTAAGTCCAACTGATAAGTTGGTCCAGCCGACTTGTTGGACCAACAAGCCAACTGGTCCAGCCGACTACTTGAACGAATTGATCAGTTGGTCCAACCGGCTTGTTGGACCAACAAGCCAGTTGGTCCAGCCGGCTTGTTGGACGAACCGAGGTCCAACTGGCTTGTTGGACCAACAAGCCAGTTGGTCAAGCCGGCCTGTTGGACCAACTGATCGTTTGGTCCAACCGGCTTGTTGGACCAAAAAGCCAGTTGGTCAAGCCGGCCTGTTACACGAACTGATCAGTTGGTTCAACCGGATTGTTAGACCAACAAGCCAGTTAGTCAAGTTGGCTTGTTGGACCAACTGATCAGTTTGTCCAACCGGCTTGTTAAACCAACAAGCCAGTTGATCCACCCGGCCTGTTGAACCAACTGATCAGTTGGTCCAACCACCTTGTTGGACCAACAAGCCAGTTGGTCAAGCCGACTTGTGGACCAACTGATCAGTTGGTCCAACCGGCTTGTTGGACCATCAAGCCAAATGGTCCAGCCGACTTGTTGGACGAACTGAGCCGTTGGTCTGACCAGCTTGTTGGACCAACAAGCCAGTTGGTCAAGCCGGCTTGTTGGACCAAGTGATCAGTTGGTCCAACTGGATTGGTGGACCAACAAACCAGTTGGTCAAGTTGGCTTGTTGGACCAACTGGTCAGTTGGTCCAATGGACTTGTTATAGAAACAAGCCAGTTGGTCGAGCCCGCTTATAGGACCAACTGATCAGTTGGTCCAATCGACCAACAAGCCAGTTGGTCAAGCCCACATGTTGGACCAACTGATCAGTTAGTCTAACCGGCTTGTTGGACCAACAAGCCAGTTGGTCAAGCCGGCCTATTAGACGAACTGATCAGTTGGTCCAACTGGATTGTTGGACCAACAAGCCAGATGATCACACCAACCTGTAAGACCAATTGATCAGTTGGTCCAACCGGATTGCTAGACCAACAAGCCAGTTGGTCCAGCCGACCTGTTGGACCAACACGCCAGTTCGTCCAGCCGGCTTGTTGGACCAACTGATCAGTTGTCCGACCTGATTGCTGGACCAATAAGCGAGCTGGTCCAGCCGACCTGTTGGACCAACTGATCAGTTAGTCTAACCGGATTGTTGGACCAACAAGCTAGTTGGTCATGCCGACTTGTTGGACCAACTTATCAGTCGGTCCAACCGGATTGTTGGACCAACAAGCCAGTTGGTCCAACCGCCCTGTTGGACCAACTGATCAGTTGGTCCAACCGGCTTGTTGGACCAACAAGCCAGTTGGTCCACTTAGCCTGTTGTACCAACTGATCAGTTGGTCTAACCGGCCTGTTGGACCAACTGATCAGTTGGTCCAACTGGCTTGATGGACCAACAAGCAAGTTGGTCATGCCGGCTTGTTGGACCAACTGATCAGTTGGTCCAACTGGCTTGGTGGACCGACAAACCAGTTGGTCTCGCCGGCTTATTTGACCAACGAATCAATTGGTCCAACCTGATTGTTGGACCATCAAGCCAGTTGGTCAAGTTGGCTTGTTGGACCAACTGATCAGTTGGTCCAACCGGATTGTTGGACCAACAAGCCAGTTGGTCAAGCCGGCCTGTTGGACCAACTGATCAGTAGGTCCAACCACCTTGTTGGAGCAAGAAGCCAGTTGGTCATGCCGGCTTGTTGGACCAATTGATTCAAGCGAATTCCTTCCTCGCTGGAATTTCGTTTCTGCGCTATTCGACGTGGTCAGCCGTGGTCAGCTCTCTCTGGATGCCCTGCTTCTTGAGCCAGGCCGTCATTTCAGCTCCAAGGAACTCACCACCCCGGTCTGTCCTAATCCGCTTCACTACACACTCCGCCTGCTTCTCCACGAATGGCAGCCAATCGTCCCGTATCGTGGAGGCGGCGTGGTCCTTCTGCTTCAGCGGATACGCCCACATCAGCCTGCTCCAGTCATCCACAATTGTAAGAAAATACCGCTCCCCCTTGTGCCCTTGCACCGGCAGCGGCCCCACCAAGTCCATGTGGACCAGCTCCAAAGGCTTCTTGCTCCTGCCAGCCACACTATGGAAAGGGAAACGGGTGAACTTTGAAAGCAAACAGATTTCACAGTTGTCATCGGGTGGCTGTCCGTTCAGCTTCAGACCCTTAACGGCTCCATCCTTCTCCAGCTGCTTCAGCAAAGGCATTGCCACATGCCCTAAGCGCCGGTGTGCCGTTGCCCAATCTGTCTCCCCAGATCTGGCCGACACTTTCACACCAACCCCTCCAACGGCATTGCACTCCCCCTGGGATGCAGACCCCTCTCCAGCCTGCCCCCCACCATGCCACGCCAGGGCCGGCAGCTGCCACATAGATCTGTACACGTCCTTGCTCTCGTGCAGATCCCAAAGCACCCGATTGCCCAGCTGCCCCTTATAAGTGCGTGCCCCATCCGTGTTGGTGTTCACCCCAGCCTTGCCAAGCTTACGGAGGGAGATAAGGTTGGCCTTCAGGTCGGGGACGAAGAGAACGTCGTGCAGCACCACCGGCTTGCCATCCGCTCCCTTAAACGCAGCTCGTCCCGCACCAGCCACCTTCAACATGTGTCCAGAGGCGGAGCACACTTCATTGATCGGTGCAGCTCGTACTTCGTCCAGCAGGTCCTTGCGTGGCGTCATCGTCCAAGCAGCGCCTGTGTCCAACACCCAATAGTCTAGGGGGTGCAGCTCTGCTCCAACTTTGGCAGAGGCGTCTCCTTGCTCCCCCTTGTCTCCCACATGGAAGAATTGGCCCGCGGTGCGCTCCTTCTTCTTCTCCGCACCGCCGTTGCCCTTCGGGTTGTTGGTGTAAGGGCCTAATAAACTCAAGCTATTAGGACTTAATCAAACTTAAAACCTCTCCTCGGGGTCACCTCCAAGGGTCCCTGGGTGCCTGGTACAAGACCAGCCCCTATCCTCGGGTCCGAGTTTGTAGAGAGAGGGATCAAGAAGGACTTAGTCAAAATAGCAAGAGTACCTTGAACGTCGCGCAGCGTGCCGTGCAGACCATCGGTCGGATTAAGCTGAGAATTCGCTATATCGAAGCTCGCTCCAAGAGCTTTAAAATGAGCCAAGTTGCCTCGCGAAAAGTTCTGCCATTACTAAGTTCTGGCTCAGACGGTGTTTGCCTAGCGTTGGAGTGCTAGCATACTAGCGTTGACTCGGGTAGCATTCCGCCGTCGAATAGCGCAGAAACGAAATTCCAGCGAGGAAGGAATTCGCTTGAATCAATTTTTTTTATATTCAGGTACAAACAGAGAAGGATTAAATAGTTCTAGCTAGCAAGGACCTTGGGAATCAACCTGGGAACAACCAGGGATGATCCCAAATAATTCCAAGCAACAGAACCAACCTGGCTGGACAAAATAGCAGGTGGTAGGTTGGTAAACAACCTCTGGTTCTGTTTTTCCAACCTGGGAAAACAACAACCAGGTTCAGGTTCTAAAAACAGAACCTGTTTTGTCTTTGCCCAACCAGCCAAATGCTGGTTCCGCTGGTTTCCCCTGGCCTTGTAGCATGCAGATACAGACAAACAACATCCAACCTTCACCTAAATTGTACCCCTATAGTGCCTTCCCTGCTACACTATAGTTAACCAAACAAAACAGTACAATTTCGAGTTGGATAGAACTGAATCTGCGCAATCAACTCAACCGAACTGCAAAGCTTCCATCTTGGGTTCCTTTGCGAGCTCGTCCTTTCTGCTTGCACTGTTCATAGCGCGTACAATGTTGTGCCAAAGCGCACATTGCGCGAGTACCTGCAAATGCATCAAGCGAAAATTGCGAAAGCAAACAAACACACGAACATTCCATTCACACCCAACTGCATTCGCACACGCATACTCGTACAAACAGACGGCAGGATGTCGTGCAATGTAAATTTGCACCCAACACACTCCCCCTCAGCCTGCCGGCTGCTTCCCCATCATTCCATGCTAGTTCATGCTCATTCCACTCATGCGCACACAACGCCAATGAGGCTCATCCGCAAGCCTCTTGGTGAGAAAGTCTGCTGGCTGCTGGTGAGTCTTGATGTAGATTGGATTCACCGTCCCCCTCTTCACCTCCTTACGCAGCCAGTGCCACTTGATACGCATGTGCTTGTTCAGGCCATGAAGCACAGCGTTCCTGGCCATCCCAAGAGCCCCCTTGCTATCACAAAACAGCGGCGTAGCAACTTTCTGCTCCTGGCCAATCTCCTCTAACAGCCTCCTCAGCCAAATCACCTCCTTCACCCCATGGAACATCGCCATGTACTCTGATTCTACGGAAGAGAGTGCC
Source organism: Closterium sp. Yama58-4 (assembly GCA_947470075.1). Classification (NCBI taxonomy): domain Eukaryota; kingdom Viridiplantae; phylum Streptophyta; class Zygnematophyceae; order Desmidiales; family Closteriaceae; genus Closterium; species Closterium sp. Yama58-4. The sequence goes on along the minus strand of CANIUD010000756.1, from coordinate 72,788 downwards.
GTCTCCGTCTGCTTCTTGGACCTCCAACTAACAGGTCCTCCCCCAACTACGCAGATGTATCCTCCCACAGATGAGGAATCCTCCTTCTCAGAAGCCCATGTAGCATCGGTAAAGCAAGTGAGAAATAGCTTGCCTTCTCCAAGCCTCTCCCCCTTCTCTTTCAGCACCTCCACCCCTTTCTGCTTCACCTGTGCAGATGCGGAGTATTGAACTCCAATGCTTGGGTGAGAGTTCAGGTACTTCACCACACGCTCAGCTGCATCCACCTGCTCCTCTGATGGATTCTGCACCACCCTAGCCAGCTGCCCAACCGAGAAAGAGATGTCGGGCCTCGTGTGAACTGCTGCGTACAAGAGGCTGCCCACTAAGGACTGAAATTGCTGCTGCTCTTCAGCTTCAACCCCTTCATCCTCTGCAGCCTTCACAAGCTTGAATTCTGCTGGCAGGGGAGTTGCAACCTTGCGCTCATTCTCAATCCCATACTTCTCCCCCAGCTCCTTGATGAACTTCTCCTGGTGCAGCTTCAACCACCTGTGATCTGGATCCCTCTCCACGTGCATCCCGAGGTAGTACTTTACCTCCCCAAGGTTCTTGCACTTGAAGTTTTCCATCAGTTGCTGCTGCACTTTCTGGATCTCCTTCATGCTGCTGCTGAAGAGAAGAATGTCGTCCACATAGACCAGAAACAGCACCAGCTTCTCCCCCTCACCCTTGAGAAAGAGGCTCTCATCACAGCTGCTGGTCCTGAATCCCATCTCCTCTAAAACAGCTGCCAACTTCTGGTACCAGCAGCGTGGCGCCTGCTTCAAGCCGTAGATGGACTTGTTGAGCTTGCACACCCTGCCCGTACCATCCTCATACCCAGGCGGCTGCGTCATGTACACATCCTCCTCTAAAATCCCATTCAGGAATGCCGTTGAAATATCCATCTGAATGATGAATTTCCCACTAACAGCTGCATCTGCCAACAAGACACGGAGGGTAGGGGGTTTGGCAGTGGGAGCAAAGATCTCGTTGAAGTCCTGCTTCTCCTTCTGCATAAACCCCTTCGCCACCAGCCTACTCTTGTAGATGGTGACCTGCCCCTTGTCATCGGTCTTGATCCTCAGCACCCACTTGCATTGTATCGCTTTCTTCCCATCAGGCAGCACCACCAGATCCCATGTCCTATTCTCCAGCAGACTCTGGTACTCAGCATCCCTAGAAGCCAGCCACTTGTCCCTATCTGGTCCAGCTAATGCCTCCTCCATGCTAGCTGGTTCCTCTGGTGCTGGGGCAAGAAAACAGTACGCAGGCTCATCCTCCTCATCCGGGTCATAGCCATGAGGTAGAATCAGCAATGCCTCTTCGGTCCCTAGCTGCTGCTCTGCTGCATCAGTTCCTGCAGTCAGCTTCTTAGTAGCCATACGGGTACGTCCTGGCCTGGAGACGGGTGTCTCCCATCCCTTCATAACGACACCCTTCGGCTTCTTAGTTTTTCCCTGCTGCTTCTCTCCTCCCTCGGGTCCAGCAGCTCCACTAGTGCTGCCGCCAGTTTCCACACCATTTTCTCCACCAGCAGATGCCTCCTGTACCTTCTCTCCATCACCATTTCCAGCAGCTGCCTCCTCTCCCTCCTCCCACACACTAGGAGTCAGGTCCAGCTGCATGGTGATCTGCTCCATCTGCTGGGACACCCTTGCCTCCGGCTGTTTCTCCCAACTCCCATACATCATGCCCTCAATGAATTTCACATCCCTGCTGTCAAACAACACACCCTTGGATGGTTCCCACAGCAGCCATCCCTTGCTCTCAGCAGCCAGCCCCAAATGCACACACCAGATTGCACTCGCCCCCAACTTACTGCGGTAGGTCTTGGGGACGTGGGCGACTGCCATGCAACCGAACACCCTCAGCATGTCCACCGGCGGCTTCCTCCCAAGCCACCTCTCCAACGGCACCCACGAGTCATCCCCAACCTTGGTGAGCACCCTGTTCCTAGCGACGGTGGCGTGCCGGACAGCATGAGGCCACATAGAGTTGCTCAGCCCAGATTCTATGAGCAGCGCCCTAGCTGTCTCCAGAATGGTCCGGTTTGCCCGTTCTGCTACACCATTTGACTGTGGGGTATAAGCCGTGGTCAGCTCTCTCTGGATGCCCTGCTTCTTGAGCCAGGCCGTCATTTCAGCTCCAAGGAACTCACCACCCCGGTCTGTCCTAATCCGCTTCACTACACACTCCGCCTGCTTCTCCACGAATGGCAGCCAATCGTCCCGTATCGTGGAGGCGGCGTGGTCCTTCTGCTTCAGCGGATACGCCCACATCAGCCTGCTCCAGTCATCCACAATTGTAAGAAAATACCGCTCCCCCTTGTGCCCTTGCACCGGCAGCGGCCCCACCAAGTCCATGTGGACCAGCTCCAAAGGCTTCTTGCTCCTGCCAGCCACACTATGGAAAGGGAAACGGGTGAACTTTGAAAGCAAACAGATTTCACAGTTGTCATCGGGTGGCTGTCCGTTCAGCTTCAGACCCTTAACGGCTCCATCCTTCTCCAGCTGCTTCAGCAAAGGCATTGCCACATGCCCTAAGCGCCGGTGTGCCGTTGCCCAATCTGTCTCCCCAGATCTGGCCGACACTTTCACACCAACCCCTCCAACGGCATTGCACTCCCCCTGGGATGCAGACCCCTCTCCAGCCTGCCCCCCACCATGCCACGCCAGGGCCGGCAGCTGCCACATAGATCTGTACACGTCCTTGCTCTCGTGCAGATCCCAAAGCACCCGATTGCCCAGCTTCCCCTTATAAGTGCGTGCCCCATCCGTGTTGGTGTTCACCCCAGCCTTGCCAAGCTTACGGAGGGAGATAAGGTTGGCCTTCAGGTCGGGGACGAAGAGAACGTCGTGCAGCACCACCGGCTTGCCATCCGCTCCCTTAAACGCAGCTCGTCCCGCACCAGCCACCTTCAACATGTGTCCAGAGGCGGAGCACACTTCATTGATCGGTGCAGCTCGTACTTCGTCCAGCAGGTCCTTGCGCGGCGTCATCGTCCAAGCAGCGCCTGTGTCCAACACCCAATAGTCTAGGGGGTGCAGCTCTGCTCCAACTTTGGCAGAGGCGTCTCCTTGCTCCCCCTTGTCTCCCACATGGAAGAATTGGCCCGCGGTGCGCTCCTTCTTCTTCTCCGCACCGCCGTTGCCCTTCGGGTTGTTGTCGGACGAATCAGCGACCATGTTGGCGCCGTTTTTCTGGTTCCTCCGCGCGCCGCCATCCTGGTGACGATTCTGGGGGGTCCATCCATCGGGTTTCTTATAGCACAAAAACCAGGGGTGCCCTTCCTTCTCACAATACCAGCAACTCCCTTTCATTTTGCCACCAGCACCCGACTTGCCCCCACGTCCAGATTTCGCACCGCGACCCCAACCGGTACCTCCTTGTTGGTCGTTGGAGTCGTCGTCTTTCTTTGCACCGCGTCCAGCACCACCAAAGCCACGTCCTCTGCCACGTCGGCTCCCTTGCATCCCGTAGCTGCTGCTGCCGTCGTCTCCACCCCTCAGTTGGCGGCGACGGAAGTCCTCCTCCAGAATCTTCGTCCGCACCCACTCGAGCGTCCACAAGCTCTGGTTCTGCGGCAGGCTCAATCCGCTCGTAAATTGAAGCCACGATTCCGGCAGCAGCGAGAGCATCTTCAAGCACTTGGTCTGCTCCGGGTAGGTGATTCCCGCGGTCGCCAACTTCGCGTAGAGGTCGCGCATCTTGTCCAGGACTGGTTGCACCGGCTCTCCCTCGCTCAGGCGCAACGCGGACAGCTCCCTCTCCAGCATCAACGTTGCGACAACGGAGGTCGGGGCGTGCAGCTCCTTCAACACGGTCCACGCCTTCGGACCGCATTCAACCTCCGGCAGCAGGTGCATGACGTGGTGACGCTGGTTCAGCTCCAAACTCTGCGACATCAAATAGTAGCCAGCCGAGGAGCGCTCGTCCCAATCTTCCTGCAGCGTGGGGTCACTCGGTCTAGGCTCCTCCCCAATCATTAGTTTCAGCAAACCGATCTGACGGAAATATAATTGCATTTTCCAGGCCCAATCATCATAGCCCTCACCATTGAACTTCTCGACGGTGAAATTCTTCAGCACCTCCTTGACAAGCGAGCCCTGGTTTGTTCGCGCTCCCCTTGGCGCTGAAAGACCAGAATCTTGGCTGCCGCTACGATCTTGGGCTGAAGATTCACCAGCTCCCGCCGAGGTGTTGCCCGCCATAGCTACCTATAACGAGGATCACTATAACGCAGCTCTGATACCAGCTTGTTGGTGTAAGGGCCTAATAAACTCAAGCTATTAGGACTTAATCAAACTTAAAACCTCTCCTCGGGGTCACCTCCAAGGGTCCCTGGGTGCCTGGTACAAGACCAGCCCCTATCCTCGGGTCCGAGTTTGTAGAGAGAGGGATCAAGAAGGACTTAGTCAAAATAGCAAGAGTACCTTGAACGTCGCGCAGCGTGCCGTGCAGACCGTCGGTCGGATTAAGCTGAGAATTCGCTATATCGAAGCTCGCTCCAAGAGCTTTAAAATGAGCCAAGTTGCCTCGCGAAAAGTTCTGCCATTACTAAGTTCTGGCTCAGACGGTGTTTGCCTAGCGTTGGAGTGCTAGCATACTAGCGTTGACTCGGGTAGCATTCCGCCGTCGAATAGCGCAGAAACGAAATTCCAGCGAGGAAGGAATTCGCTTGAATCAATTATTTTTATATTCAGGTACAAACAGAGAAGGATTAAATAGTTCTAGCTAGCAAGGACCTTGGGAATCAACCTGGGAACAACCAGGGATGATCCCAAATAATTCCAAGCAACAGAACCAACCTGGCTGGACAAAATAGCAGGTGGTAGGTTGGTAAACAACCTCTGGTTCTGTTTTTCCAACCTGGGAAAACAACAACCAGGTTCAGGTTCTAAAAACAGAACCTGTTTTGTCTTTGCCCAACCAGCCAAATGCTGGTTCCGCTGGTTTCCCCTGGCCTTGTAGCATGCAGATACAGACAAACAACATCCAACCTTCACCTAAATTGTACCCCTATAGTGCCTTCCCTGCTACACTATAGTTAACCAAACAAAACAGTACAATTTCGAGTTGGATAGAACTGAATCTGCGCAATCAACTCAACCGAACTGCAAAGCTTCCATCTTGGGTTCCTTTGCGAGCTCGTCCTTTCTGCTTGCACTGTTCATAGCGCGTACAATGTTGTGCCAAAGCGCACATTGCGCGAGTACCTGCAAATGCATCAAGCGAAAATTGCGAAAGCAAACAAACACACGAACATTCCATTCACACCCAACTGCATTCGCACACGCATACTCGTACAAACAGACGGCAGGATGTCGTGCAATGTAAATTTGCACCCAACACGGGTTGTTGTCGGACGAATCAGCGACCATGTTGGCGCCGTTTTTCTGGTTCCTCCGCGCGCCGCCATCCTGGTGACGATTCTGGGGGGTCCATCCATCGGGTTTCTTATAGCACAAAAACCAGGGGTGCCCTTCCTTCTCACAATACCAGCAACTCCCTTTCATTTTGCCACCAGCACCCGACTTGCCCCCACGTCCAGATTTCGCACCGCGACCCCAACCGGTACCTCCTTGTTGGTCGTTGGAGTCGTCGTCTTTCTTTGCACCGCGTCCAGCACCACCGAAGCCACGTCCTCTGCCACGTCGGCTCCCTTGCATCCCGTAGCCGCTGCTGCCGTCGTCTCCACCCCTCAGTTGGCGGCGACGGAAGTCCTCCTCCAGAATCTTCGTCCGCACCCACTCGAGCGTCCACAAGCTCTGGTTCTGCGGCAGGCTCAATCCGCTCGTAAATTGAAGCCACGATTCTGGCAGCAGCGAGAGCATCTTCAAGCACTTGGTCTGCTCCGGGTAGGTGATTCCCGCGGTCGCCAACTTCGCGTAGAGGTCGCGCATCTTGTCCAGGACTGGTTGCACCGGCTCTCCCTCGCTCAGGCGCAACGCGGACAGCTCCCTCTCCAGCATCAACGTTGCGACAACGGAGGTCGGGGCGTGCAGCTCCTTCAACACGGTCCACGCCTTCGGACCGCATTCAACCTCCGGCAGCAGGTGCATGACGTGGTGACGCTGGTTCAGCTCCAAACTCTGCGACATCAAATAGTAGCCAGCCGAGGAGCGCTCGTCCCAATCTTCCTGCAGCGTGGGGTCACTCGGTCTAGGCTCCTCCCCAATCATTAGTTTCAGCAAACCGATCTGACGGAAATATAATTGCATTTTCCAGGCCCAATCATCATAGCCCTCACCATTGAACTTCTCGACGGTGAAATTCTTCAGCACCTCCTTGACAAGCGAGCCCTGGTTTGTTCGCGCTCCCCTTGGCGCTGAAAGACCAGAATCTTGGCTGCCGCTACGATCTTGGGCTGAAGATTCACCAGCTCCCGCCGAGGTGTTGCCCGCCATAGCTACCTATAACGAGGATCACTATAACGCAGCTCTGATACCAGCTTGTTGGTGTAAGGGCCTAATAAACTCAAGCTATTAGGACTTAATCAAACTTAAAACCTCTCCTCGGGGTCACCTCCAAGGGTCCCTGGGTGCCTGGTACAAGACCAGCCCCTATCCTCGGGTCCGAGTTTGTAGAGAGAGGGATCAAGAAGGACTTAGTCAAAACAGCAAGAGTACCTTGAACGTCGCGCAGCGTGCCGTGCAGACCGTCGGTCGGATTAAGCTGAGAATTCGCTATATCGAAGCTCGCTCCAAGAGCTTTAAAATGAGCCAAGTTGCCTCGCGAAAAGTTCTGCCATTACTAAGTTCTGGCTCGGACAGCGTTTGCCTAGCGTTGGAGTGCTAGCATACTAGCGTTGACTCGGGTAGCATTCCGCCGTCGAATAGCGCAGAAACGAAATTCCAGCGAGGAAGGAATTCGCTTGAATCAATTTGACTATATTCAGGTACAAACAGAGAAGGATTAAATAGTTCTAGCTAGCAAGGACCTTGGGAATCAACCTGGGAACAACCAGGGATGATCCCAAATAATTCCAAGCAACAGAACCAACCTGGCTGGACAAAATAGCAGGTGGTAGGTTGGTAAACAACCTCTGGTTCTGTTTTTCCAACCTGGGAAAACAACCAGGTTCAGGTTCTAAAAACAGAACCTGTTTTGTCTTTGCCCAACCAGCCAAATGCTGGTTCCGCTGGTTTCCCCTGGCCTTGTAGCATGCAGATACAGACAAACAACATCCAACCTTCACCTAAATTGTACCCCTATAGTGCCTTCCCCGCTACACTATAGTTGACCAAACAAAACAGTACAATTTCGAGTTGGATGGAACTGAATCTGCGCAATCAACTCAACCGAACTGCAAAGCTTCCATCTTGGGTTCCTTTGCGAGCTCGTCCTTTCTGCTTGCACTGTTCATAGTGCGTACAATGTTGTGCCGAAGCGCACATTGCGCGAGTACCTGCAAATGCATCAAGCGAAAAATGCGAAAGCAAACAAACACACGAACACACCATTCACACGCAAATGCATTCGCACACGCATACTCGTACAAATAGACGGCAGGATGTCGTGCAATGTGCATTTGCACCCAACACCAACCGCCCTGTTGGACCAACTGATCAGTTGGTCCAACCGGATTGTTGGACCGACATGCCATTTGGTCAAGCCGGCCTGTTGGACCAAGTGATCAGTTGGTCCAACCGGATTGTTGGACCAACAAGCCAGTTGGTCCAACCGCCCTGTTGGACCAACTGATCAGTTGGTCCAACTGGCTTGATGGACCAACTGATCAGTTGGTCCAACTGGCTTGGTGGACCGACAAACAAGTTGGTCATGCCGGTTTATTGGACCAACGAATCAATTGGTCCAACCTGATTGTTGAACCAGCAAGCCAGTTGGTCAAGTTGGCTTGTTGGACCAACTGATCAGTTGGTCCAACCGGATTGTTGGACCAACAAGCCAGTTGGTCAAGCCGGCCTGTTGGACCAACTGATCAGTAGGTCCAACCACCTTGTTGGAGCAAAAAGCCAGTTGGTCATACCGGCTTGTTGGACAAACTGATCAGTAGGTCCAACCGGCTTGTTGGAGCAACAAGCCAATTGGTCAAGCCGACTTGTTGGACCAACTATTGAGTTGGTCCATTCGGCTTGTTGGATGAACAAGCCTGTTGGTGAAGACGGCTTATTGGACCAACTGATCAGTTGGTCCAACCGGCTTGTTGGACCAACAAGACAGTTGGTCAAGCCGGCTTGTTGGACCAACTGATCAGTTGGTCCATCCGGGTTGTTGGACCAACTAGCCAGTTGGTCAAGCCGGCTTGCTTGCTTGTTGGACCAACAAGCCAGTTGGTCGAGCCGCCGGCCTGTTTGACGAACTGATTAGTTGGTCCAATCGGCTTGTTGGACCAATAAGCAACTTGGTCCAGCCCGCTTGTTGGTCCAACAATCCACTTGGTCCAACAATCCAGTTGGTCTAGCGGGCTTGTTGGACCAACTGATCAGTTGGTCCAACCGGATTGTTGGACCAACTGATCAGTTGGTCCAACCGGATTGTTGGACCAACTGATCAGTTGGTCCAACCGGGTTGTTGGACCAACAAGCCAATTGGTCCAGCCCGCTTGTAGGACCAACTGATCAGTTGGTCCAACCGGCTTGTTGGACCAACAAGCTAAATGGTCAAGCCGGCTTGTTGGACCAACTGATTAGTTGATCCAACCGGCTTGTTGGACCATCAATCCAAATGGTCCAGCCAACTTGTTGAACGAACTGATCAGTTTGTCCCAACCAGCTTGTTGGACCAACAAGCCAGTTGGTCCAGCTGGCTTGTTGGACGAACTGATCAGTTGGTCCAACTGGTTTGTTGGACCAACAAGCCAGTCGGTCAAGCCGGCTTGTTGGACCAACTGATCAGTTGGTCCATCCGGGTTGTTGGACCAACTATCCAGTTGGTCAAGCCGGCTTGCTTGCTTGTTGGACCAACAAGCCAGTTGGTCGAGCCGCCGGCCTGTTTGACCAACTGATTAGTTGGTCCAATCGGCTTGTTGGACCAACAAGCAACTTGGTCCAGCCCGCTTGTTGGTCCAACCATCCACTTGGTCCAACAATCCAGTTGGTCCAGCGGGCTTGTTGGACCAACAAGCCAATTGGTCCAGCCCGCTTGTAGGACCAACTGATCAGTTGGTCCAACCGGCTTGTTGGACCAACAAGCCAGATGGTCAAGCCGGCTTGTTGGACCAACTGATCAGTTGGTCCAACCGGCTTGTTGGACCATCAATCCAAATGGTCCAGCCGACTTGTTGAACGAACTGATCGGTTGGTCCCAACCAGCTTGTTGGACCAACAAGCCAGTTGGTCCAGCCGGCTTGTTGGACGAACTGATCAGTTGGTCCAACCGGTTTGTTGGACCAACAAGCCAGTTGGTCAAGCCGGCCTGTTGGACCAACTGATGGATTGGTCCAACCGGCTTGTTGGACCAACAAGCCAGTTGGTCCAACCGGATTGTTGGACCAACAAGCCAGTTGGTCACGCCGGCCTGTTGGACCAATTGATCAGTTGGTCCAACTGGATTGCTGGACCAACAAGCTAATTGGTCCAGCCGGCCTGTTGGACCAACAAGCCAGTTGGTCCAACCCGCCTGTTGGACCAAGTGATCAGTTGTCCGACCGGATAGTTGGACCAACAAGCGAGTTGGTCCAGCCGGCCTGTTGGACCAACTGATCAGTTGTCCGGCCGGCTTGTTGGACCAACAAGCAAGTTGGTTATGCCGGTCTGTTGGACCAACTGATCAGTTGGTCCAATCGGATTGTTGAACCGACATGCCTGTTGGTCAAGCCGGCCTGTTGGACCAAGTGATCAGTTGGTCCAACCGGATTGTTGGACCAACAAGCCAGTTGGTCCAACCGCCCTGTTGGACCAACTGATCAGTTGGTCCAACCGGATTGTTGAACCGACATGCCATTTGGTCAAGACGGCCTGTTGGACCAAGTGATCAGGTGGTCCAACCGGGTTGTTGGACCAACAAGCCAGTTGGTCCAACCGCCCTGTTGGACCAACTGATCAGTTGGTCCAACCGGATTGTTGGACCGACATGCCATTTGGTCAAGCCGGCCTGTTGGACCAAGTGATCAGTTGGTCCAACCGGATTGTTCGACCAACAAGCCAGTTGGTCCAGTCGGTCTGTTGGACCAACTGATCAGTTGGTCCAATCGGATTGTTGAACCGACATGCCTGTTGGTCAAGCCGGCCTGTTGGACAAGGTGATCAGTTGGTCCAACCGGTTTGTTGGACCAACAAGCCAGTTGGTCCAACCGCCCTGTTGGACCAACTGATCAGTTGGTCCAACCGGATTGTTGGACCGACATGCCATTTGGTCAAGCCGGCCTGTTGGACCAAGTTATCATTTGGTCCAATCGGATTGTTGGACCAACAAGCCAGTTGGTCCAACCGCCCTGTTGGACCAACTGATCAGTTGGTCCAACCGGCTTGTTGGACCAACAAGCCAGTTGGTCCACCTGGCCTGTTGGTCCAACCAGCCTGTTGGACCAACAAGCCAGTTGGTCCACCCGGCCTGTTGTACAAACTGATCATTTGGTCCAACCGGCTTGTTAGACCAACAAACCCAGCCTATTGTACCAACTGATCATTTGGTCCATCCGGCTTGTTGGACCAACAAGCCAAATGGTCCAAACGACCTGTTTTCCAACTAATCATTTGCTCCAACCGGCTCATTGGACCAACAAGCTAGTTGGTCAAGCTGGCCTGTTGGACCAACTGATCAGTTGGTTCAACTTGCTTGTTGGACCAACAAGCCAGTTGGTCACGCCGCCTTGTTGGACCAACTGATCAATTGGTCCAACAGGATTGTTGGACCAACAAGCCAGTTGGTCAAGTTGGCTTGTTGGACCACCTGATCAGTTGGTCCAACGGACTTGTTAGACAAACAAGCCAGTTGGTCGAGCCCACTTGTAGGACCAACTGATCAGTTGGTCCAGCCGTCTTGTTGGACGAACAGATCAACCAGCTTGTTGGACCAACAATCCAGTTGGTCAAGTCGGCGTGTTAGATAAACTGATCAGTTGGTCCAACCGGATTGTTGGACCAAATGCTAGTCGGTCACGCCAACCTGTAAGACTATTTAATCAGTTGGTCCTGTTGGTGTAAGGGCCTAATAAACTCAAGCTATTAGGACTTAATCAAACTTAAAACCTCTCCTCGGGGTCACCTCCAAGGGTCCCTGGGTGCCTGGTACAAGACCAGCCCCTATCCTCGGGTCCGAGTTTGTAGAGAGAGGGATCAAGAAGGACTTAGTCAAAACAGCAAGAGTACCTTGAACGTCGCGCAGCGTGCCATGCAGACCGTCGGTCGGATTAAGCTGAGAATTCGCTATATCGAAGCTCGCTCCAAGAGCTTTAAAATGAGCCAAGTTGCCTCGCGAAAAGTTCTGCCATTACTAAGTTATGGCTCGGACAGCGTTTGCCTAGCGTTGGAGTGCTAGCATACTAGCGTTGACTCGGGTAGCATTCCGCCGTCGAATAGCGCAGAAACGAAATTCCAGCGAGGAAGGAATTCGCTTGAATCAATTTGACTATATTCAGGTACAAACAGAGAAGGATTAAATAGTTCTAGCTAGCAAGGACCTTGGGAATCAACCTGGGAACAACCAGGGATGATCCCAAATAATTCCAAGCAACAGAACCAACCAGGCTGGACAAAATAGCAGGTGGTAGGTTGGTAAACAACCTCTGGTTCTGTTTTTCCAACCTGGGAAAACAACAACCAGGTTCAGGTTCTAAAAACAGAACCTGTTTTGTCTTTGCCCAACCAGCCAAATGCTGGTTCCGCTGGTTTCCCCTGGCCTTGTAGCATGCAGATACAGACAAACAACATCCAACCTTCACCTAAATTATACCCCTATAGTGCCTTCCCTGCTACACTATAGTTAACCAAACAAAACAGTACAATTTCGAGTTGGATAGAACTGAATCTGCGCAATCAACTCAACCGAACTGCAAAGCTTCCATCTTGGGTTCCTTTGCGAGCTCGTCCTTTCTGCTTGCACTGTTCATAGCGCGTACAATGTTGTGCCGAAGCGCACATTGCGCGAGTACCTGCAAATGCATCAAGCGAAAAATGCGAAAGCAAACAAACACACGAACACACCATTCACACGCAAATGCATTCGCACACGCATACTCGTACAAACAGACGGCAGGATGTCGTGCAATGTGCATTTGCACCCAACACACTCCCCCTCAGCCTGCCGGCTGCATCCCCGTCATTCCATGCTAGTTCATGCTCATTCCACTCATGCGCACACAACGCCAATGAGGCTCATCCGCAAGCCTCTTGGTGAGAAAGTCTGCTGGCTGCTGGTGAGTCTTGATGTAGATTGGATTCACCGTCCCCCTCTTCACCTCCTTACGCAGCCAGTGCCACTTGATACGCATGTGCTTGTTCAGGCCATGAAGCACAGCGTTCCTGGCCATCCCAAGAGCCCCCTTGCTATCACAAAATAGCGGCGTAGCAACTTTCTGCTCCTGGCCAATCTCCTCTAACAGCCTCCTCAGCCAAATCACCTCCTTCACCCCATGGAACATCGCCATGTACTCTGATTCTACGGAAGAGAGTGCCATCTCCGTCTGCTTCTTGGACCTCCAACTAACAGGTCCTCCCCCAACTACGCAGATGTATCCTCCCACAGATGAGGAATCCTCCTTCTCAGAAGCCCATGTAGCATCGGTAAAGCAAGTGAGAAATAGCTTGCCTTCTCCAAGCCTCTCCCCCTTCTCTTTCAGCACCTCCACCCCTTTCTGCTTCACCTGTGCAGATGCGGAGTATTGAACTCCAATGCTTGGGTGAGAGTTCAGGTACTTCACCACACGCTCAGCTGCATCCACCTGCTCCTCTGATGGATTCTGCACCACCCTAGCCAGCTGCCCAACCGAGAAAGAGATGTCGGGCCTCGTGTGAACTGCTGCGTACAAGAGGCTGCCCACCAAGGACTGAAATTGCTGCTGCTCTTCAGCTTCAACCCCTTCATCCTCTGCAGCCTTCACAAGCTTGAATTCTGCTGGCAGGGGAGTTGCAACCTTGCGCTCATTCTCAATCCCATACTTCTCCCCCAGCTCCTTGATGAACTTCTCCTGGTGCAGCTTCAACCACCTGTGATCTGGATCCCTCTCCACGTGCATCCCGAGGTAGTACTTTACCTCCCCAAGGTTCTTGCACTTGAAGTTTTTCATCAGTTGCTGCTGCACTTTCTGGATCTCCTTCATGCTGCTGCTGAAGAGAAGAATGTCGTCCACATAGACCAGAAACAGCACCAGCTTCTCCCCCTCGCCCTTGAGAAAGAGGCTCTCATCACAGCTGCTGGTCCTGAATCCCATCTCCTCTAAAACAGCTGCCAACTTCTGGTACCAGCAGCGTGGCGCCTGCTTCAAGCCGTAGATGGACTTGTTGAGCTTGCACACCCTGCCCGTACCATCCTCATACCCAGGCGGCTGCGTCATGTACACATCCTCCTCTAAAATCCCATTCAGGAATGCCGTTGAAATATCCATCTGAATGATGAATTTCCCACTAACAGCTGCATCTGCCAACAAGACACGGAGGGTAGGGGATTTGGCAGTGGGAGCAAAGATTTCGTTGAAGTCCTGCTTCTCCTTCTGCATAAACCCCTTCGCCACCAGCCTACTCTTGTAGATGGTGACCTGCCCCTTGTCATCGGTCTTGATCCTCAGCACCCACTTGCATTGTATCGCTTTCTTCCCATCAGGCAGCACCACCAGATCCCATGTCCTATTCTCCAGCAGACTCTGGTACTCAGCATCCCTAGAAGCCAGCCACTTGTCCCTATCTGGTCCAGCTAATGCCTCTTCCATGCTAGCTGGTTCCTCTGGTGCAGGGGCAAGAAAACAGTACGCAGGCTCATCCTCCTCATCCGGGTCATAGCCATGAGGTAGAATCAGCAATGCCTCTTCGGTCCCTAGCTGCTGCTCTGCTGCATCAGTTCCTGCAGTCAGCTTCTTAGTAGCCATACGGGTACGTCCTGGCCTGGAGACGGGTGTCTCCCATCCCTTCATAACGACACCCTTCGGCTTCTTAGTTTTTCCCTGCTGCTTCTCTCCTCCCTCGGGTCCAGCAGCTCCACTAGTGCTGCCGCCAGTTTCCACACCATTTTCTCCACCAGCAGATGCCTCCTGTACCTTCTCTCCATCACCATTTCCAGCAGCTGCCTCCTCTCCCTCCTCCCACACACTAGGAGTCAGGTCCAGCTGCATGGTGATCTGCTCCATCTGCTGGGACACCCTTGCCTCCGGCTGTTTCTCCCAGCTCCCATACATCATGCCCTCAATGAATTTCACATCCCTGCTGTCAAACAACACACCCTTGGATGGTTCCCACAGCAGCCATCCCTTGCTCTCAGCAGCCAGCCCCAAATGCACACACCAGATTGCACTCGCCCCCAACTTACTGCGGTAGGGCTTGGGGACGTGGGCGACTGCCATGCAACCGAACACCCTCAGCATGTCCACCGGCGGCTTCCTCCCAAGCCACCTCTCCAACGGCACCCACGAGTCATCCCCAACCTTGGTGAGCACCCTGTTCCTAGCGACAGTGGCGTGCCGGACAGCATGAGGCCACATAGAATTGCTCAGCCCAGATTCTATGAGCAGCGCCCTAGCTGTCTCCAGAATGGTCCGGTTTGCCCGTTCTGCTACACCATTGGACTGTGGGGTATAAGCCGTGGTCAGCTCTCTCTGGATGCCCTGCTTCTTGAGCCAGGCCGTCATTTCAGCTCCAAGGAACTCACCACCCCGGTCTGTCCTAATCCGCTTCACTACACACTCCGCCTGCTTCTCCACGAATGGCAGCCAATCGTCCCGTATCGTGGAGGCGGCGTGGTCCTTCTGCTTCAGCGGATACGCCCACATCAGCCTGCTCCAGTCATCCACAATTGTAAGAAAATACCGCTCCCCCTTGTGCCCTTGCACCGGCAGCGGCCCCACCAAGTCCATGTGGACCAGCTCCAAAGGCTTCTTGCTCCTGCCAGCCACACTATGGAAAGGGAAACGGGTGAACTTTGAAAGCAAACAGATTTCACAGTTGTCATCGGGTGGCTGTCCGTTCAGCTTCAGACCGTTAACGGCTCCATCCTTCTCCAGCTGCTTCAGCAAAGGCATTGCCACATGCCCTAAGCGCCGGTGTGCCGTTGCCCAATCTGTCTCCCCAGATCTGGCCGACACTTTCACACCAACCCCTCCAACGGCATTGCACTCCCCCTGGGATGCAGACCCCTCTCCAGCCTGCCCCCCACCATGCCACGCCAGGGCCGGCAGCTGCCACATAGATCTGTACACGTCCTTGCTCTCGTGCAGATCCCAAAGCACCCGATTGCCCAGCTTCCCCTTATAAGTGCGTGCCCCATCCGTGTTGGTGTTCACCCCAGCCTTGCCAAGCTTACGGAGGGAGATAAGGTTGGCCTTCAGGTCGGGGACGAAGAGAACGTCGTGCAGCACCACCGGCTTGCCATCCGCTCCCTTAAACGCAGCTCGTCCCGCACCAGCCACCTTCAACATGTGTCCAGAGGCGGAGCACACTTCATTGATCGGTGCAGCTCGTACTTCGTCCAGCAGGTCCTTGCGCGGCGTCATCGTCCAAGCAGCGCCTGTGTCCAACACCCAATAGTCTAGGGGGTGCAGCTCTGCTCCAACTTTGGCAGAGGCGTCTCCTTGCTCCCCCTTGTCTCCCACATGGAAGAATTGGCCCGCGGTGCGCTCCTTCTTCTTCTCCGCACCGCCGTTGCCCTTCGGGTTGTTGTCGGACGAATCAGCGACCATGTTGGCGCCGTTTTTCTGGTTCCTCCGCGCGCCGCCATCCTGGTGACGATTCTGGGGGGTCCATCCATCGGGTTTCTTATAGCACAAAAACCAGGGGTGCCCTTCCTTCTCACAATACCAGCAACTCCCTTTCATTTTGCCACCAGCACCCGACTTGCCCCCACGTCCAGATTTCGCACCGCGACCCCAACCGGTACCTCCTTGTTGGTCGTTGGAGTCGTCGTCTTTCTTTGCACCGCGTCCAGCACCACCGAAGCCACGTCCTCTGCCACGTCGGCTCCCTTGCATCCCGTAGCCGCTGCTGCCGTCGTCTCCACCCCTCAGTTGGCGGCGACGGAAGTCCTCCTCCAGAATCTTCGTCCGCACCCACTCGAGCGTCCACAAGCTCTGGTTCTGCGGCAGGCTCAATCCGCTCGTAAATTGAAGCCACGATTCTGGCAGCAGCGAGAGCATCTTCAAGCACTTGGTCTGCTCCGGGTAGGTGATTGTTGGGTGCAAATGCACATTGCACGACATCCTGCCGTCTGTTTGTACGAGTATGCGTGTGCGAATGCATTTGCGTGTGAATGGTGTGTTCGTGTGTTTGTTTGCTTTCGCATTTTTCGCTTGATGCATTTGCAGGTACTCGCGCAATGTGCGCTTTGGCACAACATTGTATGCGCTATGAACAGTGCAAGCAGGAAGGACGAGCTCGCAAAGGAACCCAAGATGGAAGCTTTGCAGTTCGGTTGAGTTGATTGCGCAGATTCAGTTCTATCCAACTCGGAATTGTACTGTTTTGTTTGGTTAACTATAGTGTAGCAGGGAAGGCACTATAGGGGTACAATTTAGGTGAAGGTTGGATGTTGTTTGTCTGTATCTGCATGCTACAAGGCCAGGGGAAACCAGCGGAACCAGCATTTGGCTGGTTGGGCAAAGACAAAAACAGGTTCTGTTTTTAGAACCTGAACCTGGTTGTTGTTTTCCCAGGTTGGAAAAACAGAACCAGAGGTTGTTTACCAACCTACCACCTGCTATTTTGTCCAGCCAGGTTGGTTCTGTTGCTTGGAATTATTTGGGATCATCCCTGGTTGTTCCCAGGTTGATTCCCAAGGTCCTTGCTAGCTAGAACTATTTAATCCTTCTCTGTTTGTACCTGAATATAGTCAAATTGATTCATGTGAATTCCTTCCTCGCTGGAATTTCGTTTCTACGCGGTTCGTTGGCGGAATGCTACCCGAGTCAACGCTAGTACGCTAGCACTCTAATGCTAGGCAAACACCGTCTGAGCCATAATTTCGTAATGGCAGAACTTTTCGCGAGGGAACTTGGCTCATTTTAAAGCTCTTGGAACGAGCTTCGATATAGCGAATTCTCAGCTTAATCCGATCGACGGTCTGCACGGCACGCTGCGCGACGTTCAAGGTACTCTTGCTGTTTTGACTAAGTCCTTCTTGATTCCTCTCTCTACAAACTCGGACCCGAGGATAGGGGCTGGTCTTGTACCAGGCACCCAGGGACCCTTGGAGGTGACCCCGAGGAGAGGTTTTAAGTTTGATTAAGTCCTAATAGCTTGAGTTTATTAGGCCCTTACACCAACAAGCTGGTATCAGAGCTGCGTTATAGTGATCCTCGTTATAGGTAGCTATGGCGGGCAACACCTCGGCGGGAGCTGGTGAATCTTCAGCCCAAGATCGTAGCGGCAGCCAAGATTCTGGTCTTTCAGCGCCAAGGGGAGCGCGAACAAACCAGGGCTCGCTTGTCAAGGAGGTGCTGAAGAATTTCACCGTCGAGAAGTTCAATGGTGAGGGCTATGATGATTGGGCCTGGAAAATGCAATTATATTTCCGTCAGATCGGTTTGCTGAAACTAATGATTGGGGAGGAGCCTAGACCGAGTGACCCCACGCTGCAGGAAGATTGGGACGAGCGCTCCTCGGCTGGCTACTATTTGATGTCGCAGAGTTTGGAGCTGAACCAGCGTCACCACGTCATGCACCTGCTGCCGGAGGTTGAATGCGGTCCGAAGGCGTGGACCGTGTTGAAGGAGCTGCACGCCCCGACCTCCGTTGTCGCAACGTTGATGCTGGAGAGGGAGCTGTCCGCGTTGCGCCTGAGCGAGGGAGAGCCGGTGCAACCAGTCCTGGACAAGATGCGCGACCTCTACGCGAAGTTGGCGACCGCGGGAATCACCTACCCGGAGCAGACCAAGTGCTTGAAGATGCTCTCGCTGCTGCCGGAATCGTGGCTTCAATTTACGAGCGGATTGAGCCTGCCGCAGAACCAGAGCTTGTGGACGCTCGAGTGGGTGCGGACGAAGATTCTGGAGGAGGACTTCCGTCGCCGCCAACTGAGGGGTGGAGACGACGGCAGCAGCGGCTACGGGATGCAAGGGAGCCGACGTGGCAGAGGACGTGGCTTCGGTGGTGCTGGACGCGGTGCAAAGAAAGACGACGACTCCAACGACCAACAAGGAGGTACCGGTTGGGGTCGCGGTGCGAAATCTGGACGTGGGGGCAAGTCGGGTGCTGGTGGCAAAATGAAAGGGAGTTGCTGGTATTGTGAGAAGGAAGGGCACCCCTGGTTTTTGTGCTATAAGAAACCCGATGGATGGACCCCCCAGAATCGTCACCAGGATGGCGGCGCGCGGAGGAACCAGAAAAACGGCGCCAACATGGTCGCTGATTCGTCCGACAACAACCCCAATGGCGGTGCGGAGAAGAAGAAGGAGCGCACCGCGGGCCAATTTTTCCATGTGGGAGACAAGGGGGAGCAAGGAGACGCCTCTGCCAAAGTTGGAGCAGAGCTGCACCCCCTAGACTATTGGGTGTTGGACACAGGCGCTGCTTGGACGATGACGCCGCGCAAGGACCTGCTGGACGAAGTACGAGCTGCACCGATCAATGAAGTGTGCTCCGCCTCTGGACACATGTTGAAGGTGGCTGGTGCGGGACGAGCTGCGTTTAAGGGAGCGGATGGCAAGCCGGTGGTGCTGCACGACGTTCTCTTCGTCCCCGACCTGAAGGCCAACCTTATCTCCCTCCGTAAGCTTGGCAAGGCTGGGGTGAACACCAACACGGATGGGGCACGCACTTATAAGGGGAAGCTGGGCAATCGGGTGCTTTGGGATCTGCACGAGAGCAAGGACGTGTACAGATCTATGTGGCAGCTGCCGGCCCTGGCGTGGCATGGTGGGGGGCAGGCTGGAGAGGGGTCTGCATCCCAGGGGGAGTGCAATGCCGTTGGAGGGGTTGGTGTGAAAGTGTCGGCCAGATCTGGGGAGACAGATTGGGCAACGGCACACCGGCGCTTAGGGCATGTGGCAATGCCTTTGCTGAAGCAGCTGGAGAAGGATGGAGCCGTTAAGGGTCTGAAGCTGAACGGACAGCCACCCGATGACAACTGTGAAATCTGTTTGCTTTCAAAGTTCACCCGTTTCCCTTTCCATAGTGTGGCTGGCAGGAGCAAGAAGCCTTTGGAGCTGGTCCACATGGACTTGGTGGGGCCGCTGCCGGTGCAAGGGCACAAGGGGGAGCGGTATTTTCTTACAATTGTGGATGACTGGAGCAGGCTGATGTGGGCGTATCCGCTGAAGCAGAAGGACCACGCCGCCTCCACGATACGGGACGATTGGCTGCCATTCGTGGAGAAGCAGGCGGAGTGTGTAGTGAAGCGGATTAGGACAGACCGGGGTGGTGAGTTCCTTGGAGCTGAAATGACGGCCTGGCTCAAGAAGCAGGGCATCCAGAGAGAGCTGACCACGGCTTATACCCCACAGTCCAATGGTGTAGCAGAACGGGCAAACCGGACCATTCTGGAGACAGCTAGGGCGCTGCTCATAGAATCTGGGCTGAGCAATTCTATGTGGCCTCATGCTGTCCGGCACGCCACTGTCGCTAGGAACAGGGTGCTCACCAAGGTTGGGGATGACTCGTGGGTGCCTTTGGAGAGGTGGCTTGGGAGGAAGCCGCCGGTGGACATGCTGAGGGTGTTCGG
Source organism: Closterium sp. Yama58-4 (assembly GCA_947470075.1). Taxonomy (NCBI): domain Eukaryota; kingdom Viridiplantae; phylum Streptophyta; class Zygnematophyceae; order Desmidiales; family Closteriaceae; genus Closterium; species Closterium sp. Yama58-4. The sequence goes on along the minus strand of CANIUD010000756.1, from coordinate 53,003 downwards.
TTGCATGGCAGTCGCCCACGTCCCCAAGACCTACCGCAGTAAGTTGGGGGCGAGTGCAATCTGGTGTGTGCATTTGGGGCTGGCTGCTGAGAGCAAGGGATGGCTGCTGTGGGAACCATCCAAGGGTGTGTTGTTTGACAGCAGGGATGTGAAATTCATTGAGGGCATGATGTATGGGAGCTGGGAGAAACAGCCGGAGGCCCGGGTGTCCCAGCAGATGGAGCAGATCACCATGCAGCTGGACCTGACTCCTAGTGTGTGGGAGGAGGGAGAGGAGGCAGCTGCTGGAAATGGTGATGGAGAGAAGGTACAGGAGGCATCTGCTGGTGGAGAAAATGGTGTGGAAACTGGCGGCAGCACTAGTGGAGCTGCTGGACCCGAGGGAGGAGAGAAGCAGCAGGGAAAAACTAAGAAGCCGAAGGGTGTCGTTATGAAGGGATGGGAGACACCCGTCTCCAGGCCAGGACGTACCCGTATGGCTACTAAGAAGCTGACTGCAGGAACTGATGCAGCAGAGCAGCAGCTAGGGACCGAAGAGGCATTGCTGATTCTACCTCATGGCTATGACCCGGATGAGGAGGATGAGCCTGCGTACTGTTTTCTTGCCCCTGCACCAGAGGAACCAGCTAGCATGGAGGAGGCATTAGCTGGACCAGATAGGGACAAGTGGCTGGCTTCTAGGGATGCTGAGTACCAGAGTCTGCTGGAGAATAGGACATGGGATCTGGTGGTGCTGCCTGATGGGAAGAAAGCGATACAATGCAAGTGGGTGCTGAGGATCAAGACCGATGACAAGGGGCAGGTCACCATCTACAAGAGTAGGCTGGTGGCGAAGGGGTTTATGCAGAAGGAGAAGCAGGACTTCAACGAGATCTTTGCTCCCACTGCCAAACCCCCTACCCTCCGTGTCTTGTTGGCAGATGCAGCTGTTAGTGGGAAATTCATCATTCAGATGGATATTTCAACGGCATTCCTGAATGGGATTTTAGAGGAGGATGTGTACATGACGCAGCCGCCTGGGTATGAGGATGGTACGGGCAGGGTGTGCAAGCTCAACAAGTCCATCTACGGCTTGAAGCAGGCGCCACGCTGCTGGTACCAGAAGTTGGCAGCTGTTTTAGAGGAGATGGGATTCAGGACCAGCAGCTGTGATGAGAGCCTCTTTCTCAAGGGCGAGGGGGAGAAGCTGGTGCTGTTTCTGGTCTATGTGGACGACATTCTTCTCTTCAGCAGCAGCATGAAGGAGATCCAGAAAGTGCAGCAGCAACTGATGGAAAACTTCAAGTGCAAGAACCTTGGGGAGGTAAAGTACTACCTCGGGATGCACGTGGAGAGGGATCCAGATCACAGGTGGTTGAAGCTGCACCAGGAGAAGTTCATCAAGGAGCTGGGGGAGAAGTATGGGATTGAGAATGAGCGCAAGGTTGCAACTCCCCTGCCAGCAGAATTCAAGCTTGTGAAGGCTGCAGAGGATGAAGGGGTTGAAGCTGAAGAGCAGCAGCAATTTCAGTCCTTGGTGGGCAGCCTCTTGTACGCAGCAGTTCACACGAGGCCCGACATCTCTTTCTCGGTTGGGCAGCTGGCTAGGGTGGTGCAGAATCCATCAGAGGAGCAGGTGGATGCAGCTGAGCGTGTGGTGAAGTACCTGAACTCTCACCCAAGCATTGGAGTTCAATACTCCGCATCTGCACAGGTGAAGCAGAAAGGGGTGGAGGTGCTGAAAGAGAAGGGGGAGAGGCTTGGAGAAGGCAAGCTATTTCTCACTTGCTTTACCGATGCTACGTGGGCTTCTGAGAAGGAGGATTCCTCATCTGTGGGAGGATACATCTGCGTAGTTGGGGGAGGACCTGTTAGTTGGAGGTCCAAGAAGCAGACGGAGACGGCACTCTCTTCCGTAGAATCAGAGTACATGGCGATGTTCCATGGGGTGAAGGAGGTGATTTGGCTGAGGAGGCTGTTAGAGGAGATTGGCCAGGAGCAGAAAGTTGCTACGCCGCTGTTTTGTGATAGCAAGGGGGCTCTTGGGATGGCCAGAAACGCTGTGCTTCATGGGCTGAACAAGCACATGCGTATCAAGTGGCACTGGCTGCGTAAGGAGGTGAAGAGGGGGACGGTGCATCCGATCTACATCAAGACTCACCAGCAGCCAGCAGACTTTCTCACCAAGAGGCTTGCGGATGAGCCTCATTGGCGTTGTGTGCGCATGAGTGGAATGAGCATGAACTAGCATGGAATGACGGGGATGCAGCCGGCAGGCTGAGGGGGAGTGTGTTGGGTGCAAATGCACATTGCACGACATCCTGCCGTCTGTTTGTACGAGTATGCGTGTGCGAATGCATTTGCGTGTGAATGGTGTGTTCGTGTGTTTGTTTGCTTTCGCATTTTTCGCTTGATGCATTTGCAGGTACTCGCGCAATGTGCGCTTTGGCACAACATTGTATGCGCTATGAACAGTGCAAGCAGGAAGGACGAGCTCGCAAAGGAACCCAAGATGGAAGCTTTGCAGTTCGGTTGAGTTGATTGCGCAGATTCAGTTCTATCCAACTCGAAATTGTACTGTTTTGTTTGGTTAACTATAGTGTAGCAGGGAAGGCACTATAGGGGTACAATTTAGGTGAAGGTTGGATGTTGTTTGTCTGTATCTGCATGCTACAAGGCCAGGGGAAACCAGCGGAACCAGCATTTGGCTGGTTGGGCAAAGACAAAACAGGTTCTGTTTTTAGAACCTGAACCTGGTTGTTGTTTTCCCAGGTTGGAAAAACAGAACCAGAGGTTGTTTACCAACCTACCACCTGCTATTTTGTCCAGCCAGGTTGGTTCTGTTGCTTGGAATTATTTGGGATCATCCCTGGTTGTTCCCAGGTTGATTCCCAAGGTCCTTGCTAGCTAGAACTATTTAATCCTTCTCTGTTTGTACCTGAATATAGTCAAATTGATTCAAGCGAATTCCTTCCTCGCTGGAATTTCGTTTCTACGCGGTTCGTTGGCGGAATGCTACCGAGTCAACGCTAGTATGCTAGCACTCTAACGCTAGGCAAACACCGTCTGAGCCATAACTTCGTAATGGCAGAACTTTTCGCGAGGCAACTTGGCTCATTTTAAAGCTCTTGGAGCGAGCTTCGATATAGCGAATTCTCAGCTTAATCCGATCGACGGTCTGCACGGCACGCTGCGCGACGTTCAAGGTACTCTTGCTGTTTTGACTAAGTCCTTCTTGATTCCTCTCTCTACAAACTCGGACCCGAGGATAGGGGCTGGTCTTGTACCAGGCACCCAGGGACCCTTGGAGGTGACCCCGAGGAGAGGTTTTAAGTTTGATTAAGTCCTAATAGCTTGAGTTTATTAGGCCCTTACACCAACAGTGATTCCCGTGGTCGCCAACGTAGAGGTCGCGCATCTTGTCCAGGACTGGTTGCACCGGCTCTCCCTCGCTCAAGCGCAACGCGGACAGCTCCCTCTCCAGCATCAACGTTGCGACAACGGAGGTCGGGGCGTGCAGCTCCTTCAACACGGTCCACGCCTTCGGACCGCATTCAACCTCCGGCAGCAGGTGCATGACGTGGTGACGCTGGTTCAGCTCCAAACTCTGCGACATCAAATAGTAGCCAGCCGAGGAGCGCTCGTCCCAATCTTCCTGCAGCGTGGGGTCACTCGGTCTAGGCTCCTCCCCAATCATTAGTTTCAGCAAACCGATCTGACGGAAATATAATTGCATTTTCCAGGCCCAATCATCATAGCCCTCACCATTGAACTTCTCGACGGTGAAATTCTTCAGCACCTCCTTGACAAGCGAGCCCTGGTTTGTTCGCGCTCCCCTTGGCGCTGAAAGACCAGAATCTTGGCTGCCGCTACGATCTTGGGCTGAAGATTCACCAGCTCCCGCCGAGGTGTTGCCCGCCATAGCTACCTATAACGAGGATCACTATAACGCAGCTCTGATACCAGCTTGTTTGTGTAAGGGCCTAATAAACTCAAGCTATTAGGACTTAATCAAACTTAAAACCTCTCCTCGGGGTCACCTCCAAGGGTCCCTGGGTGCCTGGTACAAGACCAGCCCCTATCCTCGGGTCCGAGTTTGTAGAGAGAGGGATCAAGAAGGACTTAGTCAAAACAGCAAGAGTACCTTGAACGTCGCGCAGCGTGCCGTGCAGACCGTCGATCGGATTAAGCTGAGAATTCGCTATATCGAAGCTCGCTCCAAGAGCTTTAAAATGAGCCAAGTTGCCTCGCGAAAAGTTCTGCCATTACGAAGTTATGGCTCAGACGGTGTTTGCCTAGCATTAGAGTGCTAGCGTACTAGCGTTGACTCGGGTAGCATTCCGCCAACGAACCGCGTAGAAACGAAATTCCAGCGAGGAAGGAATTCGCATGAATCAATTGACTATATTCAGGTACAAACAGAGAAGGATTAAATAGTTCTAGCTAGCAAGGACCTTGGGAATCAACCTGGGAACAACCAGGGATGATCCCAAATAATTCCAAGCAATAGAACCAACCTGGCTGGACAAAATAGCAGGTGGTAGGTTGGTAAACAACCTCTGGTTCTGTTTTTCCAACCTGGGAAAACAACAACCAGGTTCAGGTTCTAAAAACAGAACCTGTTTTTGTCTTTGCCCAACCAGCCAAATGCTGGTTCCGCTGGTTTCCCCTGGCCTTGTAGCATGCAGATACAGACAAACAACATCCAACCTTCACCTAAATTGTACCCCTATAGTGCCTTCCCTGCTACACTATAGTTAACCAAACAAAACAGTACAATTTCGAGTTGGATAGAACTGAATCTGCGCAATCAACTCAACCGAACTGCAAAGCTTCCATCTTGGGTTCCTTTGCGAGCTCGTCCTTTCTGCTTGCACTGTTCATAGCGCGTACAATGTTGTGCCGAAGCGCACATTGCGCGAGTACCTGCAAATGCATCAAGCGAAAATTGCGAAAGCAAACAAACACACGAACATTCCATTCACACCCAAATGCATTCGCACACGCATACTCGTACAAACAGACGGCAGGATGTCGTGCAATGTAAAATTTGCACCCAACACTTTTCGCGAGGCAACTTGGCTTATTTTAAAGCTCTTGGAGCGAGCTTCGATATAGCAAATTCTCAGCTTAATCCGATCGACGGTCTGCACGGCACGCTGCGCGACGTTCAAGGTACTGTTGCTATTTTGGCTAAGTCTTTCTTGACTCCTCTCTCTACAAACTCGGACCTGAGGATAGGGGCTGGTCTTGTGCCAGGCACCCAGGGACCCTTGGAGGTGACCCCGAGGAGAGGTTTTAAGTTTGATTAAGTCATAATAGCTTGAGTTTATTAGGCCCTTACACCAACAAGCTGGTATCAGAGCTGCGTTATAGTGATCCTCGTTATAGGTAGCTATGGCGGGCAACACCTCGGCAGGAGCTGGTGAATCTTCAGCCCAAGATCGTAGCGGCAGCCAAGATTCTTGTGTTTCGGCGCCAAGGGGAGTGCGAACAAACCAGGGCTCGCTGATCAAGGAGGTGCTGAAGAACTTCACCGTCGAGAAGTTCAATGGTGAGGGCTATGATGATTGGGCCTGGAAAATGCAACTCTACTTCTGTCAGATTGGATTGCTGAAACTAATGATTGGGGAGGAGCCTAGACCGAGTGACCCCGCCCTGCAGGAAGATTGGGACGAGCGCGCCTCGGCTGGCTACTACTTGATGTCGCAGAGTTTGGAGCTGAATCAGCGTCACCACGTCATGCACCTGCTGCCGGAGGTTGAGTGCGGTCCGAAGGCGTGGACCGTGTTGAAGGAGCTGCACGCCCCTACCTCCGTCGCTGCGACGCTCATGATGGAGAGGGAGCTGTCCGCGTTGCGCCTGAGCGAGGGAGAGCCGGTGCAACCTGTCTTGGACAAGATGCGTGATCTCTACGCGAAGCTGGCGATCGCAGGAATCACCTACCCGGAGCAGACCAAGTGCCTGAAGATGCTGTCGCTGCTGCCGGAATCGTGGCTTCAATTCACGAGCGGATTGAGCCTGCCGCAGAACCAGAGCTTGTGGACGCTCGAGTGGGTGCGGACAAAGATTCTGGAGGAGGATTTCCGTCGCCGCCAACTGAGGGGTGGAGACGACGGCAGCAGCGGGTACGGGATGCAAGGGAGCCGACGTGGCAGAGGACGTGGCTTTGGTGGTGCTGGACGCGGTGCAAGGAAAGACGACGACTCCAACGACCAACAAGGAGGTACCGGTTGGGGTCGCGGTGCGAAATCTGGACGTGGGGGCAAGTCGGGTGCTGGTGGCAAAATGAAAGGGAATTGCTGGTATTGTGAGAAGGAAGGGCACCCCTGGTTTTTGTGCTATAAGAAACCCGATGGATGGACCCCCCAGAATCGTCACCAGGATGGCGGCGCGCAGAGGAACCAGAAAAACGGCGCCAACATGGTCGCTGATTCGTCTGACAACAACCCGAAGGGCAACGGCGGTGCGGAGAAGAAGAAGGAGCGCACCGCGGGCCAATTCTTCCATGTGGGAGACAAGGGGGAGCAAGGAGACGCCTCTGCCAAAGTTGGAGCAGAGCTGCACCCCCTAGACTATTGGGTGTTGGACACAGGCGCTGCTTGGACGATGACGCCGCGCAAGGACCTGCTGGACGAAGTACGAGCTGCACCGATCAATGAAGTGTGCTCCGCCTCTGGACACATGTTGAAGGTGGCTGGTGCGGGACGAGCTGCGTTTAAGGGAGCGGATGGCAAGCCGGTGGTGCTGCACGACGTTCTCTTCGTCCCCGACCTGAAGGCCAACCTTATCTCCCTCCGTAAGCTTGGCAAGGCTGGGGTGAACACCAACACGGATGGGGCACGCACTTATAAGGGGAAGCTGGGCAATCGGGTGCTTTGGGATCTGCACGAGAGCAAGGACGTGTACAGATCTATGTGGCAGCTGCCGGCCCTGGCGTGGCATGGTGGGGGGCAGGCTGGAGAGGGGTCTGCATCCCAGGGGGAGTGCAATGCCGTTGGAGGGGTTGGTGTGAAAGTGTCGGCCAGATCTGGGGAGACAGATTGGGCAACGGCACACCGGCGCTTAGGGCATGTGGCAATGCCTTTGCTGAAGCAGCTGGAGAAGGACGGAGCCGTTAAGGGTCTGAAGCTGAACGGACAGCCACCCGATGACAACTGTGAAATCTGTTTGCTTTCAAAGTTCACCCGTTTCCCTTTCCATAGTGTGGCTGGCAGGAGCAAGAAGCCTTTGGAGCTGGTCCACATGGACTTGGTGGGGCCGCTGCCGGTGCAAGGGCACAAGGGGGAGCGGTATTTTCTTACAATTGTGGATGACTGGAGCAGGCTGATGTGGGCGTATCCGCTGAAGCAGAAGGACCACGCCACCTCCACGATACGGGACGATTGGCTGCCATTCGTGGAGAAGCAGGCGGAGTGTGTAGTGAAGCGGATTAGGACAGACCGGGGTGGTGAGTTCCTTGGAGCTGAAATGACGGCCTGGCTCAAGAAGCAGGGCATCCAGAGAGAGCTGACCACGGCTTATACCCCACAGTCCAATGGTGTAGCAGAACGGGCAAACCGGACCATTCTGGAGACAGCTAGGGCGCTGCTCATAGAATCTGGGCTGAGCAACTCTATGTGGCCTCATGCTGTCCGGCACGCCACCGTCGCTAGGAACAGGGTGCTCACCAAGGTTGGGGATGACTCGTGGGTGCCTTTGGAGAGGTGGCTTGGGAGGAAGCCGCCGGTGGATATGCTGAGGGTGTTCGGTTGCATGGCAGTCGCCCACGTCCCCAAGACCTACCGCAGTAAGTTGGGGGCGAGTGCAATCTGGTGTGTGCATTTGGGGCTGGCTGCTGAGAGCAAGGGATGGCTGCTGTGGGAACCATCCAAGGGTGTGTTGTTTGACAGCAGGGATGTGAAATTCATTGAGGGCATGATGTATGGGAGCTGGGAGAAACAGCCGGAGGCAAGGGTGTCCCAGCAGATGGAGCAGATCACCATGCAGCTGGACCTGACTCCTAGTGTGTGGGAGGAGGGAGAGGAGGCAGCTGCTGGAAATGGTGATGGAGAGAAGGTACAGGAGGCATCTGCTGGTGGAGAAAATGGTGTGGAAACTGGCGGCAGCACTAGTGGAGCTGCTGGACCCGAGGGAGGAGAGAAGCAGCAGGGAAAAACTAAGAAGCCGAAGGGTGTCGTTATGAAGGGATGGGAGACACCCGTCTCCAGGCCAGGACGTACCCGTATGGCTACTAAGAAGCTGACTGCAGGAACTGATGCAGCAGAGCAGCAGCTAGGGACCGAAGAGGCATTGCTGATTCTACCTCATGGCTATGACCCGGATGAGGAGGATGAGCCTGCGTACTGTTTTCTTGCCCCTGCACCAGAGGAACCAGCTAGCATGGAGGAGGCATTAGCTGGACCAGATAGGGACAAGTGGCTGGCTTCTAGGGATGCTGAGTACCAGAGTCTGCTGGAGAATAGGACATGGGATCTGGTGGTGCTGCCTGATGGGAAGAAAGCGATACAATGCAAGTGGGTGCTGAGGATCAAGACCGATGACAAGGGGCAGGTCACCATCTACAAGAGTAGGCTGGTGGCGAAGGGGTTTATGCAGAAGGAGAAGCAGGACTTCAACGAAATCTTTGCTCCCACTGCCAAACCCCCTACCCTCCGTGTCTTGTTGGCAGATGCAGCTGTTAGTGGGAAATTCATCATTCAGATGGATATTTCAACGGCATTCCTGAATGGGATTTTAGAGGAGGATGTGTACATGACGCAGCCGCCTGGGTATGAGGATGGTACGGGCAGGGTGTGCAAGCTCAACAAGTCCATCTACGGCTTGAAGCAGGCGCCACGCTGCTGGTACCAGAAGTTGGCAGCTGTTTTAGAGGAGATGGGATTCAGGACCAGCAGCTGTGATGAGAGCCTCTTTCTCAAGGGCGAGGGGGAGAAGCTGGTGCTGTTTCTGGTCTATGTGGACGACATTCTTCTCTTCAGCAGTAGCATGAAGGAGATCCAGAAAGTGCAGCAGCAACTGATGGAAAACTTCAAGTGCAAGAACCTTGGGGAGGTAAAGTACTACCTCGGGATGCACGTGGAGAGGGATCCAGATCACAGGTGGTTGAAGCTGCACCAGGAGAAGTTCATCAAGGAGCTGGGGGAGAAGTATGGGATTGAGAATGAGCGCAAGGTTGCAACTCCCCTGCCAGCAGAATTCAAGCTTGTGAAGGCTGCAGAGGATGAAGGGGTTGAAGCTGAAGAGCAGCAGCAATTTCAGTCCTTGGTGGGCAGCCTCTTGTACGCAGCAGTTCACACGAGGCCCGACATCTCTTTCTCAGTTGGGCAGCTGGCTAGGGTGGTGCAGAATCCATCAGAGGAGCAGGTGGATGCAGCTGAGCGTGTGGTGAAGTACCTGAACTCTCACCCAAGCATTGGAGTTCAATACTCCGCATCTGCACAGGTGAAGCAGAAAGGGGTGGAGGTGCTGAAAGAGAAGGGGGAGAGGCTTGGAGAAGGCAAGCTATTTCTCACTTGCTTTACCGATGCTACATGGGCTTCTGAGAAGGAGGATTCCTCATCTGTGGGAGGATACATCTGCGTAGTTGGGGGAGGACCTGTTAGTTGGAGGTCCAAGAAGCAGACGGAGACGGCACTCTCTTCCGTAGAATCAGAGTACATGGCGATGTTCCATGGGGTGAAGGAGGTGATTTGGCTGAGGAGGCTGTTAGAGGAGATTGGCCAGGAGCAGAAAGTTGCTACGCCGCTGTTTTGTGATAGCAAGGGGGCTCTTGGGATGGCCAGAAACGCTGTGCTTCATGGGCTGAACAAGCACATGCGTATCAAGTGGCACTGGCTGCGTAAGGAGGTGAAGAGGGGGACGGTGAATCCAATCTACATCAAAACTCACCAGCAGCCAGCAGACTTTCTCACCAAGAGGCTTGCGGATGAGCCTCATTGGCGTTGTGTGCGCATGAGTGGAATGAGCATGAACTAGCATGGAATGACGGGGATGCAGCCGGCAGGCTGAGGGGGAGTGTGTTGGGTGCAAATGCACATTGCACGACATCCTGCCGTCTGTTTGTACGAGTATGCGTGTGCGAATGCATTTGCGTGTGAATGGTGTGTTCGTGTGTTTGTTTGCTTTCGCATTTTTCGCTTGATGCATTTGCAGGTACTCGCGCAATGTGCGCTTCGGCACAACATTGTACGCGCTATGAACAGTGCAAGCAGAAAGGACGAGCTCGCAAAGGAACCCAAGATGGAAGCTTTGCAGTTCGGTTGAGTTGATTGCGCAGATTCAGTTCTATCCAACTCGAAATTGTACTGTTTTGTTTGGTTAACTATAGTGTAGCAGGGAAGGCACTATAGGGGTACAATTTAAGTGAAGGTTGGATGTTGTTTGTCTGTATCTGCATGCTACAAGGCCAGGGGAAACCAGCGGAACCAGCATTTGGCTGGTTGGGCAAAGACAAAACAGGTTCTGTTTTTAGAACCTGAACCTGGTTGTTGTTTTCCCAGGTTGGAAAAACAGAACCAGAGGTTGTTTACCAACCTACCACCTGCTATTTTGTCCAGCCAGGTTGGTTCTGTTGCTTGGAATTATTTGGGATCATCCCTGGTTGTTCCCAGGTTGATTCCCAAGGTCCTTGCTAGCTAGAACTATTTAATCCTTCTCTGTTTGTACCTGAATATAGTCAAATTGATTCATGCGAATTCCTTCCTCGCTGGAATTTCGTTTCTACGCGGTTCGTTGGCGGAATGCTACCCGAGTCAACGCTAGTACGCTAGCACTCTAATGCTAGGCAAACACCGTCTGAGCCATAACTTCGTAATGGCAGAACTTTTCGCGAGGCAACTTGGCTCATTTTAAAGCTCTTGGAGCGAGCTTCGATATAGCGAATTCTCAGCTTAATCCGACCGACGGTCTGCACGGCACGCTGCGCGACGTTCAAGGTACTCTTGCTGTTTTGACTAAGTCCTTCTTGATCCCTCTCTCTACAAACTCGGACCCGAGGATAGGGGCTGGTCTTGTACCAGGCACCCAGGGACCCTTGGAGGTGACCCCGAGGAGAGGTTTTAAGTTTGATTAAGTCCTAATAGCTTGAGTTTATTAGGCCCTTACACCAACAGGGCAAAGACAAAACAGGTTCTGTTTTTAGAACTTGAACCTGGTTGTTGTTTTCCCAGGTTGGAAAAACAGAACCAGAGGTTGTTTACCAACCTACCACCTGCTATTTTGTCCAGCCAGGTTGGTTCTGTTGCTTGGAATTATTTGGGATCATCCCTGGTTGTTCCCAGATTAATTCCAAGGTCCTTGCTTGCTACAACTATTTATTGTAGCTGGATATAGTCAATTGATTCAAGCGGATTCCTTCCTTGCTGGAATTTCGTTTCTACGCGGTTCGATGGCGGAATGCTACCCGAGTCAACACTAGTATGCTAGCACTCCAACGTTAGGCAAACGCTTTTCGAGCCATAACTTCGTTGTGGCTGAACTTTTCGCGAGGCAACTTGGGTTTTTTCAAAGCTATTAAAGCGAGCTTTGATGTAGCGAATTCTTTGCATAATCCGATCGACGGTCTGCACAATACGCTGCGCGACGTTTAAGGTACTCTTGTTATTTTGGCTAAGTCATTCTTGGTTCCTCTCTCTACAAACTCGGACCCGAGGATAGGGGCTGGTCTTGTACTAGCCACCCAAGGACCCTTGGAAGTGACCCCGAGGAGAGGTTTTAAGTTTGATTAAGTCCAAATAGCTTGAGTTTATTAGGCCCTTACACCAACAGTAATGAGATCCGAGGCGAGGGGTCATGGACGCAGTTTCGGGCAGCTTTAATTCTGTCAACGGGAGTTGTATGTTGGCCCCGTCCTCGCTTGGGCGGAGCCGATTTCGTGGTTGGGTGTAGGGTGCAGCCGACCTGCAGCAGTGGGCGAGTTGGTCGACGAGGTTGGTCGACCTGCACGGGGAGCCACTGCATGGGCGCCGACTTCAGGAGGGCGCCAACTTCGGCTGGTTGACCTGGGAAGTCGACCAGCCCTTCTGGTCGACCTGGGAAGTCGACCAGCCCTTCTGGTCGACCAGGGACGTCGACCAGGCCTTCTGGTCGACCAGGAGTGACGTCGACTTGGAGCTGGTCGACCAGGGGATAGTGGTCGACCTGGGGAGGTCGACTGGAGGTGGCCGTCGACTTGGGAGGTCGACCGGCACGTACCAGAGGCAGTGGTCGACCTTGGGAGGTCGACCGGAAGTGGTCGTCGACCTGGGTGGTCGACGGGCACGCACTGGAGCCTCTGGTCGACCTGGTTGCCCGGTCGACCAAGTTACCTGGGTGACGAGGTGCTGCGAAGGCTTGCGAAGGTCGCCCAGGTGGTTTGGCGAGGACGACCTCGGTGATGGTATCCCGAGGTCGACGTGGTGCATCAGATGCAGTCGTCAGCACGAGGTGGACTTGGTGTGTGCGCTGTGCAGGTGACGAAGCAGTGCACGCCAATCATCTGCGAGCACCTGCGAAGCGGGTGCGATGCTGGACTGCAGGAGCAACGCTGGCACGCCGTCGACTTGCGCTGTTGTCACGCCGTCGACCTGCAGCGTTGGCAAGCCGCGTCTCTGCACTGCTGGAGCGCAGTCGACCAAGTCGTGCTGGCACGCGGTCGACCGTGCTGCGCTGGCAGTCGACCTGCTTGCATCCTAGCTCTGATGTAGTCTTTCCTAGCCAACTTCATTGTATCATTGTTGTCAACTTTCTCTAGTGAAACTCTTGCCAAATTGCCTTGTGAACTAGCAAGCAGTGTGTGCACTAGGAAAACGACTAAGGACCGAGGAACGTAGAGATCACACGAGCACCCGTGCCTAGCCCGCAGCCTAGCTCCCGTTGTAGTAGTTATCTCCGCATGGTGCGGTGAGCGTGGACGGCACAACGACTTACCTTTCAGTCTAGTCGACTTAGTTGCACCTTACCTAAGTTGTTCGTAGGCCGGCAGCTGTGCGGTAGTCACCATGGTAGGCGCCGTAGGTGACATGGGGGTGGTGGACACCCTGGAGGCACGGCTGGAGAACGCGAGGAGGAAGCACGAGGCCAACGAGTATGGCGACCTGCCGTGGGCGGTCGTTGAGGCTGGCATCCGTTCTTTGTGAGCGACGGAGCACCCTTCTTGGCCTGCTTCTCCTCGACCGGTGAACACCGAGGGCGACGTCGACGCGGGTGTCAACGCCGGAGGCGACCAAGTCGGCAGCAGTGCGGGAGGCACGTCGTCGAGGCAGCGTGGTGTGATTCACGCCGACGAAGTCGGCGGCGTTCAGACGCGAGGAATGCGGTCGTCGGCGGCTGCAGGGTTCTCGCAGGGCGACGTCGGAGGTCGACGGAGTGGGTCCGTGCCGATGTCGGCAACCCAGGTGACAGCAGGCGGGATTGCACCGAGCTACGGCTACTTCAAGTTTACGCCGGATAGGATCTCGGTGACTCCCCTACTGGTCGGCTATTGAGCCCCAGCTGGAGATGGCCGGGCTCATCAACTTTGCTCGTGGTACCGTGGCGACGCCGAGCGACCCCGACTTGCGTGCGGAGTTTCGCGCCGTGCAGCTGCTGACCTTCACGGTCATCTCGCGGTGCTGCTCGCCGGGCGTGCAAATCGCCCTGAAGTCGTGCAGGGAGCATGTCGACGCCGGCCACCAGGCGTGGCACTTCATCGAGTCGACGTACCAGGTCACCGACGACCTGTTTATCGCCCAGCTGGAAGGGCAGCTGACACACCTGCGCATGGGCGACGAGGAGACGGCGACCGACTACTGCAACCGGGCCCGGCGGATTCTCGCCACCATCAGGATGGCCGGCGCGGAGTACTCGACGGCGTCGTACGTCACCCATGTCATGCAGGGACTTCCGAGCAGCTACAACCTGCTGAAGCGGCTGTCGATGGCGCCGAGCACGCGGGCGACGCTCAACGAGGACACGTTGACCTCGTACATCCTGCAGGACGAGGCGATGCAGGAGGCCGAGCGGTCCCAAGAGCTCCTGGCGCAGGTGAACTACGTCGCCCCGGCGAAGCAAGGCAGTCGACCGGGGCAGCGCGGACAGTCCGGTGGCAGTGGTAGCGGTGGCTCGAAGTCGGCCAAGGAGGTCGACAAGAAGAAGTCGACCAAGGACAACGGCCGAGGAGGAGGAAGTCGACGTCGGGAGTGCTGGCTGTGCGGCGACCCCGACCACCTCTCCTTTGAGTGCCCCGACCGCAGTGACTCGGACGACGACGACAAGGGAGGCCGCGGGAGGTCTGGCAGTCGTCGACCTCGTCGAGGAGGAAGTCAGCCGCGCAAGGAGAAGCAGTCGACCAAGTCGTCGACCTCGGCGAAGGACGCCGACTCCTCTGCTAGCGGCAAGGGGAGCAACGACAAGTCGGCGTCGTGCTCCCTGGTCGGCGTCGTGGAGCCGACCGTCTCACTGGCGCCGGAGGCCGGAGAGGATTTCCAGGCGATGGCAGCAGCGGTGCAGGCGAACCCGGCGGTGGTCTTGCTGGACAGCGGCTGCTCCCACAACCTGATGGGGACCAAGGACGTCTTCGTCGACATGGGGCCGAGCGGCGACTTGAAGCACGTGCGTGGCTTCAATGGGGCGCTGCAAGACGTCCAGGGCCGGGGCACGGTTGCGCTGCAAGGCGAGGCCGGGAAGCAGGTTCTCATTCCCGACGTGCTGTACGTCCCGGGTGTGCGGGCAAACTTGTTGTCGTCTGGTCAGCTGAAGGAGCATGGCGTGAAGTTTCAAGAGGACGGCGACGGGATGCTGCTTGTCTCAGCAGCAGGAGAAGTGCTTGGTCGGGCGACGTACTCCGGGCGAGTCCTCTGCACAGACCTGCGTCCCTGCACAACGAGGTCGACGTCGCCCACGCCGGAGGTTGTGGCCCTGCGGGCGATCGTCTCCAAGTCGAAGTCGACGCCGGCCAGGATGCATGCTCGGCTTGCGCACGCCGGCATGGACACCATCAGGAGCTCAGCGAAGAACGAGGTCGCCATTGGGCTGGACCTCAAGTCGGCGACGGGCGCCGACCCACCGTGTGTCTCGTGCGTCGGCGGGAAGCTGGCGCGGCACACCTTCCCCGACCAAGGCTCCGACGCCGCCGACCTGCTAGCCGTCGTCCACATCGACTTGTGCGGGCCATTCCGGGTGGCTGCCAAGGATGGCAGCCTCTACTTCTTGCTGCTGAAGGACCGTCAGTCCCGCTACGTGTGGGTGAGGCCGGTCGCCAAGAAGTCGGATGTGCTGCTGGAGTTCCAGAAGTGGCTGGTGCTGGTGGAGCGGCAGACGAAGAAGTCGGTGCTGATGCTGCGCTCGGACCGAGGCGGGGAGTTCCTCGGGAAGACGTTCACCGACTTCGTGGACGGAAAGGGGATCGTCCACGACTTGACCTGCCCGTACACCCCGCAGCAGAACGGCATGGCGGAGCGGGAGATGCGGACGGTGGTGGAGTCGGTGAGGACGATGCTGCTGCACATGGGCGTGCAGCACCACTGGTGGCACCTCGCTCTGCGGCAGGCCGTCTGGATCCGCAACTGCCTCGAGCGGTCGGCGACGCCGGGGACGACGCCATACCAGCTGCTGACCGGGACGAAGCCCGACTTGTCGCTGGCGCGCGTGTGGGGCTGCATGGCGCAGTTCCTTGTCCCCGAGCAGCAGCGGGGTGGCAAGCTGAAGCCGAAGGCCAAGTGGGGCCTTCATCTCGGCGTGTCGGAGGCGAGCAAGGGCTGGGAGCTCCTCGACATCGCCGACAACCGGGTGGTCACCACGTCGGACGTGGTGTTCTACGAGGACCTGTCGCTGGAGGAGTGGAGGTCGGCGCATGGCCCCGTGTCAGGGCGGACACTGATGGCCACGCCGACGGATACCTCGACGGCAACGCTCCCTCTGCTCGCTGAGGTCGGTGAGCTTGCTGAGGACGACGCCGAGGTCGTCCACCCTTCCTCTACCCCCCCTGCCCCTCCCCTCGTCGACCTGCGTGGGCTGACTCCGCCGTCGGCCTCCGGCGATGAGGGGAGCAGAGGGTCGTCGCCTGTGGCGCCGGCGCCGACCAAGGGCATCGCGTGTGGCCGCCGGGACAAGCAGCAGGTCGACCTGGGAGGGAAGTCGACCTGGATAGGGGGGAAGCAGGCCGAGGAGGTGCAGCCGACTTGGGTGAAGCCCACAGGGGAGCAGGCAGCAGCGAGGCCGACCAAGGAGCAGTCGGCGACCTGGCAGTCGGCAGGGGAGCTGACCGCAGGGGAGAAGTCGGTCGGGACGCCGACCGAAGTGCAGCAGGACAACGAGGACGGCGGTGAAGATGAAGGGGAGCAGTTGGGCGACGAGGAACTGGTCGACCAGGCGGTGGTCGACCCGCCTGAGCCCCGGAAGTCAGGTCGACTTCGGAGGCCTCCCGACTTCTTTGTCCCCGCTGCCTTCACCACGGTCTATGACGTGGTCGACGAGGACGACGACCTGCTGTACGACGACGCCGACGAGGACGAGGAGTTTCCGGAGCTCGACCCTGACATGCTGGCCGACCCCGAGCACCGCTGGGACATCTCGACGATGACGGTGAAGGAGGCGTTGGCGAGCTGGAAGGGTCCGGCGGTGAAGGCCGCCATGGAGGAGGAGATCCGCAGTCTCATCGCCATGGGGACGTGGGAGCTGGTCGAACGCCCGCCGGGAGTGAACGTGATGAAGAACCGGTGGGTGCTGACGACGAAGTATCACATCGACGACACCGTCGAGTGTGAGATGGCAAGGCTGGTCGTGAAGGGCTTCACGCAGGTGTACGGCGCCGACTACGACGAGACGTTTGCGCCGGTGGGCAGCTACGTCACCCTGAGGATCTTCCTCAGCATCGTCGCCGTGCTCAACCTCAACCTGATGCAGCTGGACATGAAGAACGCCTTCCTGCAGAGCAAGCTCGACCGGGTGCTGTACATGTACCAGCCGGACTACTTCAACGACGGAACCGGCCGGGTGTGCAAGCTGCTGAAGAGCCTGTACGGGCTGAAGCAGTCGCCGCTGCTGTGGTACTTGGCGCTCAACGACGTGCTGGTCGGTGCCGGGTGGAAGAAGAGCCAGGTCGACGAGGCTCTGTACTTCAAGGTCAGTGCCGACGAGGTGACATGCTGGGTGCTGGTCTACGTCGACGACCTGCTTGCCGCCAGCAGCAGCGCCGAGATGCTGAAGGAGCTGAAGGAGCTGCTGGAGGCCGCCTTTGAGCTGCGCGAGATCTCGCCGGTGCAGAAGTACCTCGGGCTGGAGATCGTGCGCGACAGGTCGGCGGGGAAGCTGTGGCTGCACCAGCAGGGCTATGCCGACAAGCTGCGTAGGCGCTTCATCGACGAGGAGCAGGGCGGACGGACTCCGAAGACGCCGGTCTCGGTCAACGCCTACGCCGAACTCACCTTCGACGACGAGGAGGCGCAGGAGTGACAGGAGGAGGAGTACCAGCAGAAGGTCGGCTCGCTGCAGTTCGCGGCGACGACGACGAGGCCGGACATCGCTTTCGCCTGCAGGCGACGACGACGAGGCCGGACATCGCTTTCGCCTGCAGCAAGCTGGGGAGCGGCCTCACGGTGAGGAGCGATCAGCACTGGCGCGAGGTCGACCGCTGCCTCGCCTACCTCGCCAACACGCGTGACACCGCCCTGGAGTTCGGCGGTGGACCTGAGTCGCTGGAGCTGGTCGGCTACGTGGACGCCGACGACGCCGGTGACAAGCAGAGCAGGACGAGCACGGGCGGCTACGTGTTCGTCTACAGAGGGGCCGCAGTCTCCTGGTCAAGCCAGCGCATCAAGTGCGCGACACTGTCGTCGACCGAGTCGGAGTACGTGGCGGCCGTCGAAGCCGGCAAGGAGGGACGCCGACTTCGCTTCCTCCTCGCAGAGTTCCAGCAGCTGGATGCTGGGAAGCCGACCGTCCTTCGGGTGGACAACAAGTCGGCCATCACAGTCGCCGAGGGCATGGGGTTGACGGGCAACCTCAAGCACATGGAGCGGCGACAGGCCTGGCTGCAGCACATGGTGAAGCGGGGGAAGTTTGCGCTGCAGTACATTCCGACCGCTGAGCAGCCGGCCGACTTCCTCACGAAGGCGCTGCACTATCCGGCCTTCAACCGGTGCTCCGTTGCAATCGGCCAAGTGCGTCTGGCCGACGTGGGCGACGGCGACGACAACGTGCAGCAGTAGGTGCCATGCCCTCTTGCATGGCTGGTGCGGTGGACGACGTGCTGTGTGTTGGGTGCACGTCGACGAGCTTGTCTCCGAGAAGTACTGTCGTGTGGGCTGGGGGCCCAAGCGTGAACGCGGCAGGGGAGTGTCAACGGGAGTTGTATGTTGGCCCCGTCCTCGCTTGGGCGGAGCCGATTTCGTGGTTGGGTGTAGGGTGCAGCCGACCTGCAGCAGTGGGCGAGTTGGTCGACGAGGTTGGTCGACCTGCACGGGGAGCCACTGCATGGGCGCCGACTTCAGGAGGGCGCCAACTTCGGCTGGTTGACCTGGGAAGTCGACCAGCCCTTCTGGTCGACCTGGGAAGTCGACCAGCCCTTCTGGTCGACCAGGGACGTCGACCAGGCCTTCTGGTCGACCAGGAGTGACGTCGACTTGGAGCTGGTCGACCAGGGGATAGTGGTCGACCTGGGGAGGTCGACTGGAGGTGGCCGTCGACTTGGGAGGTCGACCGGCACGTACCAGAGGCAGTGGTCGACCTTGGGAGGTCGACCGGAAGTGGTCGTCGACCTGGGTGGTCGACGGGCACGCACTGGAGCCTCTGGTCGACCTGGTTGCCCGGTCGACCAAGTTACCTGGGTGACGAGGTGCTGCGAAGGCTTGCGAAGGTCGCCCAGGTGGTTTTGGCGAGGACGACCTCGGTGATGGTATCCCGAGGTCGACGTGGTGCATCAGATGCAGTCGTCAGCACGAGGTGGACTTGGTGTGTGCGCTGTGCAGGTGACGAAGCAGTGCACGCCAATCATCTACGAGCACCTGCGAAGCGGGTGCGATGCTGGACTGCAGGAGCAACGCTGGCACGCCGTCGACTTGCGCTGTTGTCACGCCGTCGACCTGCAGCGTTGGCAAGCCGCGTCTCTGCACTGCTGGAGCGCGGTCGACCAAGTCGTGCTGGCACGCGGTCAACCGTGCTGCGCTGGCAGTCGACCTGCTTGCATCCTAGCTCTGATGTAGTCTTTCCTAGCCAACTTCATTGTATCATTGTTGTCAACTTTCTCTAGTGAAACTCTTGCCAAATTGCCTTGTGAACTAGCAAGCAGTGTGTGCACTAGGAAAACGACTAAGGACCGAGGAACGCAGAGATCACACGAGCACCCGTGCCTAGCCCGCAGCCTAGCTCCCGTTGTAGTAGTTATCTCTGCAAATTCAATGTTTTGAACCGATCAATTCCAGCTACATGGCGCGGCAGCAAATTCATCGACATAAATAGTACAGCAGTGTAACACAGTACACGCAGCAGATGGAGAGCCTCTTCAACCGAATTACCGACCTGACCGAAGGGGAAAAAATCCAAGCGTATACTGAGGGGCTAAAGATGGAAGTCCGCCGACAGGTGATCGCTGCGAACTACAGTAGCTACCGCGACATGGTGTGTGCAGCAGAGAGGTTCGATGCGCTGACGCGAGGTTAACCTGTGACACGACGCCACGTGCCGAACAGATCATTCGACATGAAGCGATCGACACCACTTACTGCCACCGACCCGATGGATATCGACAAGATCGACGCGAAGCAGCAGCAGACAAAATACGAGAAATGCTAATCTTGCGGCGCAGCAGGGCATCAACTCTTGCAGTATTGGAAAATGAAGAAGGCACGAGCAGAGCTATAGGGCAACAACTGTGGAGCATCCCCGAAGTAAATAAACGAGCATTGCCGGTAGCTGCGGATTGACCTGGCGATCCCGAAAAGATCCGAAAAATGCATAAAGGCGACAATGTGGCGACTTCGGCGCAGGCGAAAAAATGAGTACATAATGGCGCGAATTTAAATCGTCATGACCGGCCGGCAACAGGGGAAATTGCCTAGACAAACGGGGAGTCCGCAAAACAAGACTCTGCACCGACCGGGAAACTCCAGCCGAACACCCCCGAAAGTAAGAATTCGTTACAGATATCCTATAAAGATACTTTAACTAAGAATATTACTTCTCGTGATGTTCAAGCCTTTGATAAATTCAGGAAGGTTTAGAGGCTAAGAAGAAGCACATAGAGATTACTCGGAGCAGATGCAGCCACTACTTCTCGAGGTGATAGGCAACGCGCGACGCCTCCAGGCACTGAAGGACAGCGGTGCGTCCCACTCGATGTGTGACCGTGGGACGTTGGAGAAAGTTGGAAAGAAGGCTGAGGAGACTCAATGACCCGATTTTCAGCAACGATGGTGGACGGTACGAAGCTTTTCATCCACGGCGAAACATCCCTGCAGCTGCATATAGGTGCGTTGAGGTGGAAGCCGAAGCTACCAGTCACCAATATCAAGGGACTAGATTTCATCTTGGGGCGAGATTGACTGGGTCAATCGGAAGGTGTGCATCTACAACAACGGGAAACGTGTGGAGCTGCGAAGCTGGACGGATACAGGGGACGTTCCTGAAACGAAACTGGCACGGTTCGAACGGACGGCGAACGAGAGTAACAAGGGTTACTTAGCAGGGTTATAATATAATGCTAGACAACCTACCCGCATGAGTACCTCTACCACGCACCCACGAGCACGAGATCGTGGAGGAACCAGGTGCGAAACCTGTCTCACGTGCACCATACTGACTGAGTCCGACAAAACTGACAGACATGAAGAAGCAGATAGAGTATTTACTGGAAAGACAACTGTGTTGGGTGCAAATGCACATTGCACGACATCCTGCCGTCTGTTTGTACGAGTATGCGTGTGCGAATGCATTTGCGTGTGAATGGTGTGTTCGTGTGTTTGTTTGCTTTCGCATTTTTCGCTTGATGCATTTGCAGGTACTCGCGCAATGTGCGCTTTGGCACAACATTGTATGCGCTATGAACAGTGCAAGCAGAAAGGACGAGCTCGCAAAGGAACCCAAGATGGAAGCTTTGCAGTTCGGTTGAGTTGATTGCGCAGATTCAGTTCTATCCAACTCGGAATTGTACTGTTTTGTTTGGTTAACTATAGTGTAGCAGGGAAGGCACTATAGGGGTACAATTTAGGTGAAGGTTGGATGTTGTTTGTCTGTATCTGCATGCTACAAGGCCAGGGGAAACCAGCGGAACCAGCATTTGGCTGGTTGGGCAAAGACAAAACAGGTTCTGTTTTTAGAACCTGAACCTGGTTGTTGTTTTCCCAGGTTGGAAAAACAGAACCAGAGGTTGTTTACCAACCTACCACCTGCTATTTTGTCCAGCCAGGTTGGTTCTGTTGCTTGGAATTATTTGGGATCATCCCTGGTTGTTCCCAGGTTGATTCCCAAGGTCCTTGCTAGCTAGAACTATTTAATCCTTCTCTGTTTGTACCTGAATATAGTCAAATTGATTCAAGCGAATTCCTTCCTCGCTGGAATTTCGTTTCTGCGCTATTCGACGGCGGAATGCTACCCGAGTCAACGCTAGTATGCTAGCACTCCAACGCTAGGCAAACGCTGTCCGAGCCATAACTTAGTAATGGCAGAACTTTTCGCGAGGCAACTTGGCTCATTTTAAAGCTCTTGGAGCGAGCTTCGATATAGCGAATTCTCAGCTTAATCCGATCGACGGTCTGCACGGCACGCTGCGCGACGTTCAAGGTACTCTTGCTGTTTTGACTAAGTCCTTCTTGATCCCTCTCTCTACAAACTCGGACCCGAGGATAGGGGCTGGTCTTGTACCAGGCACCCAGGGACCCTTGGAGGTGACCCCGGGGAGAGGTTTTAAGTTTGATTAAGTCCTAATAGCTTGAGTTTATTAGGCCCTTACACCAACAAGCTGGTATCAGAGCTGCGTTATAGTGATCCTCGTTATAGGTAGCTATGGCGGGCAACACCTCGGCGGGAGCTGGTGAATCTTCAGCCCAAGATCGTAGCGGCAGCCAAGATTCTGGTCTTTCAGCGCCAAGGGGAGCGCGAACAAACCAGGGCTCGCTTGTCAAGGAGGTGCTGAAGAATTTCACCGTCGAGAAGTTCAATGGTGAGGGCTATGATGATTGGGCCTGGAAAATGCAATTATATTTCCGTCAGATCGGTTTGCTGAAACTAATAATTGGGGAGGAGCCTAGACCGAGTGACCCCACGCTGCAGGAAGATTGGGACGAGCGCTCCTCGGCTGGCTACTATTTGATGTCGCAGAGTTTGGAGCTGAACCAGCGTCACCACGTCATGCACCTGCTGCCGGAGGTTGAATGCGGTCCGAAGGCGTGGACCGTGTTGAAGGAGCTGCACGCCCCGACCTCCGTTGTCGCAACGTTGATGCTGGAGAGGGAGCTGTCCGCGTTGCGCCTGAGCGAGGGAGAGCCGGTGCAACCAGTCCTGGACAAGATGCGCGACCTCTACGCGAAGTTGGCGACCGCGGGAATCACCTACCCGGAGCAGACCAAGTGCTTGAAGATGCTCTCGCTGCTGCCGGAATCGTGGCTTCAATTTACGAGCGGATTGAGCCTGCCGCAGAACCAGAGCTTGTGGACGCTCGAGTGGGTGCGGACGAAGATTCTGGAGGAGGACTTCCGTCGCCGCCAACTGAGGGGTGGAGACGACGGCAGCAGCGGCTACGGGATGCAAGGGAGCCGACGTGGCAGGGACGTGGCGTGGCTTCGGTGGTGCTGGACGCGGTGCAAAGAAAGACGACGACTCCAACGACCAACAAGGAGGTACCGGTTGGGGTCGCGGTGCGAAATCTGGACGTGGGGGCAAGTCGGGTGCTGGTGGCAAAATGAAAGGGAGTTGCTGGTATTGTGAGAAGGAAGGGCACCCCTGGTTTTTGTGCTATAAGAAACCCGATGGATGGACCCCCCAGAATCGTCACCAGGATGGCGGCGCGCGGAGGAACCAGAAAAACGGTGCCAACATGGTCGCTGATTCGTCCGACAACAACCCGAAGGGCAACGGCGGTGCGGAGAAGAAGGAGCGCACCGCGGGCCAATTCTTCCATGTGGGAGACAAGGGGGAGCAAGGAGACGCCTCTGCCAAAGTTGGAGCAGAGCTGCACCCCCTAGACTATTGGGTGTTGGACACAGGCGCTGCTTGGACGATGACGCCGCGCAAGGACCTGCTGGACGAAGTACGAGCTGCACCGATCAATGAAGTGTGCTCCGCCTCTGGACACATGTTGAAGGTGGCTGGTGCAGACGAGCTGTGTTAAGGGAGCGGATGAAGCCCCGGGTGGTGGTTGCTGCACGACGTTCTCTTCGTCCCCGACCTGAAGGCCAACCTTATCTCCCTCCGTAAGCTTGGCAAGGCTGGGGTGAACACCAACACGGATGGGGCACGCACTTATAAGGGGAAGCTGGGCAATCGGGTGCTTTGGGATCTGCACGAGAGCAAGGACGTGTACAGATCTATGTGGCAGCTGCCGGCCCTGGCGTGGCATGGTGGGGGGCAGGCTGGAGAAGGGTCTGCATCCCAGGGAGTGCAAATGCCGTTGGAAGGGTTGGTGTGAAAGTGTCGGCCAGATCTGGGGAGACAGATTGGGCAACGGCACACCGGCGCTTAGGGCATGTGGCAATGCCCTTGCTGAAGCAGCTGGAGAAGGATGGAGCCGTTAAGGGTCTGAAGCTGAACGGACAGCCACCCGATGACAACTGTGAAATCTGTTTGCTTTCAAAGTTCACCCGTTTCCCTTTCCATAGTGTGGCTGGCAGGAGCAAGAAGCCATTGGAGCTGGTCCACATGGACTTGGTGGGGCCGCTGCCGGTGCAAGGGCACAAGGGGGAGCGGTATTTTCTTACAATTGTGGATGACTGGAGCAGGCTGATGTGGGCGTATCCGCTGAAGCAGAAGGACCACGCCGCCTCCACGATACGGGACGATTGGCTGCCATTCGTGGAGACGCAGGCAGGAGGCGGAGTGTGTTGTAGGAAGCGGATTAGGACAGACGCGGGGGTGGTGAGTTCCTTGGAGCTGAAATGACAGCCTGGCTCAAGAAGCAGGGCATCCAGAGAGAGCTGACCACGGCTTCTACCCCACAGTCCAATGGTTTGTAGGCAGAACGGGCAAACCGGACCATTCTGGAGACAGCTAGGGCGCTGCTCATAGAATCTGGGCTGAGCAATTCTATGTGGCCTCATGCTGTCCGGCACGCCACTGTCGCTAGGAACAGGGTGCTCACCAAGGTTGGGGATGACTCGTGGGTGCCGTTGGAGAGTGGCTTGGGAGGAAGCCGCCGGTGGACATGCTGAGGGTGTTCGGTTGCATGGCAGTCGCCCACGTCCCCAAGACCTACCGCAGTAAGTTGGGGGCGAGTGCAATCTGGTGTGTGCATTTGGGGCTGGCTGCTGAGAGCAAGGGATGGCTGCTGTGGGAACCATCCAAGGGTGTGTTGTTTGACAGCAGGGATGTGAAATTCATTGAGGCCATGATGTATGGGAGCTGGGAGAAACAGCCGGAGGCAAGGGTGTCCCAGCAGATGGAGCAGATCACCATGCAGCTGGACCTGAATCCTAGTGTGTGGGAGGAGGGAGAGGAGGCAGCTGCTGGAAATGGTGATGGAGAGAAGGTACAGGAGGCATCTGCTGGTGGAGAAAATGGTGTGGAAACTGGCGGCAGCACTAGTGGAGCTGCTGGACCCGAAGGAGGAGAGAAGCAGCAGGGAAAAACTAAGAAGCCGAAGGGTGTCGTTATGAAGGGATGGGAGACACCCGTCTCCAGGCCAGGACGTACCCGTATGGCTACTAAGAAGCTGACTGCAGGAACTGATGCAGCAGAGCAGCAGCTAGGGACCGAAGAGGCATTGCTGATTCTACCTCATGGCTATGACCCGGATGAGGAGGATGAGCCTGCGTACTGTTTTCTTGCCCCTGCACCAGAGGAACCAGCTAGCATGGAGGAGGCATTAGCTGGACCAGATAGGGACAAGTGGCTGGCTTCTAGGGATGCTGAGTACCAGAGTCTGCTGGAGAATAGGACATGGGATCTGGTGGTGCTGCCTGATGGGAAAAAGCGATACAATGCAAGTGGGTGCTGAGGATCAAGACCGATGACAAGGGGCAGGTCACCATCTACAAGAGTAGGCTGGTGGCGAAGGGGTTTATGCAGAAGGAGAAGCAGGACTTCAACGAGATCTTTGCTCCCACTGCCAAACCCCCTACCCTCCGTGTCTTGTTGGCAGATGCAGCTGTTAGTGGGAAATTCATCATTCAGATGGATATTTCAACGGCATTCCTGAATGGGATTTTAGAGGAGGATGTGTACATGACGCAGCCGCCTGGGTATGAGGATGGTACGGGCAGGGTGTGCAAGCTCAACAAGTCCATCTACGGCTTGAAGCAGGCGCCACGCTGCTGGTACCAGAAGTTGGCAGCTGTTTTAGAGGAGATGGGATTCAGGACCAGCAGCTGTGATGAGAGCCTCTTTCTCAAGGGCGAGGGGGAGAAGCTGGTGCTGTTTCTGGTCTATGTGGACGACATTCTTCTCTTCAGCAGCAGCATGAAGGAGATCCAGAAAGTGCAGCAGCAACTGATGGAAAACTTCAAGTGCAAGAACCTTGGGGAGGTAAAGTACTACCTCGGGATGCACGTGGAGAGGGATCCAGATCACAGGTGGTTGAAGCTGCACCAGGAGAAGTTCATCAAGGAGCTGGGGGAGAAGTATGGGATTGAGAATGAGCGCAAGGTTGCAACTCCCCTGCCAGCAGAATTCAAGCTTGTGAAGGTGCAGAGATGAGGGGTTAAGGGTTGAAGCCGAGGAGCAGCAGCAATTTCAGTCCTTGGTGGGCAGCCTCTTGTACGCAGCAGTTCACACGAGGCCCGACATCTCTTTCTCGGTTGGGCAGCTGGCTAGGGTGGTGCAGAATCCATCAGAGGAGCAGGTGGATGCAGCTGAGCGTGTGGTGAAGTACCTGAACTCTCACCCAAGCATTGGAGTTCAATACTCCGCATCTGCACAGGTGAAGCAAAAAGGGGTGGAGGTGCTGAAAGAGAAGGGGGAGAGGCTTGGAGAAGGCAAGCTATTTCTCACTTGCTTTACCGATGCTACATGGGCTTCTGAGAAGGAGGATTCCTCATCTGTGGGAGGATACATCTGCGTAGTTGGGGGTGGACCTGTTAGTTGGAGGTCCAAGAAGCAGACGGAGACGGCACTCTCTTCCGTAGAATCAGAGTACATGGCGATGTTCCATGGGGTGAAGGAGGTGATTTGGCTGAGGAGGTTGTTAGAGGAGATTGGCCAGGAGCAGAAAGTTGCTACGCCGCTGTTTTGTGATAGCAAAGGGGCTCTTGGGATGGCCAGGAACGCTGTGCTTCATGGCCTGAACAAGCACATGCGTATCAAGTGACACTGGCTGCGTAAGGAGGTGAAGAGGGGGACGGTGAATCCGATCTACATCAAGACTCACCAGCAGCCAGCAGACTTTCTCACCAAGAGGCTTGCGGATGAGCCTCATTGGCGTTGTGTGCGCATGAGTGGAATGAGCATGAACTAGCATGGAATGGGGATGGATGCAGCCGGCAGGCTGAGGGGGGGTGTGTTGGGTGCAAATGCACATTGCACGACATCCTGCCGTCTGTTTGTACGAGTATGCGTGTGCGAATGCATTTGCGTGTGAATGGTGTGTTCGTGTGTTTGTTTGCTTTCGCATTTTTTTCGCTTGATGCATTTGCAGGTACTCGCGCAATGTGCGCTTTGGCACAACATTGTATGCGCTATGAACAGTGCAAGCAGAAAGGACGAGCTCGCAAAGGAACCCAAGATGGAAGCTTTGCAGTTCGGTTGAGTTGATTGCGCAGATTCAGTTCTATCCAACTCGAAATTGTACTGTTTGTTTGGTTAACTATAGTGTAGCAGGGAAGGCACTATAGGGGTACAATTTAGGTGAAGGTTGGATGTTTTTTGTCTGTATCTGCATGCTACAACAAGGCCATTTGGGGTTGGGCAAAACAAAACAGGCTGGAACCTGAAGTTTTCCCAGGTTGAAAAACAGAACCAGAGGTTGTTTACCAACCTACCACCTGCTATTTTGTCCAGCCAGGTTGGTTCTGTTGCTTGGAAATATTTGGGATCATCCCTGGTTGTTCCCAGGTTGATTCCCAAGGTCCTTGCTAGCTAGAACTATTTAATCCTTCTCTGTTTGTACCTGAATATAGTCAAATTGATTCAAGCGAATTCCTTCATCGCTGGAATTTCGTTTCTGCGCTATTCGACGGCGGAATGCTACCCGAGTCAACGCTAGTATGCTAGCACTCCAACGCTAGGCAAACGCTGTCCGAGCCATAACTTAGTAATGGCAGAACTTTTTCGCGAGGCAACTTGGCTCATTTTAAAGCTCTTGGAGCGAGCTTCGATATAGCGAATTCTCAGCTTAATCCGACCGACGGTCTGCACGGCACGCTGCGCGACGTTCAAGGTACTCTTGCTGTTTTGACTAAGTCCTTCTTGATCCCTCTCTCTACAAACTCGGACCCGAGGATAGGGGCTGGTCTTGTACCAGGCACCCAGGGACCCTTGGAGGTGACCCCGAGGAGAGGTTTTAAGTTTGATTAAGTCCTAATAGCTTGAGTTTATTAGGCCCTTACACCAACAATGACGTGGTCGACGAGGACGACGACCTGCTGTACGACGACGCCGATGAGGACGAAGAGTTTCCGAAGCTAGACCCCGACATGCTGGCCGACCCCGAGCACCGCTGGGACATCTCGACGATGACGGTGAAGGAGGCGTTGGCGAGCTGGAAGGGTCCGGCGGTGAAAGCCGCCATGGAGGAGGAGATCCGCAGCCTCATCAGCATGGGCACGTGGGAGCTGGTCGAACGCCCGCCGGGAGTGAACGTCATGAAGAACCGGTGGGTGCTGACGACGAAGTACCACATCGACGACACCGTCGAGTGTTAGAAGGCAAGGCTGGTCGTGAAAGGCTTCACGCAGGTGTACGGCGCCGACTACGACGAGACATTCGCGCCGGTGGGCAGCTACGTCACGCTGAGGATCTTCCTCAGCATCGTCGCCGTGCTCAACCTCAGCCTCATGCAGCTTGACATGAAGAACGCCTTCCTGCAGAGCAAGCTCGACCGGGTGCTGTACATGTCGCAGCCGGACTACTTCAATGACGGAACCGGCCGGGTGTGCAAGCTGCTGAAGAGCCTGTACGGGCTGAAGCAATCGCCGCTGCTGTGGTACTTGGCGCTCAACGACGTGCTGGTCGGCGCTGCATGAAGAAGAGCCAGGTCGACGAGGCCCTCTACTTCAAGGTCGGCGACGACATGTTGACCTGCTGGGTGCTGGTCTACGTCGACGACCTGCTCGCCGCCAGCAGCAGCACCGCGATGCTGAGGGAGCTGAAGGAGCTGCTGGAGGCCGCTTTCGAGCTGCGCGAGATCTCGCCGGTGCAGAAGTACCTCAGGCTGGAGATCGTGCGAGACAGGTCGGCGGGGAAGTTGTGGCTGCACCAGCAGGGCTACGCCGACAAGCTGCGTAGGCGATTCATCGACGAGGAGCAGGGCGGACGGACTCCGAAGACGCCGGTCTCGGTCGACGCCTACGCCGAGCTCACCTTCGACGACGAGGAGGCGCAGGAGCGACAGGAGGAGGAATACCGGCAGAAGGTCGGCTCGCTGCAGTTCGCGGCAACGACGACGAGGCCGGACATTGCCTTCGCCTGCAGCAAGCTGGGGAGCGGCCTCACGGTGAGGAGCGACCAGCATTGGCGCGAGGTCGACCGTTGCCTCGCCTACCTCGCCAACACGCGTGACACCGCCCTGGAGTTCGGCGGTGGACCTGAGTCGCTGGAGCTGGTCGGCTACGTGGACGCCGACAACGGAGCCGGACGAGCACGAGCGGCTACGTGTTCGTCTACGGAGGAGCCGCGGTCTCCTGGTCGAGCCAGCGCATCAAGTGCGCGACGCTGTCGTCGACCGAGTCGGAGTATGTGGCGGCCGTCGAAGCCGGCAAGGAGGGACGCCGACTTCGCTTCCTCCTCGCAGAGTTCCGGCAGCTGGATGCCGGGAAGCCGACTGTCCTTCGGGTGGACAACAAGTCGGCCATCACAGTCGCCGAGGGCATGGGGTTGACGGGCAACCTCAAGCACATGGAGCGGCGACAGGCCTGGTTTTAGCACATGGTGAAGCGGGGGAAGTTTGCGTTGCAGTACATCCCGACCGCTGAGCAGCCGGCCGACTTCATGACGAAGGCGCTGCACTATCCGGCCTTCAACCGGTGCTCCGTTGCAATCGGCCAAGTGCGTCTGGCCGACGTGGGCGACGGCGACGACGACGTGCAGCAGTAGGTGCCATGCCCTCTTGCATGGCTGGTGTGGTGGACGACGTGCTGTGTGTTGGGTGCACGTCGACGAGCTTGTCTCCGAGAAGTACTGTCGTGTGGGCTGGGGGCCCAAGCGTGAACGCGGCAGAGGAGTGTCAACGGGAGTTGTGTGTTGGCCTCGTCCTCGCTTGGGCGGAGCCGACTTCGTGGTCGGGTGTAGGGTGCAGCCGACCTGCAGCAGTGGGCGAGTTGGTCGACGAGGTTGGTCGACCTGCACGGGGAGCCACTGCATGGGCGCCGACTTCGGGAGGGCGCCAACTTCGGGTGGTCGACCTGGGGAGTCGACCAGACCTTCTGGTCGACCTAGGAAGTCGACCAGACCTTCTGGTCGACCTGGGACGTCGACCAGCCCTTCTGGTCGACCTGGGACGTCGACCAGCCCTTCTGGTCGACCTGGGACGTCGACCAGACCTTCTGGTCGACCTGGTAAGTCGACCAGACCTTCTGGTCGACCTGGTTGGTCGACCAGGCCTTCTGGTCGACCAGGAGTGACGTCGACTTGGAGCTGGTCGACCAGGGGATAGTGGTCGACCTGGGGAGGTCGACTGGAGGTGGCCGTCGACTTGGGAGGTCGACCGGCACGTACCAGAGGCAGTGGTCGACCTGGGAGGTCGACCGGAAGTGGTCGTCGACCTGGGTGGTCGACGGGCACGAACTGGGGCCTCTGGTCGACCTGGTTGCCGGTCGACCAGGTTACCTGGTGACGAGATGCTGCGAAGGCTTGCGATGGTTTCGCGAGGACGACCTCGGTGATGGTATCTAGAGGTCGACGTGGTGCATCAGAAGCAGTCGTCAGCACGAAGTTGATGTGGTGTGTGCGTTGTGCAGGTGACGAGGCACTGCACGCCAATCATCTGCGAGCACCTGCGAAGTAGGTGCGCTGCTGTCCTGCGGGAGCAACGTTGGCGCGCCGTCAACCTGCGACGTTGGCACACCGTCGACCTGCAGTGTTGGCAAGCCGCGACTCTGCGCTGCTGGAGCGCGGTCGACCAAGTCATGCTGGCACGCGGTCGACCGTGCTGCGCTGGCAGTCGTCCTGCTTGCATGCTAGATCTGATGTAGTCTTGCCTTGTTGTCAACTTTCTCTAGTGAAACTCTTGCCAAATTGCCTTGTGAACTAGCAAGCAGTGTGTGCACTAGGAGAACGACTAAGGACCAACGAACGCAGAGATCACACGAGCACCCGTGCCTAGCCCGTAGTCTAGCTCCCGTTGCTAAAGTTATCTCCGCAAGTATCGCTGTTACTGTTAGTACCATCTATATAGATAAGTAACTCGCTTACTCTTAGCTGTTGGGTGCAAATTTACATTGCACGACATCCTGCCGTCTGTTTGTACGAGTATGCGTGTGCGAATGCATTTGGGTGTGAATGGTATGTTCGTGTGTTTGTTTGCTTTCGCAGTTTTTCGCTTGATGCATTTGCAGGTACTCGCGCAATGTGCGCTTCGGCACAACATTGTACGCGCTATGAACAGTGCAAGCAGAAAGGACGAGCTCGCAAAGGAACCCAAGACGGAAGCTTTGCAGTTCGGTTGAGATGATTGCGCAGATTCAGTTCTATCCAACTCGAAATTGTACTGTTTTGTTTGGTTAACTATAGTGTAGCAGGGAAGGCACTATAGGGGTACAATTTAGGTGAAGGTTGGATGTTGTTTGTCTGTATCTGCATGCTACAAGGCCAGGGGAAACCAGCGGAACCAGCATTTGGCTGGTTGGGCAAAGACAAAACAGGTTCTGTTTTTAGAACCTGAACCTGGTTGTTGTTTTCCCAGGTTGGAAAAACAGAACCAGAGGTTGTTTACCAACCTACCACCTGCTATTTGTCCAGCCAGGTTGGTTCTGTTGCTTGGAATTATTTGGGATCATCCCTGGTTGTTCCCAGGTTGATTCCCAAGGTCCTTGCTAGCTAGAACTATTTAATCCTTCTCTGTTTGTACCTGAATATAGTCAAATTGATTCAAGCGAATTCCTTCCTCGCTGGAATTTCGTTTCTGCGCTATTCGACGGCGGAATGCTACCCGAGTCAACGCTAGTATGCTAGCACTCCAACGCTAGGCAAACGCTGTCCGAGCCATAACTTAGTAATGGCAGAACTTTTCGCGAGGCAACTTGGCTCATTTTAAAGCTCTTGGAGCGAGCTTCGATATAGCGAATTCTCAGCTTAATCCGATCGACGGTCTGCACGGCACGCTGCGCGACGTTCAAGGTACTCTTGCTGTTTTGACTAAGTCCTTCTTGATCCCTCTCTCTACAAACTCGGACCCGAGGATAGGGGCTGGTCTTGTACCAGGCACCCAGGGACCCTTGGAGGTGACCCCGAGGAGAGGTTTTAAGTTTGATTAAGTCCTAATAGCTTGAGTTTATTAGGCCCTTACACCAACAAGCTGGTATCAGAGCTGCGTTATAGTGATCCTCGTTATAGGTAGCTATGGCGGGCAACACCTCGGCGGGAGCTGGTGAATCTTCAGCCCAAGATCATAGCGGCAGCCAAGATTCTGGTCTTTCAGCGCCAAGGGGAGCGCGAACAAACCAGGGCTCGCTTGTCAAGGAGGTGCTGAAGAATTTCACCGTCGAGAAGTTCAATGGTGAGGGCTATGATGATTGGGCCTGGAAAATGCAATTATATTTCCGTCAGATCGGTTTGCTGAAACTAATGATTGGGGAGGAGCCTAGACCGAGTGACCCCACGCTGCAGGAAGATTGGGACGAGCGCTCCTCGGCTGGCTACTATTTGATGTCGCAGAGTTTGGAGCTGAACCAGCGTCACCACGTCATGCACCTGCTGCCGGAGGTTGAATGCGGTCCGAAGGCGTGGACCGTGTTGAAGGAGCTGCACGCCCCGACCTCCGTTGTCGCAACGTTGATGCTGGAGAGGGAGCTGTCCGCGTTGCGCCTGAGCGAGGGAGAGCCGGTGCAACCAGTCCTGGACAAGATGCGCGACCTCTACGCAAAGTTGGCGACCGCGGGAATCACCTACCCGGAGCAGACCAAGTGCTTGAAGATGCTCTCGCTGCTGCCGGAATCGTGGCTTCAATTTACGAGCGGATTGAGCCTGCCGCAGAACCAGAGCTTGTGGACGCTCGAGTGGGTGCGGACGAAGATTCTGGAGGAGGACTTCCGTCGCCGCCAACTGAGGGGTGGAGACGACGGCAGCAGCGGCTACGGGATGCAAGGGAGCCGACGTGGCAGAGGACGTGGCTTCGGTGGTGCTGGACGCGGTGCAAAGAAAGACGACGACTCCAACGACCAACAAGGAGGTACCGGTTGGGGTCGCGGTGCGAAATCTGGACGTGGGGGCAAGTCGGGTGCTGGTGGCAAAATGAAAGGGAGTTGCTGGTATTGTGAGAAGGAAGGGCACCCCTGGTTTTTGTGCTATAAGAAACCCGATGGATGGACCCCCCAGAATCGTCACCAGGATGGCGGCGCGCGGAGGAACCAGAAAAACGGCGCCAACATGGTCGCTGATTCGTCCGACAACAACCCGAAGGGCAACGGCGGTGCGGAGAAGAAGGAGCGCACCGCGGGCCAATTCTTCCATGTGGGAGACAAGGGGGAGCAAGGAGACGCCTCTGCCAAAGTTGGAGCAGAGCTGCACCCCCTAGACTATTGGGTGTTGGACACAGGCGCTGCTTGGACGATGACGCCGCGCAAGGACCTGCTGGACGAAGTACGAGCTGCACCGATCAATGAAGTGTGCTCCGCCTCTGGACACATGTTGAAGGTGGCTGGTGCGGGACGAGCTGTGTTTAAGGGAGCGGATGGCAAGCCGGTGGTGCTGCACGACGTTCTCTTCGTCCCCGACCTGAAGGCCAACCTTATCTCCCTCCGTAAGCTTGGCAAGGCTGGGGTGAACACCAACACGGATGGGGCACGCACTTATAAGGGGAAGCTGGGCAATCGGGTGCTTTGGGATCTGCACGAGAGCAAGGACGTGTACAGATCTATGTGGCAGCTGCCGGCCCTGGCGTGGCATGGTGGGGGGCAGGCTGGAGAGGGGTCTGCATCCCAGGGGGAGTGCAATGCCGTTGGAGGGGTTGGTGTAAAAGTGTCGGCCAGATCTGGGGAGACAGATTGGGCAACGGCACACCGGCGCTTAGGGCATGTGGCAATGCCTTTGCTGAAGCAGCTGGAGAAGGATGGAGCCGTTAAGGGTCTGAAGCTGAACGGACAGCCACCCGATGACAACTGTGAAATCTGTTTGCTTTCAAAGTTCACCCGTTTCCCTTTCCATAGTGTGGCTGGCAGGAGCAAGAAGCCTTTGGAGCTGGTCCACATGGACTTGGTGGGGCCGCTGCCGGTGCAAGGGCACAAGGGGGAGCGGTATTTTCTTACAATTGTGGATGACTGGAGCAGGCTGATGTGGGCGTATCCGCTGAAGCAGAAGGACCACGCCGCCTCCACGATACGGGACGATTGGCTGCCATTCGTGGAGAAGCAGGCGGAGTGTGTAGTGAAGCGGATTAGGACAGACCGGGGTGGTGAGTTCCTTGGAGCTGAAATGACGGCCTGGCTCAAGAAGCAGGGCATCCAGAGAGAGCTGACTACGGCTTATACCCCACAGTCCAATGGTGTAGCAGAACGGGCAAACCGGACCATTCTGGAGACAGCTAGGGCGCTGCTCATAGAATCTGGGCTGAGCAACTCTATGTGGCCTCATGCTGTCCGGCACGCCACTGTCGCTAGGAACAGGGTGCTCACCAAGGTTGGGGATGACTCGTGGGTGCCTTTGGAGAGGTGGCTTGGGAAGAAGCCGCCGGTGGACATGCTGAGGGTGTTCGGTTGCATGGCAGTCGCCCACGTCCCCAAGACCTACCGCAGTAAGTTGGGGGCGAGTGCAATCTGGTGTGTGCATTTGGGGCTGGCTGCTGAGAGCAAGGGATGGCTGCTGTGGGAACCATCCAAGGGTGTTTTGTTTGACAGCAGGGATGTGAAATTCATTGAGGGCATGATGTATGGGAGCTGGGAGAAACAGCCGGAGGCAAGGGTGTCCCAGCAGATGGAGCAGATCACCATGCAGCTGGACCTGACTCCTAGTGTGTGGGAGGAGGGAGAGGAGGCAGCTGCTGGAAATGGTGATGGAGAGAAGGTACAGGAGGCACCTGCTGGTGGAGAAAATGGTGTGGAAAGTGGCGGCAGCAGTAGTGAAGCTGCTGATTCCAAAGGAGGAGAACAGCAGCAGGGGAAAACTAAGAAGCCGAAGGGTGTCGTTATGAAGGGATGGGAGACACCCGTCTCCAGGCCAGGACGTACCCGTATGGCTACTAAGAAGCTGACTGCAGGAACTGATGCAGCAGAGCAGCAGCTAGGGACCGAAGAGGCATTGCTGATTCTACCGCATGGCTATGACCCGGATGAGGAGGACGAGCCTGCGTACTGCTTTCTTGCCCCTGCACCAGAGGAACCAGCTAGCTTGAAGGAGGCATTAGCTGGACCAGATAGGGACAAGTGGCTGGCTTCTAGGGATGCTGAGTACCAGAGTCTGCTGGAGAATAGGACATGGGATCTGGTGGTGCTGCCTGATGGAAAGAAAGCGATACAATGCAAGTGGGTGCTGAGGATCAAGACCGATGACAAGGGGCAGGTCACCATCTACAAGAGTAGGCTGGTGGCGAAGGGGTTTATGCAGAAGGAGAAGCAGGACTTCAACGAGATCTTTGCTCCCACTGCCAAACCCCCTACCCTCCGTGTCTTGTTGGCAGATGCAGCTGTTAGTGGGAAATTCATCATTCAGATGGATATTTCAACGGCATTCCTGAATGGGATTTTAGAGGAGGATGTGTACATGACGCAGCCGCCTGGGTATGAGGATGGTACGGGCAGGGTGTGCAAGCTCAACAAGTCCATCTACGGCTTGAAGCAGGCGCCACGCTGCTGGTACCAGAAGTTGGCAGTTGTTTTAGAGGAGATGGGATTCAGGACCAGCAGCTGTGATGAGAGCCTCTTTCTCAAGGGCGAGGGGGAGAAGCTGGTGCTGTTTCTGGTCTATGTGGACGACATTCTTCTCTTCAGCAGCAGCATGAAGGAGATCCAGAAAGTGCAGCAGCAACTGATGGAGAACTTCAAGTGCAAGAACCTTGGGGAGGTAAAGTACTACCTCGGGATGCACGTGGAGAGGGATCCTGATCACAGGTGGTTGAAGCTGCACCAGGAGAAGTTCATCAAGGAGCTGGGGGAGAAGTATGGGATTGAGAATGAGCGCAAGGTTGCAACTCCCCTGCCAGCAGAATTCAAGCTTGTGAAGGCTGCAGAGGATGAAGGGGTTGAAGCTGAAGAGCAGCAGCAATTTCAGTCCTTGGTGGGCAGCCTCTTGTACGCAGCAGTTCACACGAGGCCCGACATCTCTTTCTCGGTTGGGCAGCTGGCTAGGGTGGTGCAGAATCCATCAGAGGAGCAGGTGGATGCAGCTGAGCGTGTGGTGAAGTACCTGAACTCTCACCCAAGCATTGGAGTTCAATACTCCGCATCTGCACAGGTGAAGCAGAAAGGGGTGGAGGTGCTGAAAGAGAAGGGGGAGAGGCTTGGAGAAGGCAAGCTATTTCTCACTTGCTTTACCGATGCTACGTGGGCTTCTGAGAAGGAGGATTCCTCATCTGTGGGAGGATACATCTGCGTAGTTGGGGGAGGACCTGTTAGTTGGAGGTCCAAGAAGCAGACGGAGACGGCACTCTCTTCCGTAGAATCAGAGTACATGGCGATGTTCCATGGGGTGAAGGAGGTGATTTGGCTGAGGAGGCTGTTAGAGGAGATTGGCCAGGAGCAGAAAGTTGCTACGCCGCTGTTTTGTGATAGCAAGGGGGCTCTTGGGATGGCCAGAAACGCTGTGCTTCATGGCCTGAACAAGCACATGCGTATCAAGTGGCACTGGCTGCGTAAGGAGGTGAAGAGGGGGACGGTGCATCCGATCTACATCAAGACTCACCAGCAGCCAGCAGACTTTCTCACCAAGAGGCTTGCGGATGAGCCTCATTGGCGTTGTGTGCGCATGAGTGGAATGAGCATGAACTAGCATGGAATGATGGGGATGCAGCCGGCAGGCTGAGGGGGAGTGTGTTGGGTGCAAATTTACATTGCACGACATCCTGCCGTCTGTTTGTACGAGTATGCATGTGCGAATGCATTTGGGTGTGAATGGTATGTTCGTGTGTTTGTTTGCTTTCGCAGTTTTTCGCTTGATGCATTTGCAGGTACTCGCGCAATGTGCGCTTCGGCACAACATTGTACGCGCTATGAACAGTGCAAGCAGAAAGGACGAGCTCGCAAAGGAACCCAAGATGGAAGCTTTGCAGTTCGGTTGAGTTGATTGCGCAGATTCAGTTCTATCCAACTCGGAATTGTACTGTTTTGTTTGGTTAACTATAGTGTAGCAGGGAAGGCACTATAGGGGTACAATTTAGGTGAAGGTTGGATGTTGTTTGTCTGTATCTGCATGCTACAAGGCCAGGGGAAACCAGCGGAACCAGCATTTGGCTGGTTGGGCAAAGACAAAACAGGTTCTGTTTTTAGAACCTGAACCTGGTTGTTGTTTTCCCAGGTTGGAAAACAGAACCAGAGGTTGTTTACCAACCTACCACCTGCTATTTTGTCCAGCCAGGTTGGTTCTGTTGCTTGGAATTATTTGGGATCATCCCTGGTTGTTCCCAGGTTGATTCCCAAGGTCCTTGCTAGCTAGAACTATTTAATCCTTCTCTGTTTGTACCTGAATATAGTCAAATTGATTCAAGCGAATTCCTTCCTCGCTGGAATTTCGTTTCTGCGCTATTCGACGGCGGAATGCTACCCGAGTCAACGCTAGTATGCTAGCACTCCAACGCTAGGCAAACGCTGTCCGAGCCATAACTTAGTAATGGCAGAACTTTTCGTGAGGCAACTTGGCTCATTTTAAAGCTCTTGGAGCGAGCTTCGATATAGCGAATTCTCAGCTTAATCCGATTGACGGTCTGCACGGCACGCTGCGCGACGTTCAAGGTACTCTTGCTGTTTTGACTAAGTCCTTCTTGATCCCTCTCTCTACAAACTCGGACCCGAGGATAGGGGCTGGTCTTGTACCAGGCACCCAGGGACCCTTGGAGGTGACCCCGAGGAGAGGTTTTAAGTTTGATTAAGTCCTAATAGCTTGAGTTTATTAGGCCCTTACACCAACATTAGCAACAGTCATATGGGTAAGTAACGCACTTACTCCAAGTACAAACTATATGGATAAGTACGCACTTACTCTTTGGATGATCCATATGGATATGTAACGCGCTTACTATTAGGAACAAGATCCACACTAGCTGACCTGCCCTAGAACACCGGAGCAGAACGCCATAGCTGAGTGTGCCAACCGGACCATTGGCGAGGCGGCTTATTGGGGGCTGTTGAGAAGCCCTACAAGTTCTGGCCAGAAGCTGTTCGCCATGTCATCACGGTCAAGAACAGGGTCTTGGCGCATTTTGATGAGAAACACTGGGTCCCGTACGAGCGTTGACTTGGGAAGAAGTTATCCATTGACATGATGCAGGTGCGGGGATGCATGGGGATTGTGATGGTGGCTAAGGAGCACATGCACAAGCTGGAAGTTGCTGCTGTGTGGGCTGTCCATCTTGGGATGGCTCCTGACTCGAAGGGGTGGCTGATGTGGGACCCCATGAGCAAGAAGACGCTTGTCAGCCGTAACGTCAAGTTTGTGGAAGACGCCATGTACAAGTACTGGCAGCAGCAGCAGCAGCAGCAGCAGCAGCAGCAGCAGCAGCAGCAGCAGCAGCAGCAGTAGCAGCAGCAGCAGCAGCAGCAGCAGCAGCAGCAGCAGCAGCAGCAGCAGCAGCAGCAGCAGCAGCAGCAGCAGCAGCAGCAGCAGCAGCAGCAGCAGCAGCAGAAGCAGCAGCAGCAGCAGCAGCAGCAGCAGCAGCAGCAGCAGCAGCAGCAGCAGCAGCAGCAGCAGCAGCAGCAGCAGCAGCAGCAGCAGCAGCAGCAGCAGCAGCAGCAGCAGCAGCAGCAGCAGCAGCAGTAGCAGCAGCAGCAGCAGCAGGTGCAGATTGGCTTGCGTCTGTACGAGATTGAATGGTATGCAGTGGAGGAGATTCTTCTGCATCCTGATATTCTCCGTGGGTCAGAGCTGATGTGAGGATCGAGGATCGAGCTCAGAAAAGTGGGTTTGAATTGAATGATTCGCCTGGGTATAAGGCGATGCTATATGTTCGACACAAGGCAGGTAACCCATGTGTTACGCGAATGTTCTGAGAGTCGCGAATTGTCCTGAACAGAACCTTCCCGAACTCGGTAGAAAGCAATTCGGTGGGAACCGAATAAGCTTGAGTTCTGTACATGTAACCTGGTTCGGTGCTCTAACTATAATAAAATATAAAAATGCACCTAATCTAGGAAATCAAGGATATCTATTGTTGATAAGTTAACCCTAAACTAGAAATAGCATAATAAAGTAAAGGCAAGCAAGCATAGCTGGCATAGGCCGTCGTACTCTCGCACGTCCTTCCCTCAAAGCTGGGTGGCGTGAGATACACATTGCTTGACAAGATAGTTTTTTAGAACATGGCGTGCGTTGCCCATATCAGCTTCTGGCACCCAACTGTCCTCAGTAAGGTCGTATCCCTTCCAGCGTATCAGGAAATCAAGGGTCTTGCCGCCACGGCGCCGATGAGTGAGAACGTGCTCGATCTCGTACTCTGGTTCATCCTGTACGAGTACAGGTGGTGGTGGCGGTAGCTGCCGTCCCTGGAACTGTTGGTTGGGTCCTTGTAGGGTTCAGTAGCTGGACATGGAAAGCGTTGTGAAGATTCCACCTGTGCAAGCGGAATGTAACTGGTGTCACTTGTGCCTCCACATGAAAAGAACCACAGTAGCGAGGCCGGAGTTTGGATGATAGGTGAGACGCCGCCAGGGGAGAAATGACCTGATCTCCGACTGCTACTGAGTGATCTCGTCGTTGGCGATCGGCATACTGCTTCTGGGAGTTTTGCATCGTGGTGAGACGTCGCTGAGTCTTCTCCCATAGCTGCTGCATGGTGGTGACGAATTCGTGTGCAGCTTGGACGTGTGTCGGTGTTGTGGGCTGCTGTGGTGTGAGTAATTCCCGTACGCAACACAGGAAAAAAAGGAGATTTCTATGTGGCCGCATGTGAGGCGTTGTTGTAAGCGATCTCTGCGTCCACGGAGTACCCATGTTGGAACAGACCCTTGAGCATCGGCTGCGACTTTAGATATTTGATTCTGCAGTGGTCTTGGCTCCCTCTGGCAACACCTCCACGCCTTGAAGGCTACGACCATCGCTAGAGCTTTCTTGTCGTGAATGGGGTAGTTCAGTTCTGCTCCGTGTAGCTTCTTACTGAGGTAGGCGATGGGTTGCAAACCGCGTCCGTGATCCTGCATTAGTACTGCTCCGACTGCCGCGTAACGAGCGTCTGCTTCCTCCACGTACTCTTTATCTGGATCCGGTAGGATGAGTACTGGCGCTGTGGTCAGTGCTGTCTGTAGCTGTTCCATGGCTTGCTGATGAGGAGTATCCCATTTGTAGGGCGTATCCTTTTTCAGTAGGTCGGTTAGTGGCGCTGCTATCTTAGCGTACTGCGGCACGAACCTGTTGTAGTAATTGGCGAAGCCTAGGAACTGCTGCAACTCCTTCACGTTCTCCGGGACTTTCCACTTTTTAACGGCTTCGATTTTCCGCGGGTCCACGTGTACGCCCTCCGCACTCACCATGTGCCCGAGAAACTGCACCTTCTTCAGTGCGAAGTCGCTCTTTGACAGCTTCGCCTAGAACTTATTTTTCCGCAGGATCTCGAACACCTTCCGTAGATGCTCCACGTGCTCCTTCATGTTCTTGGAGTAGATAAGCATGTCATCCAGATACACGACTCGTCCAGCAAGGGCCGTAAGATGTGATTCATCTCCTTTCGCCTGGAACGTCGCTGGTGCGTTGCAGAGTCCGAACGGCATCACCAAGTATTTGTAGGAGCCGTATCTCGTGCGGAACGACGTTTTGTGGGTCGAGTTATCTTGATCTCTCAGTAATCCAGCGTAGATCCAGCTTTGAAAAGAATGTTGCACTATTGCGCAGTTGGTCCAGTAGGTCGTCTATGCGCGGTATGGGGTATTTGTTTTTTACTGTCTGTTTGTTCAGTGCGCGGTAGTCGATGCACATCCGTAAACTGCCGTCTGGTTTTGGAGTGAAGACAACTGGTGCACCGTAAGAGAGGTAGATGGGCTGATCAGTTTGTTGGTGTAAGGGCCTAATAAACTCAAGCTATTAGGACTTAATCAAACTTAAAACCTCTCCTCGGGGTCACCTCCAAGGGTCCCTGGGTGCCTGGTACAAGACCAGCCCCTATCCTCGGGTCCGAGTTTGTAGAGAGAGGGATCAAGAAGGACTTAGTCAAAA
Organism: Closterium sp. Yama58-4; assembly: GCA_947470075.1. Lineage (NCBI taxonomy): Eukaryota > Viridiplantae > Streptophyta > Zygnematophyceae > Desmidiales > Closteriaceae > Closterium > Closterium sp. Yama58-4. The sequence continues at coordinate 12,263 of CANIUD010000756.1, read as the reverse complement.
CAGCAAGAGTACCTTGAACGTCGCGCAGCGTGCCGTGCAGACCGTCGATCGGATTAAGCTGAGAATTCGCTATATCGAAGCTCGCTCCAAGAGCTTTAAAATGAGCCAAGTTGCCTCGCGAAAAGTTCTGCCATTACTAAGTTATGGCTCGGACAGCGTTTGCCTAGCGTTGGAGTGCTAGCATACTAGCGTTGACTCGGGTAGCATTCCGCCGTCGAATAGCGCAGAAACGAAATTCCAGCGAGGAAGGAATTCGCATGAATCAATTTGACTATATTCAGGTACAAACAGAGAAGGAATAAATAGTTCTAGCTAGCAAGGACCTTGGGAATCAACCTGGGAACAACCAGGGATGATCCCAAATAATTCCAAGCAACAGAACCAACCTGGCTGGACAAAACAGCAGGTGGTAGGTTGGTAAACAACCTCTGGTTCTGTTTTTCCAACCTGGGAAAACAACAACCAGGTTCAGGTTCTAAAAACAGAATCTGTTTTGTCTTTGCCCAACCAGCCAAATGCTGGTTCCGCTGGTTTCCCCTGGCCTTGTAGCATGCAGATACAGACAAAGAACATCCAACCTTCACCTAAATTGTACCCCTATAGTGCCTTCCCTGCTACACTATAGTTAACCAAACAAAACAGTACAATTCCGAGTTGGATAGAACTGAATCTGCGCAATCAACTCAACCGAACTGCAAAGCTTCCATCTTGGGTTCCTTTGCGAGCTCGTCCTTTCTGCTTGCACTGTTCATAGCGCATACAATGTTGTGCCAAAGCGCACATTGCGCGAGTACCTGCAAATGCATCAAGCGAAAAATGCGAAAGCAAACAAACACACGAACACACCATTCACACGCAAATGCATTCGCACACGCATACTCGTACAAACAGACGGCAGGATGTCGTGCAATGTGCATTTGCACCCAACACACTCCCCCTCAGCCTGCCGGCTGCATCCCCGTCATTCCATGCTAGTTCATGCTCATTCCACTCATGCGCACACAACGCCAATGAGGCTCATCCGCAAGCCTCTTGGTGAGAAAGTCTGCTGGCTGCTGGTGAGTCTTGATGTAGATCGGATGCACCGTCCCCCTCTTCACCTCCTTACGCAGCCAGTGCCACTTGATACGCATGTGCTTGTTCAGCCCATGAAGCACAGCGTTTCTGGCCATCCCAAGAGCCCCCTTGCTATCACAAAACAGCGGCGTAGCAACTTTCTGCTCCTGGCCAATCTCCTCTAACAGCCTCCTCAGCCAAATCACCTCCTTCACCCCATGGAACATCGCCATGTACTCTGATTCTACGGAAGAGAGTGCCGTCTCCGTCTGCTTCTTGGACCTCCAACTAACAGGTCCTCCCCCAACTACGCAGATGTATCCTCCCACAGATGAGGAATCCTCCTTCTCAGAAGCCCATGTAGCATCGGTAAAGCAAGTGAGAAATAGCTTGCCTTCTCCAAGCCTCTCCCCCTTCTCTTTCAGCACCTCCACCCCTTTCTGCTTCACCTGTGCAGATGCGGAGTATTGAACTCCAATGCTTGGGTGAGAGTTCAGGTACTTCACCACACGCTCAGCTGCATCCACCTGCTCCTCTGATGGATTCTGCACCACCCTAGCCAGCTGCCCAACCGAGAAAGAGATGTCGGGCCTCGTGTGAACTGCTGCGTACAAGAGGCTGCCCACCAAGGACTGAAATTGCTGCTGCTCCTCGGCTTCAACCCCTTCATCCTCTGCAGCCTTCACAAGCTTGAATTCTGCTGGCAGGGGAGTTGCAACCTTGCGCTCATTCTCAATCCCATACTTCTCCCCCAGCTCCTTGATGAACTTCTCCTGGTGCAGCTTCAACCACCTGTGATCAGGATCCCTCTCCACGTGCATCCCGAGGTAGTACTTTACCTCCCCAAGGTTCTTGCACTTGAAGTTCTCCATCAGTTGCTGCTGCACTTTCTGGATCTCCTTCATGCTGCTGCTGAAGAGAAGAATGTCGTCCACATAGACCAAAAACAGCACCAGCTTCTCCCCCTCGCCCTTGAGAAAGAGGCTCTCATCACAGCTGCTGGTCCTGAACCCTATCTCCTCTAAAACAACTGCCAACTTCTGGTACCAGCAGCGTGGCGCCTGCTTCAAGCCGTAGATGGACTTGTTGAGCTTGCACACCCTGCCCGTACCATCCTCATACCCAGGCGGCTGCGTCATGTACACATCCTCCTCTAAAATCCCATTCAGGAATGCCGTTGAAATATCCATCTGAATGATGAATTTCCCACTAACAGCTGCATCTGCCAACAAGACACGGAGGGTAGGGGGTTTGGCAGTGGGAGCAAAGATTTCGTTGAAGTCCTGCTTCTCCTTCTGCATAAACCCCTTCGCCACCAGCCTACTCTTGTAGATGGTGACCTGCCCCTTGTCATCGGTCTTGATCCTCAGCACCCACTTGCATTGTATCGCTTTCTTCCCATCAGGCAGCACCACCAGATCCCATGTCCTATTCTCCAGCAGACTCTGGTACTCAGCATCCCTAGAAGCCAGCCACTTGTCCCTATCTGGTCCAGCTAATGCCTCCTCCATGCTAGCTGGTTCCTCTGGTGCAGGGGCAAGAAAACAGTACGCAGGCTCATCCTCCTCATCCGGGTCATAGCCATGAGGTAGAATCAGCAATGCCTCTTCGGTCCCTAGCTGCTGCTCTGCTGCATCAGTTCCTGCAGTCAGCTTCTTAGTAGCCATACGGGTACGTCCTGGCCTGGAGACGGGTGTCTCCCATCCCTTCATAACGACACCCTTCGGCTTCTTAGTTTTTCCCTGCTGCTTCTCTCCTCCCTCGGGTCCAGCAGCTCCACTAGTGCTGCCGCCAGTTTCCACACCATTTTCTCCACCAGCAGATGCCTCCTGTACCTTCTCTCCATCACCATTTCCAGCAGCTGCCTCCTCTCCCTCCTCCCACACACTAGGAGTCAGGTCCAGCTGCATGGTGATCTGCTCCATCTGCTGGGACACCCTTGCCTCCGGCTGTTTCTCCCAGCTCCCATACATCATGGCCTCAATGAATTTCACATCCCTGCTGTCAAACAACACACCCTTGGATGGTTCCCACAGCAGCCATCCCTTGCTCTCAGCAGCCAGCCCCAAATGCACACACCAGATTGCACTCGCCCCCAACTTACTGCGGTAGGTCTTGGGGACGTGGGCGACTGCCATGCAACCGAACACCCTCAGCATGTCCACCGGCGGCTTCCTCCCAAGCCACCTCTCCAACGGCACCCACGAGTCATCCCCAACCTTGGTGAGCACCCTGTTCCTAGCGACAGTGGCGTGCCGGACAGCATGAGGCCACATAGAATTGCTCAGCCCAGATTCTATGAGCAGCGCCCTAGCTGTCTCCAGAATGGTCCGGTTTGCCCGTTCTGCTACACCATTGGACTGTGGGGTATAAGCCGTGGTCAGCTCTCTCTGGATGCCCTGCTTCTTGAGCCAGGCCGTCATTTCAGCTCCAAGGAACTCACCACCCCGGTCTGTCCTAATCCGCTTCACTACACACTTCGCCTGCTTCTCCACGAATGGCAGCCAATCGTCCCGTATCGTGGAGGCGGCGTGGTCCTTCTGCTTCAGCGGATACGCCCACATCAGCCTGCTCCAGTCATCCACAATTGTAAGAAAATACCGCTCCCCCTTGTGCCCTTGCACCGGCAGCGGCCCCACCAAGTCCATGTGGACCAGCTCCAAAGGCTTCTTGCTCCTGCCAGCCACACTATGGAAAGGGAAACGGGTGAACTTTGAAAGCAAACAGATTTCACAGTTGTCATCGGGTGGCTGTCCGTTCAGCTTCAGACCCTTAACGGCTCCATCCTTCTCCAGCTGCTTCAGCAAAGGCATTGCCACATGCCCTAAGCGCCGGTGTGCCGTTGCCCAATCTGTCTCCCCAGATCTGGCCGACACTTTCACACCAACCCCTCCAACGGCGTTGCACTTCCCCTGGGATGCAGACCCCTCTCCAGCCTGCCCCCCACCATGCCACGCCAGGGCCGGCAGCTGCCACATAGATCTGTACACGTCCTTGCTCTCGTGCAGATCCCAAAGCAACCGATTGCCCAGCTTCCCCTTATAAGTGCGTGCCCCATCCGTGTTGGTGTTCACCCCAGCCTTGCCAAGCTTACGGAGGGAGATAAGGTTGGCCTTCAGGTCGGGGACGAAGAGAACGTCGTGCAGCACCACCGGCTTGCCATCCGCTCCCTTAAACGCAGCTCGTCCCGCACCAGCCACCTTCAACATGTGTCCAGAGGCGGAGCACACTTCATTGATCGGTGCAGCTCGTACTTCGTCCAGCAGGTCCTTGCGCGGCGTCATCGTCCAAGCAGCGCCTGTGTCCAACACCCAATAGTCTAGGGGGTGCAGCTCTGCTCCAACTTTGGCAGAGGCGTCTCCTTGCTCCCCTTGTCTCCCACATGGAAGAATTGGCCCGCGGTGCGCTCCTTCTTCTTCTCCGCACCGCCGTTGCCCTTCGGGTTGTTGTCGGACGAATCAGCGACCATGTTGGCGCCGTTTTTCTGGTTCCTCCGCGCGCCGCCATCCTGGTGACGATTCTGGGGGGTCCATCCATCGGGTTTCTTATAGCACAAAAACCAGGGGTGCCCTTCCTTCTCACAATACCAGCAACTCCCTTTCATTTTGCCACCAGCACCCGACTTGCCCCCACGTCCAGATTTCGCACCGCGACCCCAACCGGTACCTCCTTGTTGGTCGTTGGAGTCGTCGTCTTTCTTTGCACCGCGTCCAGCACCACCGAAGCCACGTCCTCTGCCACGTCGGCTCCCTTGCATCCCGTAGCCGCTGCTGCCGTCGTCTCCACCCCTCAGTTGGCGGCGACGGAAGTCCTCCTCCAGAATCTTCGTCCGCACCCACTCGAGCGTCCACAAGCTCTGGTTCTGCGGCAGGCTCAATCCGCTCGTAAATTGAAGCCACGATTCCGGCAGCAGCGAGAGCATCTTCAAGCACTTGGTCTGCTCCGGGTAGGTGATTCCCGCGGTCGCCAACTTCGCGTAGAGGTCGCGCATCTTGTCCAGGACTGGTTGCACCGGCTCTCCCTCGCTCAGGCGCAACGCGGACAGCTCCCTCTCCAGCATCAACGTTGCGACAACGGAGGTCGGGGCGTGCAGCTCCTTCAACACGGTCCACGCCTTCGGACCGCATTCAACCTCCGGCAGCAGGTGCATGACGTGGTGACGCTGGTTCAGCTCCAAACTCTGCGACATCAAATAGTAGCCAGCCGAGGAGCGCTCGTCCCAATCTTCCTGCAGCGTGGGGTCACTCGGTCTAGGCTCCTCCCCAATCATTAGTTTCAGCAAACCGATCTGACGGAAATATAATTGCATTTTCCAGGCCCAATCATCATAGCCCTCACCATTGAACTTCTCGACGGTGAAATTCTTCAGCACCTCCTTGACAAGCGAGCCCTGGTTTGTTCGCGCTCCCCTTGGCGCTGAAAGACCAGAATCTTGGCTGCCGCTACGATCTTGGGCTGAAGATTCACCAGCTCCCGCCGAGGTGTTGCCCGCCATAGCTACCTATAACGAGGATCACTATAACGCGGCTCTGATACCAGCTTGTTGGTGTAAGGGCCTAATAAACTCAAGCTATTAGGACTTAATCAAACTTAAAACCTCTCCTCGGGGTCACCTCCAAGGGTCCCTGGGTGCCTGGTACAAGACCAGCCCCTATCCTCGGGTCCGAGTTTGTAGAGAGAGGGATCAAGAAGGACTTAGTCAAAACAGCAAGAGTACCTTGAACGTCGCGCAGCGTGCCGTGCAGACCGTCGGTCGGATTAAGCTGAGAATTCGCTATATCGAAGCTCGCTCCAAGAGCTTTAAAATGAGCCAAGTTGCCTCGCGAAAAGTTCTGCCATTACTAAGTTATGGCTCGGACAGCGTTTGCCTAGCGTTGGAGTGCTAGCATACTAGCGTTGACTCGGGTAGCATTCCGCCGTCGAATAGCACAGAAACGAAATTCCAGCGAGGAAGGAATTCGCTTGAATCAATTTGACTATATTCAGGTACAAACAGAGAAGGATTAAATAGTTCTAGCTAGCAAGGACCTTGGGAATCAACCTGGGAACAACCAGGGATGATCCCAAATAATTCCAAGCAACAGAACCAACCTGGCTGGACAAAATAGCAGGTGGTAGGTTGGTAAACAACCTCTGGTTCTGTTTTTCCAACCTGGGAAAACAACAACCAGGTTCAGGTTCTAAAAACAGAACCTGTTTTGTCTTTGCCCAACCAGCCAAATGCTGGTTCCGCTGGTTTCCCCTGGCCTTGTAGCATGCAGATACAGACAAAAAACATCCAACCTTCACCTAAATTGTACCCCTATAGTGCCTTCCCTGCTACACTATAGTTAACCAAACAAAACAGTACAATTTCGAGTTGGATAGAACTGAATCTGCGCAATCAACTCAACCGAACTGCAAAGCTTCCATCTTGGGTTCCTTTGCGAGCTCGTCCTTTCTGCTTGCACTGTTCATAGCGCATACAATGTTGTGCCAAAGCGCACATTGCGCGAGTACCTGCAAATGCATCAAGCGAAAAAATGCGAAAGCAAACAAACACACGAACACACCATTCACACGCAAATGCATTCGCACACGCATACTCGTACAAACAGACGGCAGGATGTCGTGCAATGTGCATTTGCCACCCAAGAGTCATAACCCGTGGTGAAGGCGGCCGGGATGAAGAAGTCGGGAGGCCTCCGAAGTCGACCTGACTTCCGGGGTTCTGGCGGAACCCCACCACCTCGCGGGTGGACTCTTCGTCGCCCAACTGCTCCCCTTCATCTTCATTGCCGTCCTCATCGTTCTGCTGCACCTCGGTCGGCGTCCCGACCGACTTCTCCCCTGCGGTCAGCTCCCCTGCCGACTGCCAGGTCGCCGATTGCTCCTTGGTCGGCTTGCAGCTGCCTGCTTCCTTGTGGGCTGCTCCCAAATCGGCTGCACCTCCTCGACCTGCTCCCCCCTTATCCAGGTCGACTGCACTCCTCCTAGGTCGACCTGCTGCTCGTCGACTTGCTGCTCGTCCCGTCGGCCACTGGCGATGCCCTTGGTCGGCGCCACAGGCGACGTCCCATTGCTCCCCTCATCGCCGGAGGCCGACAGCGGAGTCAGCCCACGCAGGTCGACGAGGGGAGGGGCAGGGGAGGGGGAGGAAGGGTGGACGACCTCGGCGTCGTCCTCAGCAAGCTCACCGACCTCGGCGAGCAGAGGGAGAGTTGCCGTCGAGGTATCCGTTGGCGTGGCCATCAGCGTCCGCCCTGACACAGGCCCGTGCGCCGACTTCCACTCCTCCAACGACATGTCCTCGTAGAACACCACGTCCGACGTGGTGACCACCTGGTTGGCTGCAATGTCAAGGAGCTCCCAGCCCTTGCTCGCCTCCGACACGCCGAGGTGAAGGCCCCACCTGGCCTTCGGCTTCAGCTTACCACCACGCTGCTGCTCGGGGACAAGGAACTGCGCCATGCAGCCCCACACGCGCGCCAGCGACAAGTCGGGCTTCGTCCCAGTCAGCAGCTGGTACGGCGTCGTCCCCGGCGTGGCCGACCGCTCCAGGCAGTTGCGGATCCAGACGGCCTGCCGCAGAGCAAGGTGCCACCAGTGGTGCTGCACGCCCATGTGCAGCAGCATCGTCCGCACCGACTCCACCACCGTCCGCATCTCCCGCTCCGCCATGCCGTTCTGCTGCGGGGTGTACGGGCAGGTCAGGTCGTGGACGATCCCCTTGCCGTCCACGAAGTCGGTGAACGTCCTCCCGAGGAATTCCCCGCCTTGGTCCGAGCGCAGCATCAACACCGACTTCTTCGTCTGCCTCTCCACCAGCACCAGCCACTTCTGGAACTCCAGCAGCACATCCGACTTCTTGGTGACCGGCCTCACCCACACGAAGCAGGTCTTACGGTCCTTCAGTAACGCGGAACGGCCCGCACAGGTCGATGTGGACGACGGCTAGCACGTCGGCGGCGTCGGAGCCTTGGTCGGGGAAGGTGTGCCGTGCCAGCTTCCCGCCGACGCACGAGACACACGGTGAGTCGGCGCCCGTCGCCGACTTGAGGTCCAGCCCAATGGCGACCTCGTTCTTCGCCGAGCTCCGGATGGTGTCCATGCCGACGTGCGCAAGCCGAGCATGCATCCTGTCTGGCGTCGACTTCGTCTTGGAGACGATCACCCGCAGGGCCACAATCTCCGGCATTGGCGACATCGACCTCGTTGAGCAGGGACGCAGGTCGGTGCAGAGGACTCGCCCGGAGTACGTCGCCCGACCAAGTACCTTCCCTGCTGCCGAGACGAGCAGCATCTCATCGCCGTCCTCCCGAAACTTCACGCCGTGCTCCTTCAACTGGCCGGACGACAGCAGGTTTGCTCGCACACCCAGGACGTACAGCACGTCGGGGATGAGCACCTGCTTCCCGGCCTCGCCTTGCAGGGCGACGGTGCCGCGGCCCTGGACGTCCTGCAGCGCCCCATTGAAGCCACGCACGTGCTTCACGTCGCCGCTCGGCCCCAGGTCGACGAAGGCGTCCTTTGTCCCCATCAGGTGGTGGGAGCAGCCGCTGTCGAGCAGGACCACCGCCGGGTTAGCCTGCACAGCTGCCGCCATCGCCTGGAAGTCCTCGCCGGCCTCTGGCGCCAGCGAAACGGTCGGCTCCACGACGCCGACCAGAGAGCACGACGCCGACTTGTCGTCTCGCCCCTTGCCGCCAGCAGAGGAGTCGGCGTCCTTCGCCGAGGTCGACGACTTGGTCGACTGCTTCTCCTTGCACGGCTGGCTCCATCCTCGACGAGGTCGAGGACTGACAGACCTCCCGCGGCCTCCCTTGTCGTCGTCGTCCGAGTCACTGCGGTCGGGGCACTCGAAGGAGAGGTGGTCGGGGTCGCCGCACAGCCAGCATTCCCGACGTCGACTTCCTCCTCCTCGGCCGTTGTCCTTGGTCGACTTCTTCTTGTCGACTTCCTTGGTCGACTTCGAGCCACTGCTACCACCGCCACCAGACTGTCCACGCTGCCCTGGTCGACCGCCTTGCTTCGCGCGTGGCGACGTAGTTTACCTGCGCCAAGAGCTCTTGGGACCGCTCGGCCTCCTGCATCGCCTCGTCCTGCAGGATGTACGAGGTCAACGTGTCCTCGTTGAGCGTCGCCCGCGTGCTCGGCACCATCGACAGCCGCTTCAGCAAGTTGTAGCTGCTCGGGAGTCCCTGCATGACATGGGTGACGTACGACGCCGTCGAGTACTCCGCGCCGGCCATCCTGATGGTGGCGAGAATTCGCCGGGCTCGGTTGCAGTAGTCGGTCGCCGTTTCCTGGTCGCCCATACGCAGGTGTGTCAGCTGCCCCTCCAGTTGGGCGATGAACAAGTCGTCGGTGACTTGGTAGGTCGACTCGATGAAGTGCCACGCCTGGTGGCCGGCGTCGAGGTACTCTCTGCACCACTTCAAGGCGATCTGCACGCCCGGCGAGCAGCACCGTGAGATGATTGTGAAGGTCAACAGCTGCACAGCGCGGAACTCCGCTCGCAAGTCGGGGTCGTCCGGCGTCGCCACAGTACCACGAGCAAAGTTTATCAGTCCGGCCATCTCCAGCTGAGGCTCGATGGCTTCCTTCCAGGTGAGTATGTCGGGTCGACCAACCAGCAGGGGAGTGACCAAGATCCTGTCCGGCGTAAACTTGAAGTAGCCGTAGCTCGGTGCAATCCCGCCTGCTGTCACCTGGGTCGCCGACATTGGCACTGATCCACTTCGTCGACCTCCGACATCACCCTGCGAGGAGCCTGCAGCCGCCGACGACCGCATTCCTCGCGCCTGAACGCTGCCTCGACGACGTGCCTCCCGCACTGCTGCCGACTTGGTCGCCCCCGGCGTTGACGCCCACGTCGACGCCGCCTTCGTCGTTCACCGGTTGAGGAGACGCAGGCTGAGAAGGAGGGTGCTCCGTCGCCCACACGGAACGGATGCCAGCGTCGACGACCGCCCAAGGGATGTCGCCGAACTCCTTCGCCTCATGGCGTCTCTTCGCGCTCTCCAGCCGTGCCTCCAGGGTGTCCACCACCCCCGTGTCACCTACGGCGCCTACCATAGTGACTACCACACAGCTGCCGGCCTACGAACAACTTAGGTAAGGTGCCTACTAAGTCGACTAGACTGAAAGGTAAGTCGGGTGCCGTCCACGCTCACCGCACCATGCGGAGATAACTACTACAACGGGAGCTAGACTACGGGCTAGGCACGGGTGCTCGTGTGATCTTTGCGTTCGTTGGTCCTTAGTCGTTCTCCTAGTGCACACACTGCTTGCTAGTTCACAAGGCAATTTGGCAAGAGTTTCACTAGAGAAAGTTGACAACAATGATACAAAGAAGTTGGCAAGGCAAGACTACATCAGATCTAGCATGCAAGCAGGACGACTGCCAGCGCAGCACGGTCGACCGCGTGCCAACACGACTTGGTCGACCGCGCTCCAGCAGCGCAGAGTCGCGGCTTGCCAACACTGCAGGTCGACGACGTGCCAACGTCGCAGGTTGACGGCGCGCCAACGTTGCTCCCGCAGGACAGCAGCGCACCTACTTCGCAGGTGCTCGCAGATGATTGGCGTGTAGTGCCTCGTCACCTGCACAACGCACACACCACATCAACTTCGTGCTGACGACTGCTTCTGATGCACCACGTCGACCTCGGGATACCATCACCGAGGTCGTCCTCGCAAAAACCACCTGGGCGACCATCGCAAGCCTTCGCAGCACCTCGTCACCCAGGTAACCTGGTCGACCGGGCAACCAGGTCGACCAGAGGCTCCAGTGCGTGCCTGTCAACCACCCAGGTCGACGACCACTTCCGTTCAACCTCCCAGGTCGACCACTGCCTCTGGTACGTGCCGGTCGACCTCCCAAGTCGACGGCCACCTCCAGTCGACCTCCCCAGGTCGACCACTATCCCCTGGTCGACCAGCTCCAAGTCGACGTCACTCCTGGTCGACCAGAAGGCCTGGTCGACCAACCAGGTCGACCAGAAGGTCTGGTCGACTTACCAGGTCGACCAGAAGGTCTGGTCGACGTCCCAGGTCGACCAGAAGGGCTGGTCGACGTCCCAGGTCGCCCCAGAAGGGGCTGGTCGACGTCCCAGGTCGACCAGAATGTCTGGTCGACTTCTTGTTGGTGTAAGGGCCTAATAAACTCAAGCTATTATGGACTTAATCAAACTTAAAAACCTCTCCTCGGGGTCACCTCCAAGGGTCCCTGGGTGCCTGGTACAAGACCAGCCCCTATCCTCGGGTCCGAGTTTGTAGAGAGAGGGATCAAGAAGGACTTAGTCAAAACAGCAAGAGCACCTTGAACGTCGCGCAGCGTGCCGTGCAGACCGTCGATCGGATTAAGCTGAGAATTCGCTATATCGAAGCTCGCTCCAAGAGCTTAAAATGAGCCAAGTTGCCCGCGAAAAAGTTCTGCCATTACGAAGTTATGGCTCAGACGGTGTTTGCCTAGCATTAGAGTGCTAGCGTACTAGCGTTGACTCGGGTAGCATTCCGCCAACGAACCGCGTAGAACGAATTCCAGCGAGGAAGGAATTCGCATGAATCAATTTGACTATATTCAGGTACAAACAGAGAAGGAATATATAGTTCTAGCTAGCAAGGACCTTGGGAATCAACCTGGGAACAACCAGGGATAATCCCAAATAATTCCAAGCAATAGAACCAACCTGGCTGGACAAAATAGCAGGTGGTAGGTTGGTAAACAACCTCTGGTTCTGTTTTTCCAACCTGGGAAAAACAACAACCAGGTTCAGGTTCTAAAAACAGAACCTGTTTTGTCTTTGCCTAACCAGCCAAATGCTGGTTCCGCTGGTTTTCCCTGGCCCTGTAGCATGCAGATACAGACAAACAACATCCAACCTTCACCTAAATTGTACCCCTATAGTGCCTTCCCTGCTACACTATAGTTAACCAAACAAAACAGTACAATTTCGAGTTGGATAGAACTGAATCTGCGCAATCAACTCAACCGAACTGCAAAGCTTCCATCTTGGGTTCCTTTGCGAGCTCGTCCTTTTTGCTTGCACTGTTCATAGCGCGTACAATGTTGTGCCGAAGCGCACATTGCGCGAGTACCTGCAAATGCATCAAGCGAAAATGCGAAAGCAAACAAAACACAACGAACATTCCATTCACACCCAAATGCATTCGCACACGCATACTCGTACAAACAGACGGCAGGATGTCGTGCAATGTAAATT